>JAMPIV010012462.1:30000-394992 GCA_024509875.1 Oreohelix idahoensis
CAATAAATGAATTCAAATATATGGAATATGAACGCATCAAAACGATGAGTTATAAAAGAAAAAGAATGGAAATAAACCACGCGAAGTAATCAACACACTTAGCAATACTAAATAAGTATGAGTGGTGATATACTACCTATGTTATGAGTGAAAATCACTAGCGCTATGAACTCGCACTCATATAATAATATAATTGCTATTTACTATATCAAATATTAAACCCAATGAAGTTAGTTTAATTGTTAATAGTTAAAGCACAGAGTTCATTGCCTTAAAATGTTATTAATCCAATCTGTCGTCACTGTTGACAAAAGACACGAAGTCGCAATGTTATATTTGACGATTGTCAAAACTTTCACAATGTTACGTTTGAATTAAAATGTTATTATTCTGAAATGTTAAATTCCCATGATAGTCTATTATTTCTAGGTTCACGTTATTTCAGTTTATCACTGGAAAACTGTATCTACAAAATTACTGGAATGTCAGTGTAGACACGAAAGTAGCATCAAAGTTAATCACAATAATATTACTGAACGAAGCAAGGTTCCTTGAGTAGTAAGTCACAATTTAGGAACTGTCCTTGTAGAGGTGTTACTCTATGTAGGGCGCAGAGGTTCGCTCGACTCACGAGGACAACGTGAGAGAATATCGGAGAGTACATTCTCTGACCCAGTGATTGCGCGGATCGTAAAGTGGTACGGCTGTAAAGCTATTGCGTACCTCGTGGATTTCGATGACTTCACATCTCTGTTGTTAAAAGCAGTAAGAGCACGCTGATCTGTTTCCACGATGAAATGTGCTCCCAATAAAAATCGTTGTAGCTTGGTTATTGACCACACCATGGCCAACAGTTCTTTATCCAGAACTGAATAGTTCTTTTCTGTAGGCGTCAATTTTCTGGACACGTACATTACTGGGTGCAATGTAGCTGCGTATTCCTGTAGTAATGCTGCGCCTATTCCAAAATTTGACGCATCGCTGCGAAGAACAAAAATTAAGTCTGCATTAGGCAACCGTAAAACAGGTGCAGCAGAAAAATATGATTTAATGATATCCAACGTGATTTGATGTTCTTGCGACCACCGAATCATGTTAGCTGCGCCCTTCTTTAACAAAGTAGAGAAAGGTGCAGTGATGGTAGATAAATGAGGAATGAATCTCCCATAGAATTGTATGAGACCTAAAAGACTCCTTACTTGTTTCTTAGTCTTAGGTGTTGTGATATTCAGGATTTTGGAAACGTTACTGTCCTCAGTATGTAAAAGACCGTGACCAACACGGTGACCTAAAAATGATATGTCATGAAAACCAACATATGCTTTAGATGGTTTAGCCGTTAGGTTATTGATGCAATAATGTGTTCACTGATGCAGTAATGCTTATGCAGTAAATCTGATGCAATAAGGCTGATATATATTGGTGTTGCACTTATACAAACTCTGTGTGTTGTGGGTAATCTGTTCTGGTCACCACTGATACCTGCTGGTGGTTCACTACTGATACAGGTATACTGCTATGGTGGTAGTGGCTGGTGATGTAGACATAGCGCGAATGCGTGTTGGAAAGTTCGACAAGGTGGACATCTATGTGGTAGTACAGACTTGCATCACAATACGTAACAGATGAGAATGTGTAGCTTCCATCACAGATAGAAGTGTAGATGTTATGTTGAAGGAACCATATATCGTACGTGTCATAGGCATGGAGTCATAAATATAGATGAACAGCTGTAGACTTTTTTTCCATTATTTATTACAGTCACAGCAACACAAAACGTAGACGAGTTCATATAAGCATGACATAGGAACATGGCGGACGTGAAGACAGTTCATTACGATTGCATGGAAACAATTTCAATAAATATTCATATCAATATGTTGCTGACTCCAATTTATCTATCATTCCACAACTAGCAGAAAAACATCCATCGGTTTCATTCTGACTTCAACATGTCAGATATCTTCTTAAGTCTCTCGTCGACCCCAAACATGGCGGGCGACGAAATAGCATAGTCCATCCCTCTAATCGGACGTATCAAAGATAGGCTGTCCTTTCGAAGATAGTCTTATATAACTCCCTCGTACATCAGGCGAGTTTTCACTTTCAAAGTTATAATAGCAATAACTGATAATTCATCTGGTCTTCCACTCCAGATAATTATATATTAGGCCTCTATAAACAGTAAACACTGTGGATTCCTCATGTGTAGACATAAGTGTCTAAGTTCAAAATATACCGCTAATCATGCGGGTTTTAGCATACTATCTATTCTCCTGGGTCTCTGTGTGTGAATCTAAACCTAACGGTCTTAGATGGCTCCAACGAGCATAACAAGTAGAATACTCTGCCTTTCAACCATTCGTGAGCTCTCGTCACCGGTTGACTCAAAATATGATCCTTACAAAGGAAGTGTGAAAGTTTCGTTTTTTTACCTTGCTACGAATTCCTAACACAACTTAGAAGCAACTGCCGTCTTCCTGACGAACAGAAATAACACAGGGGACTTTCAATAACAGTGGAAGAGTTTCCATCCCCAGAGGCAATGCAGAGACGTAACCAGACATTTCGTCTGACAGACCCAGTTCAACAAAAACGGCCTCCCGCACCGGAAATCTTTTTCAAACTCTCTCTAGTTTGGACATGCGCTGTTCGCATCCCCTCTGACCTAAGCAGTCAGCTGGTATAACCATTTAAGAGGAGTAAATATGAGTATTCGCCCTTAGATTATGGTTCTAACGAAAAATACATTAAACTCAAAAATCTTATTTAAAGTAGTTTTCAAACATAACAAGTATACAGACCGACTACCTTATCAGTTATGAAAACTGCACGTAACAGTCTTACCACACCTCCCGGGAAAAAAATGAAACATTTTGTGTGTGTGTGTGTGAAATACATCTAGGAGCAACATACAATAGGCTCACAACGCATGAATAATGCGCAGATGAAAAGTATAAATAATAAATATAACGCCAAATGTGAGGCTAAGTCGACATATGGAGCGACTGGTGAGAAAATATACTTCATAATCTGAGAGAAAGCGTTTCTCTAAGTATAGATGTTTCCAGAGAGGTGTCACCAACTTATACTACAATACTGGCAATGACACAAGGTATACAATAATTTCAGTCACAATTTCATATTAAGTATATCAAGTTCATTATTAACAAAGAAGAAAAATCATCAAAGAATAGCGGTGAATATACATCAATGAACCGCTAAGTAGTGATACAATCACTATATTACAAATTACAAATGTGTACCTATCTTGATATAGAAAGTAACTATTATAGATTTAGACGTATTAGGAAGTCCAAGACCTAACAGTTAGGTGGAATCATGTGGGCATCTAGACAAAATGTCTGCCATCACATTATCTGATCCACGGATAGCTCGTACCGAGAAATGAAAAGGTTGAAGAGCAATTGCATATCGAGTAGACCTCGAGCTCTTCAAATTCTTACTTTGTATAGCCGTAAGAGCTTTCTGGTCGGTTTCTACTATGAAATGTGCGCCTAGAAGGAATCTTTGTAGTTTGAGAATTGACCAGACCATAGCCAACAGTTCACGGTCTAAAACCGAGTAATTCCTTTCTGCAGGATTAAGTTTTCTGGAGATATACATTACAGGATGCAGAGTTCCAGAGTATTCTTGCATTAGTGCCGCTCCAATCCCAGTGGATGAAGCGTCACTACGAAGAAAAAATGTCTTATCTTTAGTAGGTAACACTAAAATAGGTGGTGTTGAAAACATAGTTTTGATCTTATCCAGCGAGGATTGGCATTCCTGAGACCAGTGAACTATATTAGGAGACCCTTTCTTTAGTAGTGTAGAAAGAGGTGCCATGATAGAGGATAGATTCGGAATGAATCGTCCATAAAATTGTATAAGACCTAAGAGACTTCGCACTTGCTTTTTAGTCTTAGGAATAGAGATGTTAAGTATCTTAGTGATATTATGGTCCTCTGTCTTTAGGAAACCATGACCGACTCGATGGCCTAGGAAAGAAATTTCGCTAAAACCAATGCAGGCTTTAGAGGGTTTCGCTGTCAGGTTATGCTCGCGTAAAGTAGACAGTAATTCAACTAACTCGAATAGTGATCTTCCCAAGTATCGCTGAAAAGACAGATGTCGTCTAGGTACGCAATGACATCTGACCGATAAGATAGGATTCGACGCATCATGCGTACGAATGTAGCTGGTGCGTTCATAAGGCCGAAAGGCATGAAATTCCATTGGAAAAGGCCTCTAGGTGTAGAAAAAGCCGTAAGTGGTTTGGCGCGTTCAGATAAAGGAACTTGCCAGTATCCTTTAGACAAGTCAAGTTTAGTGAAAAAATGAGATTTAGAAAGCCTAGTAAGTAGCTCTTCTAGTAAAGGCATAGGTTCAGCGTCAAACTTCGTAACTTGATTCAATTTGCGATAGTCAACGCAAAGACGTATGTTATTGTCTTTTTTCCGAACAATAACCATCGGCGAAGAATATGCAGAAGTGGATGGTTCAATTATTTTTAAATCTATCATCTCATCCAACTCCTTCTCAACCTGTGCTTGAAAATGTATAGGGATAGGATAAGGTCTGACCCTAATAGGATTATGGTCAGTCAGAATAATGTCATGTTCAATGACATGAGTTTGTCCAGGGATGTCAGTGAGGACATCCTGAAATGTTTGTAACATAGCCGAAACTTGTCGCTGTTCTCCTAGAGATAAATCAGGAGAGACAGTAACATTTTTCCATGATTCACTAGAATGAAGTGGAATCATCGGAAGAGGAAGATTTACATCTGAAAAACTTGTTTCCTCATCCTGTATTACGGACAGTGATGAGTAATGACCATGTTGGATTGGAGAATCGTCCGTTGCCTGGAAAATAGGCTGTAAATAATCCGGACGTTCATGGAATTCCGTAAGCATGTTGATGTGGAAGGTTTTATGCTTCCCGTCAATATCGACAATATAGTCAACATCTGAAATTTTCGATATTATATCGTACGGACCTTTCCAAGAAATAAGAAGTCTGTTTTCCCTACAAGGTAGCAAAACAAATGCTTTGTCACCAGGACAAAGTTGTCGTAAGGTTCTTTTCTTATTGGCAAATTGCCTTGCCTTCTGTTTAGCAAATTCAGAAGAAGAAGTTGCTAATTTGCATGCTTCGATAATCTTTTGTCTAAGCGCGATGACATATTCGTAAGAGGATTTTGTGTCATCGTTAATATTATCAGCGGTTATGAGATCATGAAGCAAAGACATAGGGCCGCGCGGTCGCGCGCCAAAGACAAGTTCAAAGGGAGAAAATCCTGTATGTTCATTGGGGACCTCTCTGTAGGCGAAGAGGGCCGCAGGTAAAACCCTGTCCCAATCTTGAGGATGATCCTCAGTTATCTTCCCTAATAAGTTTTTGAGTGTTCTATTTAGGCGTTCGACCATCCCATTAGACATTGGGTGATAGATACTACTCAAAGATCTTTCTATCTGCAGAGTAGACATTACTTGAGACATGGTATCCGATATTAGTTGGGTGCCATGGTCTGATAATATTTCTCCGGGGAATCCCAGACGAGAAAATATAAGCCAAAGAGCATCTGCAATGTCAGCAGTAGTAATGCTCTTCAGAGGAATAGCCTCTGGCCAACGTGTGCACATATCAACACACGTCAGGATAAACTGATGTCCTCTGGCAGACTTGATCTTAAACGGACCAATAATGTCTATTGCCATTTTCTGAAACGGCCGAATAGGAATGTCTGCAGCCTGAATAGGTGCAGCATGGCGTGGACCTTTAGATTTGACCTCTTGACATACTTTACAAGATCGACAATATATCCGTATGTCCTTGTTTACTAATGGCCAAAAGAAAGCCGCAAGAACTCTTGACTTCGTACGGGAAAAACCCATATGTCCAGCACACTGAGAGTCGTGAGCGTGCTGCAAAATTTTAACTCTCAAATTCTTGGGCACAAGAATCTGAGAATGACTTGACTTAGTGGAGTCTTGAACCATACGTACAAGTACGCCATTCTTCATTGTAATCCAAGATTTACGATTTGTATCCTTATTTGGATCACCTTTTGTTGCAAGAGTGAAGAATTTCTTTAGAGTGGGATCATCTTCTTGCTGTTTTATAAATGAGTCACGAGAAATTACCAAGGGATCATCTTGGTTATGCACTTCATTATCTTCAGTAGATGAAGTTTGAGGCATATTAAGAGCTTGAGCTCTAGTGACTACAGCATTAGCAACTTGCATATTTTGTTTTTCCCAAAAGGAAATTTGTTGCGGAGTGCATTCTTTGACTCCGTGAATACGACCGATGATAAGATCAGCGATCGGATTCGGCAGAAGACATGCGTGTACATCTCCTGTAAAGAAAGGAGTAGCAATCTTAATGATAGCAGTAGAGTATTTCTCTAAGGTGCCGCCAAATGTTACACATTTGACTACTTTTCCTGTGGCACGAGAAGGATCTACGAGTGACTGCCTAACACCAATTGTGGTGCATCCAGAATCAAAAAGAACTGAGACTGGATTATCATTTACTAGACCTTTATGTAAGACAAGAGAACCTCTTCCATCATGCGCGACTGACGCAGGAAGAGCGGGAAGGGGATGGCCGCAACTTAAAGTAGACACCGTAGTTGGTTCAAATAATGTTTTGCATTGGGGGCACTGAGATGCTCTCCCAAAATCAAAAGCAGAACATGCCATATTATTAGCATCATTATTATCTTTAGTCTGTTTATAGGCTTCATGGGACTCTTGCTGTGCAGAGTTTGCCTGATAATGTGATTTATGTTTTTTGTATTGTGATCTACCTCGATTATTATTGCCTCTGTAATCATTATTGTTTCCTCTATTGTAACCCCTATTTGGGTTTGAGTCATAGTTCTCATGGTTACCATTATCATGTTCATTATAATGAGTATCTCTGTAATTATGATCTTGTTGTCTCCATGACGGATAACTTGGATAGTTTCTATAATGACTTCCTCTGCGGAAATTCCTATAATTGTGATAACCCCTGAATCGAGGGCTGTCGGCTCGTCTCCAGTTCTTCGAAGAAGAACCCTGAAATGATTGGTTACCTTGGTTTTGATAACTATTATGGTTACCTTTTTTATCAAACCTGTTTTGTGGTCCCTGAAATTTGTGTGAATAATTAGGATTGTATGGTGTTGCTGAAGCAACTGGCATACTCTCCTTAATCTTAATGTTGCCAAAAGTCACGTCAGGATGTGCAGTGACATATTGGGAACAATATTCTTCCATTTGTTTTAGTGTTTTGGGTTTACGCTCATGTATAAATTCAAGGAATGGTTTATTTACACATGACATAATCTTATCTCTGAGCAACAAATCCATAAGTGCTTCATATGTTTTTTCTGTCTTGGATAGCTCAATCCATCGTGTAAATGTAAGACGTGCCTTTGCAATGAATTCTGAGAATTCTACTCCTGCCTCAGGCACCATCGTCTTAAACAAAAGACGATAACCTTCTTCTGTCAAC
Source organism: Oreohelix idahoensis (assembly GCA_024509875.1). Lineage (NCBI taxonomy): Eukaryota > Metazoa > Mollusca > Gastropoda > Stylommatophora > Oreohelicidae > Oreohelix > Oreohelix idahoensis. Next base: position 37,510 of record JAMPIV010012462.1, read on the forward strand.
TGATATTTTTTTATCAAGGCTGCTCTAATAACATCATAATTATCTTTATCAGCCTCTTCTACCAGACTTAAACTAGTCAGAGAATCACCTCTCAAATTCTCTGATAACTGATTTGCATATTGTGATCTATCCACATTATGAGTTCGACAAGAACGTTCAAATCTATCCAGCCAGAATGTAATATCGTCACTGGAAGGATTGAACGGTGGTAGTTTAACCTTAAAAGTAGAAGGTTTACCATCATTACCAGGTGACTGATTAACCTTACTCATATTTGTCAACTTTAATTTTTCTATCTCAAAAGCTAAATGTTTTTCCTGATGTTCATGTTCCATCTTTGTTTTTCTCTCCTCAGCTTCTAATCTTTTATTTTCAGCATCTATTTCCAGTCTCTTTTGTTCAGCTTCTCTGTCTAACCTCTTTTGTTCAGCTTCAGCTTCTCTGTCTAATCTCTTTTGTTCAGCTTCTCTGTCTAATCTGTTTTGTTCAGCTTCTCTATTTTGTTTTTTCATTTCCATGTGGAATCTCTTTTCGTCCACCTGCATCTTCAATTTCTTTTGTTCAAATTCTAATTCCAATCTTTTCTCTTCAGCTTTTTGTTTTTTCTCGTCAGCCTTCAGTTTATCAATTTCCAATTTTTGTGCTTTTTCATATTGACTGGTAGCATACTCCTCCAACTTATCACTTGTCCTGCCCAGGGATTTCCCTTGCTCAATAAAGTAATCTAAAGTCGACATAATGCCTAACAATATGTGACTAATATCCCTGAAATAACAAATTAATTTATTTCAACCAAACAGGAGCAAGTTTAAAAAAAAACTTGTATAATCAGCTCCCTTAATTTCAATGTCTTTTGAAGACAAGTCTTTTGTAAGAACTTGTATGATTATTTTACAATAATAATACCATCAGACATTTATATCATAAGTTCAATCAAAATGTTAATAGTGTATGTCTAAGTATGTGTACCAATAGCAAACAAAACAATAACAATAATACGAAGACAAATATTCAAAACACTACGATAACATTCGCAGAAGTCAACTAAAAAACTAAACTGAAGGAAATCTCACAAAGGATGTGATGATAACTGCGAAAATGTAAACAAAACAAATGACGTCACAGTGTATAAACATAAAGGTGTATAGAACTGAATGACAGGAAAGAGTAGACCTACAAATACAAACAAATTTAATCAAAACTAAAGAATAGAAAAATGTTACAAAAACAACGAAGAAAAAGCACACCTCGTCACAACTAACACAAATAGCAACAAATTGTCGCTAGCAGATTTTCAATCAAGAAAATTGCACCTATAGAACACTAATATAAGACCTCTATCACGTGGTATATCTTATATTAGTCACACGCCCAACCTCCCACTGAAATATATACTAATTTAATATACAAACAAATAACATGTAACATAAATACATAAATACATATAGCATGATTAATAGGTGTGTTGTGAAGAAGGCTTAATAGCAGTATATAAATTATAGTTTACACCACACAATATGTCACTTTATATATAATTATTGTTCAATAGTCAAGAACATTCAGCATTCTCAAGAATGATGTTCCAACTATGAAAAAAATCCTACTACTCCTGCATCAAGAATGCGGCGATGGTAGAATCGGTACTTGTCCTTCACAACAATAATATTAACGATCATGAAACTTCGCCTTCTAAATAGCAGTTTTGACAATAACGGAACTTGACCTTCTCAACCGTAAGAATCTGTGGCAACTTCAATCTGACAGGCAACGCTGGGTACTTCGCATATGATGAAGATGATGTCTGCGCCCAAAATTATAGTCTCACCTTGACAACCCACGAATTTGGCCCACCACTGATGCAATCATGGCGTTCACTGATGCAGTAATGCTTATGCAGTAAATCTGATGCAATAAGGCTGATATATATTGGTGTTGCACTTATACAAACTCTGAGTGTTGTGGGTAATCTGTTCTTGTCACCATTGATACCTGCTGATGGTTCACTACTGATACAGGTATACTGCTATGGTGGTAGTGGCTGGTGATGTAGACATAGCGCGAATGCGTGTTGGAAAGTTCGACAAGGTGGACATCTATGTGGTAGTACAGACTTGCATCACAATACGTAACAGATGAGAATGTGTAGCTTCCATCACAGATAGAAGTGTAGATGTTATGTTGAAGGAACCATATATCGTACGTGTCATAGGCATGGAGTCATAAATATAGATGAACAGCTGTAGACTTTTTTCCATTATTTATTACAGTCACAGCAACACAAAACGTAGACGAGTTCATATAAGCATGACATAGGAACATAGCGGACGTGAAGACAGTTCATTACGATTGCATGGAAACAATTTCAATAAATATTCATGTCAATATGTGGCTGACTCCAATTTATCTATCATTCCACAACTAGCAGAAAAACATCCATCGGTTTCATTCTGACTTCAACATGTTAGATATCTTCTTAAGTCTCCCGTCGACCCCAAACATGGCGGGCGACGAAATAGCATAGTCCATCCCTCTAATCGGACGTATCAAAGATAGGCTGTCCTTTCGAAGATAGTCTTATATAACTCCCTCGTACATCAGGCGAGTTTTCACTTTCAAAGTTATAATAGCAATAACTGATAATTCATCTGGTCTTCCACTCCAGATAATTATATATTAGGCCTCTATAAACAGTAAACACTGTGGATTCCTCATGTGTAGACATAAGTGTCTAAGTTCAAAATATATCGCTAATCATGCGGGTTTTAGCATACTATCCATTCTCCTGGGTCTCTGTGTGTGAATCTAAACCTAACGGTCTTAGATGGCTCCAACGAGCATAACAAGTAGAATACTCTGCCTTTCAACCATTCGTGAGCTCTCGTCACCGGTTGACTCAAAATATGATCCTTACAAAGGAAGTGTTAAAGTTTCGTTTCTTTACCTTGCTACGAATTCCTAACAGAACTTAGAAGCAACTGCCGTCTTCCTGACGAACAGAAATAACACAGGGGACTTTCAATAACAGTGGAAGAGTTTCCATGCCCAGAGGCAATGCAGAGACGTAACCAGACATTTCGTCTGACAGACCCAGTTCAACAAAAACGGCCTCCCGCACCGGAAATCGTTTTCAAACTCTCTCTAGTTTGGACATGCGCTGTTCGCATCCCCTCTGACCTAAGCAGTCAGCTGGTATAACCTTTTAAGAGAGTAACTACATATTTACTTTCCCTCAAAGCAAAAAATGAGTATTCGCCCTTAGATTATGGTTCTAACGAAAAATACATTAGACTCAAAAATCTTATTCAAAATATTTTTCAAACATAACAAGTATACAGACCGACTACCTTATCAGTTATGAAAACTGCACGTAACAGTCTTACGAACGTAAAATGGACAATAATGTGTTCAATCCACGAAAATGATCATCCCATGAGTCACTAAAAAGGCAAATGTCATCGATATAGGCAATGACATCGGAACGATGTGATAAAATACGACGCATCATGCGCACAAAGGTGGCAGGAGCGTTTACTATTCCAAAAGGCATAACATTCCATTGGAAAAGACCACGAGGAGTAGAAAAAGCAGTGAGTGGCTTTGCACGATCTGTCAAGGGGTCTTGCCAATAGCCCTTTGACAAATCTAACTTAGTAAAGAAAATAGTTTTAGAAAGTTTAACTAGTAAATCTTCCAAAAGTAGTAATGGTTCCGCGTCAAATTGTGTAACTTTATTTAACTTACGATAGTCAACACAAAGACGGATGTTATTATCTTTCTTACGAATAATAACCATCGAAGAAGAATATGGTGAAGTGGATGGTTCAATTATTTTTAATTGAAGCATCTCATCCAATTCCTTATCAACCTGAGATCGAAAGTGAAGAGGAATGGGATATGGACGGACCCGAATAGGTGTGTCGTCGGTAAGTAAAATGTCATGTTGAATGACAGACGTATGAAAGAGGATGTCAGTGAGGGCATCCTGATAAGATTGAAGAAGAGACGTCACTTGTTGACGCTGATCAGCAGAAATGTCAGGAGAAATAGACACATCATTTTAATTTTCTGTTGAATGAAGTGGTACTACCGGAATAGGTAAAGGTACATCCTGAAAAGAAGACTCTTCTTCCTGAATAACCGACAAAGCGGTATAATGATGAAGACAAAGTGTGGGGTCGTCAGTTGCTTGGAACACTGACTGAAGATAGTCAGGACGAGAATGAAATTCCTTTAACATATTTATGTGAAAGGTTTTATGTTTGCCCATGATATCGACAATGTAATCGACATCAGAAATTCTAGAAATTATTTTGAAAGGGCCTTTCCAGGCAATGAGTAAACGATTGTCTTTACGAGGGAGTAATACATAGGCCTCGTCACCAGGAAAAAGCTGGCGAAGACGTCGATATCTATTAGCAAAAAGTCGAGCTTTTTCTTTTGCTAATTCAGATGATGTGGTAGCTAACCTACATGCATCTATAATTTTTTTCCTCAAAGAAATTACATACTCATAAGAGGATTGAGTGTCATTTGTAATATCCTCCTCCGTGAGTAGGTCGTGAAGTAACGACATAGGACCACGAGGTTGAACACCGAAGACGAGTTGAAACGGTGAAAAACCTGTAGCTTCATTTTGCACCTCTCGATAAGCAAAGAGAGCAGCGGGCAGGACTCTATCCCAATCTTGAGGATGATCCTCAGTAATTTTACCCAATAAAATTTTTATTTTGTGTGTCCTATTTTGACGCTCAATTAAACCGTTCGACATTGTGTGATAGATGCTACTGACAGATCTGTCGATATGTAACATATCCATGACTTGAGACATTGATTCAGATATAAATTGAACACCATGGTCAGATAATATTTTACGTGGAAAACCTAAACGCAAAAAAATTAACCATAGTGCATCTGCAACACTAGCAGATGAAGTAATCTTTAGAGGTATAGCCTCAGGCCAACGAGTACACATATCAATACAAGTTAGAATATATGTATGTCCTCTAGCAGAAGGTTGGATAGGACCAATAATGTCAATTGCCATTTTCTCAAATGGTCGAATTGGAAAATCAGCAGCTTGAATAGGAGCTGCGTGGTAATTACCACGAACCTTAACCTCTTGACATGTAATGCAGGAATGACAGTAGATATTAACATCTCTATGGACACCTGGCCAATAGAATGCAGATAGCACTCTAGATTTGGTGCGTGAAAAACCCATGTGGCCTGCACATTGAGAGTCGTGAGCATGACGCAATATACGAGCTCTCATTGTAGAAGGTACTAAAATCTGAGATCGTATGGATGACGTAGTATCATGTACCACTCTCACTAACCCACCATTCTTCAGTACAAAACTATGTCTAGAGTTTGTTTCTTTGTTTGTAGTATTCTTAGCTAATTGAAATTTTTTTTTAAAGAAGCATCATTTTGTTGTAATGCTATAAAAGACTCACGTGATATAGGAGAGTCAACATTATCATTATTATTGACAGGAGATATTGTTGGTGTACTTTGCAACATATCCTTACCTTGCGCTCTAGTGACAACTGCATTGGCAGAATGCATATGTTGCTTTTCCCAAGCAGCAATTTGCTGTGGGGTACACTCTTTTATCCCATGTATGCGACCAATTATCAAATCACTAATTGGTGCAGGAAGAAGACAGGCATGCATTTTTCCTGTAAAAAATGGTGTATTTATATCAATGATTGCTGTAGGAAAAGTCTCAACTGTGCCGCCGAATGTGACGCACTTCACAGTTTTCCCTGTTGCGCATGACGAGTGGACCAACGAATGTCTGACGCCGATGGTGCTACAACCTGTATCGAAAAGAACAGAGACAGAAATTCCGTTAACAAATCCATTATGTAATTTAAGAGACCCTGTTCCCTCATGTGTCGAAGCTGACATGGCCGTAGATATCGCAGGAAGGTCCGCAACTCAGCGTAGTGATCGCCTTGGGCTGAAATAAAGTTGTGCATTCATGGCAAAGTTTAGCCTGCTCAAAATCAAGAGAACAAGACTATCCATTATGAGGATCAGTTTGTATCCTGATCTAAATTAACCTGAGTATCATGCAGAGCAGAATTTGTCTGATGATGCTATCTACCGTTGGAAGATCTATCCCTATCTCGAGATCGATTTTGACTATTGTCTCTAAAACTGCTATAATTATTATTTCCATTGGGATTACCATTTTGGTTAGCTCGCCAATTATTGTTATGACTATTGTACCTTTGACCATATTGTTTGTTTGGAGAAATATGTCGGTTATTAGAAAAATTTGAAATGTATTGCCAATTATGGTTGTAATTATTACCTTGATAATTTCCAGGATCATTCTTATTAAAATCCTGTGATCTGTGAGATTGACCCCAATTCTGATTATATGGAGATCCATGTCGAAATGATTTCCCTTTAAAAGAATTGTAATTCTTATTATCTCCCTTTTTAAAGTTCCTATCATTACTGAGAGAGCGATGACGGAAATGATTTCCTTGTTGCATGGCAAATGCAACAGGCAATTCTTCTTTAAAAGAGAATTTCTAACTACCATGTTTGGATGTGCGGTACAATAATTTCTACAGTTTTGCTACATTTCATTCATGTTTGTTGGTTTACGTTTATGTAAGAACGAAAGAAATAACAGGTTAACCGAAGACAAGACCTTATCACGCAGTAATAAGTCTACAATAGCCACATAGGAACGTTCTATTTTGGATAGTTCAACCCATCTGTCGAATGTAAGACGTATGAGTGAGATAAAGTCACCAAAATCCTTTCCACTTTCAGGTAATAGTGATTTAAGTTTTAGTTGATAACCATCCTCATCCACTTGAAATTTTTAAAGCAGAGCAGCTTTGACAATATTGTAATCAATTTTGTCAGTGTCTTTCATCAGATTAAATACTGTCAATGCTTCACCTGCAAGTAATGGCAACAAATGCGCGCAATACTGTGATTTGTCAATCTTATTGGCTTCCCATATTGTTTGAAATCTATCCAGGTAAAATAGTATGTCGTCTGACTTTTGACTGAATACTGGCAATTTTAAGTTTACATGCCTAATATTTTCTTTGTTAGGAGAGGTGTGAACAAACTGAGCGTTGTGAGCATTACCTTCATTAGTTAATCTAATTTTTTCAAGCTCTAGTGCCATCAATTTTTGTTCATGTTGTCTTCTGTTTTCGTTTTCAGCAGCCTCAAGCTGAAATCTTCTTTCATTTTCTGCAGCCTCAAGCTGAAATCTTTTTTCATTTTCAGCAGCAGCTAATTTTCTATCTTCAAGTTCCATTTTCTTATTCTCAAGTTCAATCTGAAGTCTTTTGTCTTCCGCCTCTAATTTTTTTGCTTCTAGCTTTTGAGACTTGTCATATTCGACTGTTGCGAATTGTTTTACTTCTTCAGGAGCCATACCAAGGGCTTTAGCTTGCTTAATAAAATAATCCAAAGTTGACATTATGACAAATGTGTACCGTAAAATCTCGCGTATAATACGCACTCGTGTATAATACGCATGCTTGATTTAGCCCAAAATTTTCTGGTAAAATGGAAATTCGTGTATAATACGCACCATAATTTTTCAAGATTTTATTTTATGAAACATTTGTTAAAAAAATAAAAGAAGATGGAAGATGCTGCGCGATAGCAGTTCTTCGACGAACTGATAGACCATGTCGCTTCATAAAACGAACTGCCCATCCATATGACGCTTTAAATGCTGTTGTGCCTTTATGAGATTTTTTAAGTTCCAGAGCTTTAAGTCGGATTTCAATGCATGAAACACCGATGCCTTGTTGCCTTCTATCCACTACCCACTCCAGTAATGCTTTTTTCTAGGTCTGGAAGATCTGGTGGTGACCCACGATTCGCCTTTTTCTTACTAGGCAACACTTGCAACGCCTCTGTTTTTTTCGCCATAATCGAATGTTGCACTTGTTAATGGAAAAATGTCGACTTGCTGCCCGATTGCCGTTAGATTCTGCATATTTTACCACTAAGAGCTTTTCTGCTGCAGTACAACATTTTCTCGAATTCATTTTTAGGGCTAAAAAAAAATCAAATGACAAACTTCACAATCAAGCTTAATATCTAAACAGATTGAAGACCAAGAGTGCGAAATGCGTTTTGCAACAATGTCTGACACATAAGAAAATACATGGCACATTCAATTTTGCGCCATTTTCACTGTCAAATTGTTACAAAAACTTGACAGACTTTCCAATGTAGGTTACTTTCGATATCGAAAATTACGTATTTTTTAGTTCTCGCGTATAATACGCACCCGAGTTTTAGCGGGCAAAAATGAGTAAAAATTGTGCGTATTATACGCGAGATTTTACGGTATTTGTAATCTTACTTCCTTAGAAAGATTTTCTGAAATGATTTAAAATTTATTACTCTCTTATAAGTGCAATAAGTTCCTGTCCATAGAACTGCACCAAATACTTGCTAATTATAAATAATGTTATTAATCAAAGAATCAAATTATGCATTAAAATATTATCAGAGTACAACAGAAATAAACAATGCAGACAATAGGGACAAGGACAAGTTATTAAAGGACGAATGACTACGTTCGCAAAAATCAAATGAACCACAAAGTAAAACTGAAGAGAATTTTGCAAAGAATGCAATGACAACTGCGAAGAAAAAATGACAAGACAAATGACAACAGAAGGTATAAACACAAATGGTGTATACAAATAAGTGATAGTCAGATTGAGAAGGACGGTCACAAACAAAATACCTCATGAAAATAAGGTACATATGAGAATTAATACAATAACAACCGTGAAAAAACTCCACGTCACAGCTAAACAATTAGTTGTTACAGACAATCAAACGCAGTGGACTCAAAAATCCTTCAACAATTATATGTTGGAACTTCCACTTGCGGGTGGTCTGCAAAAATGTCCCTACAGAACACTCACGAAGGACCTGGGGTGAATCTAGGATGTTTCCTTCGCGAGTCGCCAAACCCAACCGCCCACATAAAACATGGAACATAAAACATGAAAAACAATTATGAACATATTAAAGAAAGGGCTCAGCTACACATGCAACGGTAAGAAATAACCACAGTTTTGTTACTTATCTTTTCTCGAAGAAAAAAAATTTCCCGGCCGGTTTTAGAATTCGGGCGCTGCATGATTGAGCCGTACTGAACATGTGAAAGTAAAACAGTGACAGTGTCCAACGTTGTTTCTGACGGTTGAAGTCCCTGAGTTGACCTTGGCATAGAACGTTATGGAGGACCACTTGAAGGTTAGTCTGACCGATCAATAGGTAAATCTCCAAAAACACATGTTGTTGTCGATTTGAAAGTATCTGCCATCGCAAGGAAACTTGAGGTTCTTGAATCGTTGAATCTTGAAGCTGTACATGATCTCGAGAAAATTATATCTGTATTCCCGTAAGCTGGCTCACCACTTTGTTATGGTGCTTTTTTTCTCTTCATTAATCATATTTACTTCGTGCGTAGGTAATGGTGGCACGGCTAGCATGAATGTTAATAAGTTCGCTGATTAATCAAAATACGGTCAGCTTGGGTCGGGCTTATAGGTGGCCGACAAATTGTAGGTCAAATGGACAGACCAAAAGTCACTCAACGAGCATCGCTCTAAGATGGTCATAAAGTTCGACCAACTGGAAATAACGTGTACAGGATTCAAAGTTGTTGATCACGACAAGACATTTATTCGTGGACGCATACAGTTGATCATCACAAATGCATGACATATAAAAGTTCATCATATATAATCGTAACTAGTCAATTTGATTGACCTCCAAAAAAACTGCCGTAGTCCGTTGGACGGCAAGGGTATTCTTGATATACCTTAATGCTCATAATTCAACTCTCTTCTAGAAAATGTAATCACTACTGCCGGATTATATGTCGTATAGAACAATTTCACTTCAAACTTGAACCAGCCTAGTTCTCACTAGCAGCGGGCCATGAAATCCACGCTGAAGCCCTGACTAGGTTACACTGGTAAAGAGAGACTTACACATTTGAAGAACAAGCTACTATACCTTCCACCTGGAAGACAGCTAAAAATCATTATCATTAATCTCTACCCACAATATGGGGCTCTTGATCCATACCAACGTCTGACTGGTATCACCGGCATTTTGTCTCTCCCTCTACTGCGTCATACAGTGTTTAGCACCAAAACCTATACTAACGCACGAAATATGTGCTCTTCCGTGCGCAACGAATTTTAAACATTATTAATTACATATACATCATTATTACTTACGCTGATGCGTACGCTTTTAACAGAAGTAAGACCCATGTCAACTTCAATACTGTTAAGTCCCACACGCAGGGTGAAAAAAGGACGTAACAATTGTCTTGTAGACACTCTAAACAGAACGATTCTTCTGTTCTGAAATACAATTTTTCTGTTTGTAGTGTGAGCGGGCTTTTATTGATAAGAATCTATATTTAATTCCCTAGATACTTGACACGGTCTAGTTTGAGCTGTGAACAACTTATATGTATATCGTCCTTGTAAGTTTTTTCATAAGCTACTGTCCACTCTAATCTTTTTATTAGTTTAATAAAGCTTTTCATCTGTGTTCTGCTCATGGGAATTCTAGAAAGATTTGTTGAGGAGAAGAACATTGCGAAACCACATTCTTGGGACAGAATGGGTTTTGGAATAATGGGGAGTTAATGTGATAGTTGAGGATAGCCGCTAAGAGCAGTAGATGTCTGTGATTCTGTTAAATGTTTTCTTAGTTTCACCTTTAGCAAAAATTAATGTTTCAGAGGTTATTCAAAACATTAACAATGTATAATTTTTTTTTTTTTCGTACGCCGCTAATACTCGAGGCGAAATCTCAGGTTATTATTTATGTCTAACCTGATATTGATTTTACGTGAGTATCCCTTTTTTCTTGTACAGAGACAGGTGTCCCTCGCCATTCAGGCAAATACTCTCCGATTTCGGAGGTACCCATTACAGCTGGGTCGGCTCAGGAGCCGCCAATCCCTGGTCGACGACACTCCTTCAAATGTCCTCGCCAGGTCTCGAGTTAATCCAGTCCAAATCCCGGTCGACGAAAAATCCTCAAATGCCGTCACCCGGGTTTGATCCTGGATCACCCGGTCGCCAGAGCGGTGTGGTAACCACTACGCTAGCGCGGCTCCCCAATGTATAATGTTTGTCTTAATGATAGCTGATTTTAGAAACAAGCAGAACATAATGTCAACAGTGGCTCTATTATCAGATCAAGCAAAACGCCACTACATGTCTAATAGTTGTTGGTGGTAAAATCTTACAAGTTATTTACTTTATTAGCGGGAAAAAATATTGTATATTACATTATTTTTCTTCCAACTTGTTCTTAGTTTATAACTGCAGCAATAATGTAACGTATGGGGAATATATCCCATCTAATAGAAATTTAACATCTTGACACACAAGTGGAACAGCTCACAAGTGTAGATAACAATTATTGAAAGCAACAAAGAATAGCCTAAAACAAAGAAACGAAGACAAATCAAATGCAGATTTGAAGTGCATCATTTTCTCACTTAAAAAATAAATGTCAATAAAGATTCCAATTTACAAACACTTCTAGACGCCAGTTGAGATCACTCATGAGAACTCTTTGCTACATTTCAGAGCACTTTACGTGGAAAGGTCAAACGATTCAAACAAGAGTTCTAATGTTTACCTAGGAAAATAATAATCGTACTGGGGTAAAGGTGAAGGACAACGCTTTCCAGCGCACTTCTTTGAGTCAAAGATTATGGTTTGTTTGTGCGTGTTAATGATTTTATATGAGTTTTGTAATCAGATATGAGAATACAAAATTTAATGGAATCGTTCTTCTTCATATTTCATCACCGTTATCTAAGTCTGGGCCACTGAACCAAATATTTTACAACACTATCACTAAATGTTGAAGTTGTACAATGTGTGTGTCACTTTCACGTTTGACAACACTGTTGCTAATAATGCGTAGAAATATCTGTAGCAGTCTATGAAATACTTCACTGGCAGCGAGTGAAGATAGAAATTATACTGGATAATATTTTTTCTAGAAAACAAAGGGAGAAACATCAGTCATGTAACCAAACACACGATGCATATACTGTTAAGCAAAATACTGGAGTAGCGTTAAATTAAAATCAATATTGTAAATAGTCATGGTTGAGTTATCAAACGGCATTCGACATTTTAAACTCTATCAGTCTCAAGCAAAAAAAGGGGGGTTGGCCCAAACGAAAAAAAAATCACCCCAGTGCGTTTTTATTGTTGTTGTTTGGAAAAATGTTTCTTAAATGTTCATATGCATAAATAACTTTGCTGTTGTATATGAAACTGAAGGTAAATGGATGTACTTTACTCTTGTGCTGCAAGTATGAAAGCTTTTCATTGAAAAGTTATTAGCTATCCAGGGTAAAATGGAGGCTCTTGACAGGAGCAAAAGATACGGAAGCCACTTAAATGGCTCCCGGGTCAGATGTGTCTAAACCCTGAGCCATTATAAAGTCGATTGGGACTTAAAGAGAAAATCTCAGAATGATGATGGCACTGCAAAGTTTCCCATACAAACATTAATCTGATTAAGCACGGATGTGAAGTTATTAAATGCAGTGTTCTCCTTGAAAGATAATGCATTATCTTTTTAGATAAGAACTGCAAGTTGGTAAGGATCTCTTATCAACATGATTTCTAGTTTGTATTAGGTATAAGCTGGCTTATGAAAACAATAGCCGTCAAAAATAACGGAATTCAGCGTTTTCGGACCAAATTTATTGAGGCTCTAGATTTTGCCGGTAAACTTCTCATCCCATCCCGTAATTAACAACCGATAGAAGCCAAACTGAGAATGCAGAGGGAGATGTCATAGCAGCTAAGTACGAAATTTCATAGACAGAATGCAAAGATATTCGAAAAAATGACCTAACTGTTAGTCAAATAGCACTGCAATATGGCTGCGTATACGTATTTCTTAAACGCAAGGTAGAGTTGAAGTGACGAAAAATTATGAACCAGTTAAAAGATGGCAACTTATATCTATATTGAAGCAGGAATAGAATAGAGTTAGTCTAAGGAAAAATTATATACCTATTACAAAATGGTAACTTATATCGATTTCGTAACAGCAATAGTCGAGTTAATGTAACGGAAAATTATATACTAGTTACAAAATGGCAACTTATATCTATATTATAGCAGGAAGAGTAAAGTCGATCTAACATAAAATTCTAAATCAGTTACAAAACGGCAACTTATATCTATATTGTAGCAGCAAGAGTAAAGTTGACCTAACGGAAAATTATACTACAAAATGGTAACTTAAACCCAGCAAAGTAGTTGGAGAAATAAAGAATAAAATGGAAAAAAAACCTTAAAAAAGGCAAATGGGCTTTCAGTGCTCTGAGAAATATGTTAAAAGTACAGTACAAGAAATCACAATTTTTAACTAATGCCAAAGAAATCCTACCACAACACTCTGAAAATCATCATTATCATCATCATCATCATCATCATCATTATCATCATTAACATCACCATCACCATTCAGCTCTCCATAGTGTATAAACCTTCAACAAGTCTTCCTGTCCCGCACCATCAGCTTTACCTTGTATGTCTTTCCATTTTTTCTGCATTCCTTTCATGCCTACCTCCAGTTCCCTTCTCCTTTTGTTCCATGATCGCCATCTACCTCTCTTACCTTGGTGGTTTCAGAAGAAAAGACTGCCTTGTAATGCTATCAACAGGTTTCCTCAATGTCTGTCCTGTCCATCTCCTGCGTCGTCTTCTCATCCCTAGTTCCACTGGCACTTGTCTGGTTCTTGTCATTAGTTCCTCATTACTGATCTTGTCATGCCATTTTAATTCTTCTATTCTGAGCTAACTCTTTATGGCTGTTGTTTTTATTGTTCTCCATGATTTAGAGCCATGCTGACTTGACAACTGAATTAAAGATCCTTATTTTTGTGTTGTGCTTGGTATCCTTTGATCTCCTTATATTTCCAATTGCACCGAAAGCGTCTGTAGCCTTGTGTACTCTTATTTAGATATCTTTGTCTGTCCATCAAACAATGTACGAGAGCTGTCCGGAAAAGAATCGGCCATAATTAATATTAGAAAAACCGTTTGATCGACATCGATGTAACTTGGCAGCCAAATAGAGTGGCCTGTTATGCACATACGTGTGCAATGTTGACGTTGCTGCACCAGTCAGTGCGACCGTTAAAAGCCGTCTAGTGAGCACGTGCACTGTGTGGTCGTCGCATTCAAAATGGCTGAACGAGTAGAGCAAAGAATCTGCATCAAATTTTGCGTCAAGCTTCAACATTCCTCCCCGGAAACTATTATGATGGTTCAGAAGGCTTTTGGAGACGATGCATGGAGTGCTACACAAATAAAGGTGTGGCACAAACGCTTCAAAGATGGTCGAGAATCTGTTGAATGTGATCCCATTTCTGGAAGGCCTGCAACAAGCAGAACACCGGAAAATGCTGAACGTGTACGGGCTGCAATCAACAAAGATCGGCGACTGACAGTGCGAGAACTAGAAAAAGATCTGGGAATTCCAAAAACTATTGTGTCCGAGATTCTGACCCAGGATCTGGGTATGAGACGTGTCGTGGCAAAATTCGTTCCGCGGATTCTGCTACCAGAGCAGAAGGAACTTCGTGCCACAGTTGCTAATGATTTGCTTCAAACCGCAACCAATAACCCAGATTTCACGAAGAAAGTCATAACCGGAGATGAATCGTGGATCTACTGCTATGATCCAGAAACGAAGGCTCAGTCGTCTCAGTGGAAGTCGAATGGTTCTCCACGCCCGAAGAAGGCGCGGCAAACCCGTAGCAAGATCAAGACCATGTTGACTGTGTTTTTTTATTGGGAAGGTGTTATCTATCGCGAGTACGCTCCTTCAGGCCAAACAATTAATAAGGAGTACTACCTCAAAGTTCTCCGTCGGTTGAGAAATGCAGTACGACGAAAACGACCACGGTTGTGGGCAACTAGTGATTGGCGTCTTATTCACGACAACGCACCCGCCCATGCATCACATCTAGTGCAAAGTTTTTTGTTGAAACATAACATCAACCAGGTAACTCATCTCCCCTATAGCCCAGACTTGGCACCCTGCGACTTTTGGCTTTTTCCAAAATTGAAATCATGTTTGAAAGGTAAAAAATCTCAGACCGTCGATGAGATTAAAGAAAATACGACGACGCAACTGATGGCGCTTCCAAAAAAAAAAGCCATCGCAGAGTGTTTTAAAAAGTGGAAGAAATGCTGGGAGCACTGTGTGATGTCCCAAGGAGCCTACTTTGAAGGGGACTGAGCCATCATTGTGCTATGTAAAATGTTTATTGATTTATATTACATGGCCGGTTCTTTTCCGGACAGCCATCGTATGTATTGCTGATAACGTATATGTATGATTCTGCCTCCCGCAGTGGTATTTCTTCAGGGGCAATATTGTTATTGTTTCCTGCATTTAATCTCATTATTTTTGTTTCCTCCCTGTGTATTGTCAGATACACTATTGTCGCAGAGAGATTTATGATTAATAAATTTCTATATCTTTTCTCTATTCTACCCGTGTCTTCTACTTTATTATCGCTCTTTTACTTTTATCCTTTATTTCGCATTCGTTTGATTGTGAAAAAATAAACTTTCCCATTCATACCTTCGCCTGTCTCTTTTCTTATTTAGCAACGCCGTTTATTGCTGTTAAGCTAAGTACCGAATAGTGTGAAATTCGTCTCGACAGACATGGGATGGCAGACATATCGTCTAACATTTTCATCTGACACGGCGCTCTTGGTTAAGCTTCTTGGTGTTAGGTGTGGTAGGCGCCAACATGCATCGCTGGGAAATGACCAGAGGTAGCTGTAGGTGTTAGAACGAGCACTGGCAGTTTATTGCAGACGCCTGAGTTAATGTGAAGTGTTAAGACAGGGCGCTATTTGGGGTTTTCGAAAATAGCTTGCATCCTTTGTCTGGTTTTCATATAATATACCAGAGTAGTTTAGACTTCATCGTTCATACCTCCGAAGTTGCAGTAGACGGATCGCTTCGTTCTAGAATACATATTCATAAGTGAAACTCTCAGTTTCGTTGTGATACCCGTAGTTCTGTTTGGAGGTAATATTAAATATCTAGTAGTGTTGAGTGATTTAGTTGGTAAATTGCCTATTTCATTTTCACTAGTTTTATTTCTGTGTAGAGTGATTAAATGATAATTTAGCTATATTCTCTAAGTTTTACAGTGGATAGCAGAATAAGTTATAATTTCTAGCGGAAAAAAAACTCATTCAGCTATAATTAAATTTAACTAAACTGCTAGTAACTAGTAGAGAATATTTTAACTAAACTAAATTAATGCACTGAGTCATCATTGAGTATTGACAAAATATGTACGTATTTCTAATTCATGAGGATTGATTTTTGGTAAATGACTATAATTTATTTCACGGGAGTTTTTAACAAGGAGACAAGCTTTAAGCTTATAGTTTCTGATTTAAATTAAATAACCGTAGGAGATATATATGTTATTGTACGCGAGGTAGACATAGGATATGTGTATAATATTATGTATTCTATATGTTTCTCTTTATGCAGTATTTTGGGTCAAGCCCTAAAACTGCCAGCGGTTTATTCAGTACAGATGAGAATAAATCACAGAAGAAAATTTTATGTCTTTAAAATAATTTGGGTTACAAGTTACAACCTGTCTAGCTTGTGTCGCATCCAGAAATAGACAGAGTACCCATATTTCACTAACTTAAGACTTAATGAATTAACTAGGCCTATCGAGCAAGCTTATAATTCTTCCCAATAATCTCAAGTACATTCAGCTCTTGTGGCGAAACATATTATAATCAATAACATTTCCGACAATTTTTGACTAATTGCGGTGGGACGATCAATTGTTTATACTGAGTGAAGTACCTACCTGACATTTCCTAGTTACGGGAAACTTCAAGCTATTGACCCTGTGCGCGCTGTTAACTTTCTTGCATGGACAAAGTAAAGGTGACACAAACAGAAATTCCAAATAATAATAACCAAGAAAACGTTCCCTGGAGAAGTGCCTTCAACCTGTCTCTGTGGAACTGGGGTTCTTTTGGTCAAAAATTAAAACGGAAGATTCGGTATGTGCGTGTCCTAAGTATTGGTCCAGAAGTTACTACCCAAGTTGTAGGTAAGCAAGTACGCCTGGGCCCACGGCTAAAATGAATAGAGAGAATGCAGTACTGAGTGATTCCTTTATAACATGATTTGTGCACTCACTTTGAAATTTCATTTTATGCAAGTTTGTTGCTAATGCTGTTTTTCTCTTAGACTAGATTCAGGTATTAACCCTGTTCTTACACTCTAGAGGGTAAACCTTAGAATATAGCGTATGAATCCGTGACTCTTTGGGGCTATCACTTTTCTTCTAACAAGATCGTGGGCTAAAACATCGAGGGAAAAGATTATACCTATGGGTCTATTATTCTTTTAGTAATTCATTAACCTATGTGTAATTTTTATGTGCTTGATAAGCAAACTTATTTTTTGTGGACAACTTTCCTTATGTTAATAAAATTTACATAAACTTATACCAGTGTGTTAGTCAGCTTGTCCCAAATAACTACATTTCCAATTGCATAGTTTTCACGTATGTGCGTCTAACTGTCGTCACTTGTGTGTGTGTATGTGAGTGATATATATATATATATATATATATATATATATATATATATATATATATATATATATATATATATATATATATATATATATCATAACAGACTGTCCGACTCCTCTAAATCTGTTGTAGAAGATAGGCTGAAGAACAGAAGATTCTCGACTTCAGGGACAGCCTCTATTAATTCTACCAGCTCACTCGTGAAAAACTTATTTCTATTATCATCTCACACTGAACTATCACCTATTCTATTTCTATTCAGAAGGGACCAATTTATGTCTTAATACTCCTATCGAAAAATTATACAACAAATGTGGACTCGTCTATCGGGATTTTTGAACTTAGAATAGGAAGACGAGACGGCAAATATCAGCTCGTATTCAGGAGTAATTTTCTTTATTCTGTAATAGAGTAAGCGTGTGATGTTTCGTGAGTTTTAGTAACTTTAAAAATAACTATCCCCTAGACTAACGATCTGTTTATGGGCTTGCTGACCACACTATAGTAATTGTTTTTCCACAGCATTTTTGAGTATTATACATTTTGATTTACAGGTTGATTTTGTCGGAAGTTATGTTATATGTTGATTTTGTAATACTAAACCGCTGGTAGATTTTGTGAGTGTATAACATTCACTGGGTTCTGGAGCAGAAAGGTGTTTTAACTAAGTTAATTAGTGCGTTTCGGACTATTTCGTCCAGATTAATTGCCTCCCTTACCCGATCTGACTTCAGGGGTGAACTTGTAGTGGATTTAAAATTAAGGGAATTTTTTTTCTCATATTTTTTGTAATAATTATTTTGTTTCCACTGTAGCAACTTATTTTTGTTAGTGATAAATCTTAACTACCATTAATTTGGCGTAGTCGTCTGTATTAGGAGCTTAATTGACAATTAATAGCAGCGATAGTTAGATAACTAGTTAGGAGGAGGTATCCCAGTTAAAATATATCATCTTTTGTCTGTATTTTCTCTTAAGTGGTAAGGAACCAGTGTATCCTTTTTCTTACTTCCTTCTCGATTTACACTCAGTCAGTTATTTGCAAAGGCAGAGAGGACAAAACTTAGACAGATCCTCGGGGACGAAGCGAGAGAAGAAGGTTTACAAGGAGAGGAAGCGAAAGCTTTTGTCAGGGACGAACTTGACAGATATGATGCGGAGCAGAAGGAAAAAGCAGCGGAGAGGAAAGAAGCGGAAGACCGTTTATTAGAGCAGAAGAAAATTGAAACAGAAATGGACGCTCGCAGGGCGCAGCATGAGGAAAGAGAGAGAGAGAAAAGGAGAGACAGCATGAGAAGGAGCGGGAGGAGAGACAGCATGAGAAGGAGAGGGATGAGAGAAAGCACGAGTTGGCGCTTAAAGCTCTAGAAGTACAAAGTCGTGGTGCTGCCTCTTCCTCCAGCAATCGAGAGTCTTCTGCCCATTCTTCCTTAACTGATCCTTCTAACACTAAATCTCTTCAACTCAACGCTATGTCTTTTGCTCTAGAATCTTTCCCTTGTCCTAATGAGAAGATTGACACATGGCTCGAAAAATTTGGGAAAATTGCAACTCTGCACGGTTTAGAGAGGTCGTGTTGGAATATGAAGCTTTCCCAGGCTTTAAAAAGTTCTGCTTATGATGTTTACTCTAAACTGGAAAGCAGAAAACAAGACAACTATGACGTGTTGAAGAAAGCGTTACTGGAGCGCTTTGAAATGAATGCTCGAAAATTTTTGCAACTGTTTCGCAACAGCAGGAAGGAGAACTCTGAAACTTTTCAACAGTTCTCCTCTCGTCTAAAGGGATACTTGACCAAGTGCCTAGAGCTCTCGCAGCTCGCCTCTACCTATGAAGGGCTTGAGGAGTTCGTTATTTGCGAACAGATAAGGAACACTTTGTCTGCTGACACCCGGAGATTTTAGCTGAGCAGGGTGCAGAAAAGCTTGAAGACATCTTGGAAAAGTCTGAGCGTTATCAAAATGCGCTGGCCGAACTACCGGCCACAAAACATAAACCGACAGAAGAGCCTTTTCGAAAGAATAATCTTGACCAATCGTCTCATGCTTCTCACCAAAATAACCACAGAGAAACTGGACCTCAAAACCCCCCTCCTGAAAAGTCTAAGTTCTACAAACACAAGTACCCCACCAACAATAAACAGTCTGATCAACCCAACCGTCCTACATGGCAGCGCGGTTAGAAAGGACAAGGTGGCAAAGGGAAAACCCCTGAGCACGGGACAAATGATCAGAGCGAGCACACCGAGCCTAAACGCATCGGATGCTTAATAACAGTCTTGCAAG
This sequence comes from Oreohelix idahoensis, assembly GCA_024509875.1. NCBI lineage: Eukaryota > Metazoa > Mollusca > Gastropoda > Stylommatophora > Oreohelicidae > Oreohelix > Oreohelix idahoensis. The sequence continues at coordinate 57,480 of JAMPIV010012462.1, forward strand.
GTGGAATTAATGTCAGTGATTCTCAAGCTGAGGGAGAGAGACCCTCAACGCGAGGTACTGTTATTTTGAACGGTTCTCAAACTTTTTGTTTATTTGACACTGGGCTTTCTTATGATTGCATTGTTGCCAGACACCTGGTTAAACCCGGTCAAGAGACAGAAGAAACCGTCGAACTTTGTGGAGTTTCTAAGAGTGAGCCACCTACAGCGCTTCCCATCGCTTTGGTGGAGATCCACTCTGATTTTGTCAGAGGTGTGATCAAAGCGGCTGTTATGGATGACCCCATCTACCCAATCATACTTGGCGGTAGATACGTGTTTATTAGGAAACCGGAAGAGCCAATTGTGGCAGCAGCAACTACAAGAGGGCAAACCAAGAAGGAACGGGAGCCTGCGCCTAATTTGTTACCTATGGAACTTAAAGAAGCGCAACAAAAGGACCCTACCTTGGCACCCTGCTATAGGAAACTGCCCATGGCTAAGGACCCTAGACAACACGGGGACATTTTTTCTAAGGATGGCGTACTTTATCGCAGAACGGGCAAGCCTGAACAAAGTTACAATCAGCTCCTAGTACCGAAACAGTACAGAAGCCAAATCCTAGAAATGGGGCACTCTCTTCCTTTTAGCGGACATATGGGACAGAACGCCACAAATCAACGTATATCGACTCATTATTGGTGGCCAGGAATGAATACTGATATTATCAGGTATGTGAAATCCTGTGCCCAGTGCCAACGTGTGCCACCCAAGCAACGGACACCCCCAGTTTCCATGGGTGAAACGCCAATAGTGGGAACACTATTCGAACGGGTTGTGATCGACATTTTAGGGCCCTTAGAAAGGACTAAAAAAAGGAATAGGTTTATCCTGACCCTAGTCGACACATGCACTTTATGGGCAGAAGCTATACCGCTTACATGCGCGGATGCCAAGCATGTCACAGAAGCCCTTGTGCAGATTTTCACTCGGTTGGGATTCCCTCAACAAGTGTTGACGGATAACGGATCCCCATACCGAAGCCTGTAGATGGATGAGATCGTGAAGATTTTGAGGACCAAACACATCTACACAAAGCCTTATACTCTGGCCGGAAGTGGGTTAGTAGAACGTGTCAACGGAAACCTCAACATGATGTTAAGTAAACTGGCACAAGTGAAACCTGAAGAGTGGGATCTTTGTATTCCTGCAGCTTTATTTAGCTACAGAGAAGCCCCACATACTTCCACAGGATTTCCGCCAGCTACGCTTTTATTCGGCAGACCTATCAAGGGGCCGCTTAAAGCCTTACTTCAGTCGCTGACAGACCAGAAGGCTGATGAGACAGTCGTCTCAGCCAGTAAATATGTGTCGGATTTAAAGGAAAGGTTGAAACTAGGATGGGACCTAGCAACGACGAACTATAAGCGAGCACGCGCAAAGCACGCTAACCGATACAGGAAAGTCGCGAAAGAAAGAGAACTGGAAGCAGGAGAGAAAGCTTTGGTGTTACTCCCTACCGGGAACAACAAACTGCGTATCGGAAGGCAAGGGCCGTTTACCGTCCTGAAAAAGATTTCTAAGGTTAACTACCAGATCTCTATTAAAGGAAAGGAGAAGGTTTTCCATTTAAATCTGTTAAAGAAATACTTGAACAGACCAGTGCCGACCTCCGAACATCTCCTGACTTTCGCCAAAATTGACGAGTATGACGATAGTGACAGAGAAATTCCACTGCAATCACACGGAATCTTTCAAAAATGTCAAAAGCATCGACGCTCTTTCAAGCGCACACGGCAGACATTCCAGAGAAGGAAGACTTTGGGGAGCAGATATGAGGAGAAGTTAAACAGAGACGGAGGGGGGAGATGAGAGGGAAGAGAACAGACACCCTGAAGCTACAGATATAGGAAATTTATTTCCATAACGTAGACATGGAGTGGTTCCATATCTTAAAGGGGGACGTTCTGTCGCAGAGAGATTTATGATTAATAAATTTCTATATCTTTTCTCTATTCTACCCGTGTCTTCTACTTTATTATCGCTATTTTACTTTTATCCTTTATTTCGCATTCGTTTGATTGTGAAAAAATAAACTCTACCATTCATACCTTCGCTTGTCTCTTTTCTTATTTAGCAACGCAGTTTATTGCTGTTAAGCTAAGTACCGAATAGTGTGAAATTCGTCTCGACAGACATGGGATGGCAGACATATCGTCTAACATTTTCATCTGACACGGCCCTCTTGGTTAAGTTTCTCGGTGTTAGGTGTGGTAGGCGCCAACATGCATCGCTGGGAAATGACCAGAGGTAGCTGTAGGTGTTAGAACGAGCACTGGCAGTTTATTGCAGACGCCTGAGTTAATGTGAAGTGTTAAGACGGGGCGCTATTTGGGGTTTTCGAAAATAGCTTGCATCCTTTGTCTGGTTTTCATATAATATACCAGAGTAGTTTAGACTTCATCATTCAGACCTCCGAAGTTGCAGTAGACGGATCGCTTCGTTCTAGAATACTTATTTATAAGTGAAACTCTTAGTTTCGTTGTGATACCTGTAGTTCTGTTTGGAGGTAATATTAAATATCTAGTAGTGTTGAGTGATTTAATTGGTAAATTGCCTATTTCATTTTCACTAGTTTTATTTCTGTGTAGAGTGATTAAATGATAATTTAGCTATATTCTCAAAGTTTTACAGTGGATAGCAGAATAAATTATAATTTCTAGCGGAAAAAAAACTCATTTAGCTATAATTAAATTTAACTAAACTGCTAGTAACTAGTAGAGAATATTTTAACTAAACTAAATGAATGCACTGAGTCATCATTGAGTATTGACGAAATATGTACGTATTTCTAATTCATGAGGATTGATTTTTGGTAAATGGCTATAATTTATTTCACGGGAGTTTTTAACGAGGAGACAAGCTTTAAGCTTATAGTTTCTGATTTAAATTAAATAACCGTAGGAGATATATATGTTATTGTACGCGAGGTAGACATAGGATATGTGTATAATATTATGTATTCTATATGTTTTTCTTTATACAGTATTTTGGGTCAAGCCCTAAAACTGCCAGCTGTTTTTTCAGTAACATCAACCAGGTAACTCATCCCCCCTATAGCCCAGACTTGGCACCCAGCGACTTTTGGCTTTTTTCCAAAATTGAAATCATGTTTGAAAGGTAGAAAATTTCAGACCGTCGATGAGATTAAAGAAAATACGACGACGCAACTGATTGCGCTTCCAAAAAAAGCCATCGCAGAGTGTTTTAAACAGTGGAAGAAACGCTGGGAGCACTGTGTGATGTTCCAAGGAGCCTACTTTGAAGGGGGCTGAGCCATCATTGTGCTATGTAAAATGTTTATTGATTTATATTACATGGCCGGTTCTTTTCCGGACAGCCCTCGTATGTATTGCTGATAACGTATATGTATGATTCTGCCTCCCGCAGTGGTATTTCTTCAGGTGCAATATTGTTATTGTTTCCTGCATTTAATCTCATTAATTTTGTTTTCTCCCTGTGTATTGTCAGATACACTAGCTGTGTGACACACTACGCATATCAAGTTTTTTCATTTTGTCTTGCATGTGACTATGGTTATGGGACAGGAGAGTTTAGTCATCTGCATAAACGTGTGCATCAATCTGTTCAGTCAGATAGTTGTTTTTGTTTTTGTTTTTATTTTGTTAAAGAAAAAGGAGGAAATCGGACTACCATTAGCTATCTTCACTCACTTGCCTCCATGCATTCATCATTATTTGGTCCACCATGTTCAACCTGATTGTCATTTATAATTAGGGTATTAAGTGAAATTTTATTTCATGTGCAGTTCATTGTGGACAATACTTTTGCAACTTCCATCTGATATTCCAACTTCTGAGGCTGTTTTCTCTACACTAAGTCTTCTGTCACACTAACAACGTTCCGAACACGCTCAATCTTTTCATTGTTTATCGAGGTAGGCGGTCGTCCGCTAGTGGATGATCATCGACACTAACACGACCTTACCGAAAACGCTTGTGCCACTCAAAAGCTTGCGATTTCTTCATTGCGGTATCACCATATGCTTTATTAAGCAAGGTTACTGTCTCGGAGGGTGACTTCTCAAGCAAAACACAACATTTTACATTTGTACATTGCTCAATCAATGACATTTTGAACTCCGACGATGCTACGTGCACACCACACAAACAAACTTCTATTCGAGAGTACATCTGAAGGTTACATTAGTCATGTCGTTTCCTCAAGGTCACTACCAACTTATAAAACTATAATCTCCATGACATAATCACTCATTCAAACATGAGTCGACTATTCCGGGAACTTTTTGAAGCTACCTCGTATATTCAACTTTACATGTTTTTCTTTGTTTCGTGGATATAATACTTTAATATCATTTCTACTTCCCCTGGATCATATATACTAAGTACCCTATCCTTTGTAATGTCTATATTTTTTATCTCTAAAGTACTTGTTCAATTCATGCATCTGTTAATCGTGTTTTTTACGGTGTATCAGGTAGTGATCTATGACACTTTCTCTCTGGCACTCGTGACAGGGGTGATTTTCATGAGACCTATTACATAACTGATTTCAGGCATTAATCGTAATCATACGCAGGTGACGGTTTTTTTTTAATCGCAGCTAGTGTTAGAATAGTAACTGAATAAATTTAAAAAAAAAACAACTATTTTTGGCAGGGTTTCTTAATCTGTTGTTCATGAACCCACTGGGTGTCCGTGAATGAATTCTAAAGGTCATTGTACATAACCTAATATTTAAAATGTAGAATTTTAAATTATGCTTTATGTACATTTTTTTTTTTTCAAGAAAAAGTCCATAGCTTTCATCGGACAACCAAAGGGTTTGTCACGGGATGGCTTCACGGTTTTGCAGTAGTGGCACAACAATGGACAAAACTCAAGAGTATGTAATGTGGATATTCGATGGTATCTGCCTTCACTCAAGATTACTATTGGGAAATTAGTAAATAGAAGGATGATGATGCTTTTATCTTGAGGAAGTTTTCACAAAATATTCAGAAGTCAAGAACAATGCTGATTGTATCTTAGCAAAGTTAATTTATTATCTGCTCGCCGCCTTTTGTGAAAAGATATGTTGTGTATTTTATTTAGCTCGTTCAAACCCCCAACTGATTTAAAAGTAAAACGCTACTTTATTAGCTCGTTTATCTATGGAAAATACTGGTTCATACGTGTGCACTTCTCTCTGTAATAATTAAATCAACTATGAATTTGTAAAAACACAACAAATTTAAATACCAATTATCTTTTAACAAAGGTAAAATAAATAAATGATTGATGGGTTAATATTGGTTTCTTCACTAAAATTTCGCTGGAAATGAATTATTAAAATGTTCTTTTGGTTTTGGCCTGACAAGATTAGACTTGTCAGATTGATGAAGCGTTGTTGTTGCTGCTGACTGCTCCGTCAATTTACGATTTCTGTGGCGAGGGCACGCCCCAAAACGTGAATGCAAGGGGTAAACGCTCCTAGTCAATGTGAATATCTACTCAGGCCGTTGAAAGTAGGTGTCTGCGACAAATATTGTCTTCCAAAATGGTATCATAGACTGGTACCACAAATGGTTATGTAGGTTCGTACCACGAACTTTAGAAGAAAACAAAGGCCTCTGCTAAGTTTATGTTTTCTAATACTAAACAGGCGCCATCCCGCTGTCTCTTCCACCGACTCTTTTTCTCAGTAATGTTATCTCCTTGAGTTTACATTGTAACTCAGTGGATATGATAAACTTTCACCATTACATTCCGTTAGTCTGAGCAAAAAGTTTGGCTGGACAGCGGAGAATGCCTTGTGCCTGGGTGAACATGTCTACGTATATGTATAGTATATGTATACTTTATTGGGGGGTTTGGGATGTCAGGTATTGGTAGTACCTCTGGTGAAGGAGCTGTCATGCCCTTTTCAGGGCAGCTAGGCCATCTTTGGTCCAAACCTGGCATCCAGCTCTTACCTGTAGCTCCGCGTAGCTGTCAGCATGCGACAGCGGCTACCCCCCGGGCAACGGCTTTGACAGGCCGGCTAAACTAGGTGAGGGTAGCCGAATGGTTATAAACCTTCGGTGAGTTAGGGTCTGCCTACCCATGCATGCGAAGACTGGATTCGATAGACTGCGCGGAAGAAACCACCTGTTGGTTCAACGGGCATGACGGCGATTACCAGCAACGCATGCATGGGTAGGCAGACCCTAACTCACCGAAGGTTTATAACCATTCGGCTACCCTCACCTAGTTTAGCCGGCCTGTCAAAGCCGTTGCACGGGGGGTGGCACTACTCGCACATTCACATCAACACATCCAAGAAAAAAACCGATAGACTGAATAAGTATGGCCAGCAGGTTGGTCTGAACATCAATCTGAAGAAGACAGAGGTCATGACACTAAATGTGGGATATCCTGAACCAATAATAATAAGGAACCAGAAGTTAGAACAGACAGACACATTTACTTACCTAGGATGCATAGTAACACCTGACGGCGGAATAAGCAAGGACATTAACAACAGAATGAATAAAGCGAGAACAGCCGTTGCTAGTCTCAACAACATTTGGAAGTCTTCCCAGTACAGCACAAACACCAAATTAAGACTGTATGAGAGCTGTGTACTTTCTGTGCTTCTCTATGGTGTGGAATGCTGGAGAGTAACAGAGATGGAAATGTCGAAACTGTCCTCCTTACACACAATCTGCCTAAGGAAAATTCTCCGAATCTTTTGGCCGAATACCATCAGCAACCAAAACTGCTTATTCGGAGTAACCAGGAGGACGTGCACACGATCATAGCTGGCAGGCGCTAGAGTTGGGTTGGCCACGTCCTCAGAAGGGACCCTGATACCATTACAAGAACAGCTATGCTATGGACCCCTGAAGGAATGGGAAAGAGAGGCCGACCAAAAACAACCTGGCGGAGAATTGTGGAAGCCGAGATGCAAAGAATGAACCAGAGTTGGGACACTGTACGAAGGATGGCCTCCGACCGAACAAAGTGGAATCAATATGTTGTTGCCCTACAAGATGCCACCAGGCGTGATGGCCACTGACTGCTTTGACGATCGGCGACTATGGATCAAAGAAGAAGAAGAAGAATATTCACAATCATTATTCAGAATAAGCCATAAATTAAAATCTCGGACAGGACTACAATTGCCACAAATGCGAACTGTAAGATGGTTTCATAGAAGAATCATAATTGGATATGATTCCCTAGGCCCTCTATGGGAATGGCTCATTAAGTATGAAGACCTACTTAGAACACTCAGAATGAAAAGAGATGAAATCTCAATAAAAATGAGAAGTTTTCAAGAGGTACTCAGATCTCTGGCGATCAATTCGCACAGGAGTCTCATATAATACAAGTGCACCCACTTCCTGCGGAAAGGAATACAACACTGAAACGATCAAACGCTCACAGCACAAATAATGTAAACACAGTATAAACTAAGATGAGTTATTTATTTACCTACTTGTAGAAATGGAACAGTGGAAGAATAAATGATATTGGTAACACAATAAAATTTTAATTTTAAAAGCAATTGACTTAATTGATCAACTAATTACTCAAAGAGCAACTTCGCAAAGACTTGTTGTTAAGTCCTTTTTTCGCGTGGGAGTTAAGTGTGCGAGATTTAACAGATCTAGATGCCAGTCTAGCTGTGATAGATGCTCGTGTGCGCGCATCTTAGTAAGTTGAATATGTTTAATTATTTACGTACCTCTTTTGCATTTTATTTGAACTAAATAGCGCAACTTGGTGTGATGAGTTTTGTTGCCAAACAGCGAATTACGCTGTAGAGAGATCCATAGCGCCTTTGTATAGGGCAGACGTTTTTTGAAAGATATCGATATTAGTCATACCCCAAGTCGTGGGAAGACTCAACGAAGCCATTTTATTATACCTCCCGGTGTGGAGTGCTTGTGTTAGCCAACCTTGGCTTGATTAAGTATCGTGCATTTTGATACTCGTTTATGATTGACAAGATCTAGCAGAACTTCGATACGTCTCGTTATAGCATGCCGCTAGTGCGTCTAGATTCTTGCTGGACAGTAAATGTGTCCTAATGTTGTTTTGGATCTTCAGGGAAGGCATCCCCGCACGTTCCTAATGTTTATTATAAAGAAGATTACAAATCTCAGAAACCCTAAAGGCAGATCGTTCGCCGTCCTTGAGATGTCGGCGGACGTTTTCGTAAACCGATCAAGTTCAATTATGATGTCATGCCTTATTGATGTACCTATATTTGCCTGATGACCTCTTGATGAAAAATGCTGTATTGTAACCATGATGTTGGACTTCGTCGTTGTTAATGAATGTTCGCTATCAAAGATGTACCCTAACTACGTGTCCAGCCTTCATTATGAATTGGGTAACTGCATGATCCCAACTGCCACAGTTGTATTTCAAATTGTTACTCACTGCATTCGCGTTATAACAAGACTGTCGGCCACTGTCCAATTACAAGCCCGACAATACAACAATCAACATCAACATAACTAACGGTAACTAAAGATGGTAACACTTGACTTAGTGAAATATAGTGCACAAAATCAAATAATGAAATCCCTTAGTCTGATAAATGATTATGAAGCACTTTGATTTAAATAAAAGGGTAATGAAGGCTTGTTCTTTTTAAATTGAATATAAACACATGACACAGCCTGAGACAATCTGAAAAGACCTCTAAATGATTCGTTTTTGTCATGATATAGCTATGGCCTGTAAGGAATGCTGATTACTGGCTATGATAAATTGCTTTGTTGCGCATCAGTTCTGTCTGGTTATGGCAAATGAATACTTATAGCTGACTTGGCCAAGGAATGCGGATTATTTGATCCAATAAAAGAGTCAGATGTCGTTTAGCCAGCACGTTTTTGGGACACCACGTGTTATAAGTGAGAGCCTAGACGTCTGGCTCAGGCTCTATATCGAAAGTAGTTAGAAAAACGCTTTCCTTCTCTGTTGGCGACATTAGTTCCGCGTTTGCAGAAGCTGCCAGTTGTTGTTGTTGTTGTTTTGTTGAGTTGATGGGTGGAGAGCGGGCACTTAACAGCTGACCATTATTGCCTCTTCTCGTTCCATCATGGTCTACCATTTTCAACCTGAAATTTGGTTATAATTGGGGTATTTATTGTCATTTTATTTACTAATTTTGTATTCAATTTAAATAACTATTATCTTTTGCAGTTATTGATTTGTATTTATATTAGTATTTTTCCATTTTATTTTCTCTTTTGTATTGTTTATAGATAACTATTGTCATTTACACTTGGTTTTAATTTGTATTAGTATTTGTTCTTTTTGAGTTGTTGCCCCCCTTTTTTTTATATACCTCGTTGTCTTTCCTTGTCCTAAGTTAGTTTTTTGTTAATGCTTTGTTAGTTCTTGCTGCTTAATTTCTATTTAGTTGGATGTTTTTCCTGAAGTACTAACCTTATATGTTTTCCTTTGTTTTATGTATATATCTTTTAAGTATTGATTGGGCATCTCTTGGGGCATCTATACTTAAAACCGTATCACCTGTTAAGTCTATATTGTGATTTCTACAGTAAGTTTTTAATTCAAGCCTTTGTTGTTCATACTTTTTACAGTGGATCAGGTAGTGGTCTATGTCATTCTCTTCCTGACATTCTTGGCAGTGTGGTTCTTCTATCATAAAGTATTGTGATGGGGCCGTAAAGACGCCCCCTTCGTGTTCAAGGCATATTTATTGCCCATATATTTTCGATGTGCGCGCAGCACGCTGGGGTGTGAAAAGTTTAACGAGATAGAAGATATATTAGTTTAGGCCACAATAAAGCCTAAACTATAGTTGTGGTGTTATATTTGATAGTCGTGTGTTATAATTGATAGTTGTGGGCCATATTTGTGTTTTCATGCCGAATAGAGCAATAAAGGCGAGTGTTATTTGCGTGGCGCAATTACTACGCGCCGCGCAGTAAGTTGAGTGATTCGCTCGAGGGCTTATATAAAGAGATAGCGAGCGGCAAACAGGCCAATTTGAAGATTCAGACGAGACGAGAGAGAAACGAAGTTAGACTAGCCCTGTGTCGGTAGAAGAGGAACAGAGACATGATACGTGAGTTTGATTTAAAAGCAGATTAGCTTATTTCCTAGTGAAATTACCATTATTTCCCTGTAGCTTTAGAATTATATTGAGCGTGTCTGTTTTAATGGTTAATGAAATAAATAGATTGATGTGTTTCCAGGACCTGATAATTTAGTCTTGAAATATAAATGAGTGAAAATAATATGCGTGGGTTGATTAAGTCCAAATCACAGATGTGAGAAGTTTCGTAGCAATTATTTCATCCATCAGACCGGGCAAATTTAGTAGGAGAGTATTTCATACATGGAACTGAACAGAGAAGCGATCGATTACTTGAATTTAGATAATATTAACTGTTATCAAGATGGCAGCCACGTGTTCATGAAAGGCGGCGCGTCATCATGCTGTGAATAAAGAAGACGCTTAGTTATCACGAGTTATCAAGCCTACAATGTTACGCTATTGACACGTGGGTGAAAGTAGGTTAAATGTAATTTTCACCAGTAATAAAAGAGAGAGTTTCCTTGGTAAATTTCTTTTAGTTGATGTATTTAGTTCCAGTTTTGTTAAAGATAAGAATAATTATATTTTATTCTTTGATGCTATGGTAATTGAGTGTATTTCACGATAGCCTACTTATCATAATTCTACTGTATATATTCAATGGGTTACTTTGAAGTGAGAATAGCCATTTAGATTTCTGGTGAGATTAGAGCCACTCCTTTGTGCGTAAAGCACATTTAAGACATAAAAGTTCCTGTTTGCTCCTTGCGGAGTAGAGCGACACCAGTGCGGCTGAATCCAACAGAAGCCTGCATGAAGCATTTATATGCTATGGCAGTGGTTTGTTTCTGTAACAATGGTTTTATATGATGAGTTCTCAATCTCATCAGTCGTCACATACGACATGCTTCAGAGTGCAAAACGAATATTGAGATGGATCAGTTGAGAGGTAATGGTTTATTCTTATTATTGAGAGTATTTGTTGTACATGTAGTTGAAGAATATTATTTTATGTCCAGTTGATTATTATTTAATTATGGTTATGTGCAGAATGGTTTGTGAGAGCACGTGGGCTAACTTGGAGATATATATTTCTCTTCTCCGCTCCTGAGGGAGCATGGGGCCACCAGTGTGGTTTGCCTCCGTATGAAGCATTCAGATGCTCTTGCAGGAGTAGTTTCAGTAGCAATCTGTGTTACACGGTGAGATTGCCAGCCTCATGCACAACACCATATTAGTATCGCTAGACGACATGCGTGAGGGTGTGTGTGTGTGATGGTTGGGTGTGTGCTCTTGCAGTAGTGGTTTCGGTAGCAACCTATGTTACACAGTGAGATTGCCAGCCTCATGCACAACACCATACTAGTCGCATTGGACGACACGCATGAGTGTGTGCGTGTGTGATAGTTGAGGGTGTCAGGTGGCGTGGAAGGACTGTTTGGCAGGTGAGAGTATCATTATTTAACTATGATTTTAACTAGTCGCTGCTTTGTTTGCTTCTTCACATTAGCAATCGAGCACAGGCTGGGTGTTTGTTTGGTGTTTTGGTTTGTTGGTTTATTTGTTTAACGTTTGCTTCAGTGTGCTCTTAGTAACTGAATGGGTTGTAAAAATAAATACAGCTTCTGCATTAAGAATCAGAGTTTTATTGTTGAATCGGGTCGGTTGCGAGTGTGCAAGAGAGTGATCAAATATCACAACATCATCATCATCATCTCGCCCACCCTATCACAATGTGATGGGGCCGTAAAGACGCCCCCTTCATGTTCAAGGCATATTTATCGCCCATATATTTTCGATGTGCGCGCAGCACGCTGGGATGTGAAAAGTTTAACGAGATAGAAGATATATTAGTTTAGGCCACAATAAAGCCTAAACTATAGTTGTGGTGTTATATTTGATAGTCGTGTGTTATAATTGATAGTTGTGGGCCATATTTGTGTTTTCATGCCGAATAGAGCAATAAAGGCGAGTGTTATTTGCGTGGCGCAATTACTACGCGCCGCGCAGTAAGTTGAGTGATTCGCTCGAGGGCTTATATAAAGAGATAGCGAGCGGCAAACAGGCCAATTTGAAGATTCAGACGAGACGAGAGAGAAACGAAGTTAGACTAGCCCTGTGTCGGTAGAAGAGGAACAGAGACATGACACGTGAGTTTGATTCAAAAACAGATTAGCTTATTTCCTAGTGAAATTACCATTATTTCCCTGTAGCTTTAGAATTATATTGAGCGTGTCTGTTTTAATGGTTAATGAAATAAATAGATTGATGTGTTTCCAGGACCTGATAATTTAGTCTTGAAATATAAATGAGTGAAAATAAAATGCGTGGGTTGATTTTAATAGTGTAAGTCCAAATCACAGATGTGAGAAGTTTCGTAGCAATTATTTCATCCATCAGACCGGGCAAATTTAGTAGGAGAGTATTTCATACATGGAACTGGACAGAGAAGCGATCGATTACCTGAATTTAGATAATATTAACTGTTATCAAGATGGCAGCCACGTGTTCATGAAAGGCGGCGCGTCATCATGCTGTGAATAAAGAAGTCGCTTAGTTATCACGAGTTATCAAGCCTACAATGTTACGCTATTGACACGTGGGTGAAAGTAGGTTAAATGTAATTTTCACCAGTAATAGAAGAGAGAGTTTCCGTGGTAAATTTCCTTTAGTTGATGTATTTAGTTCCAGTTTTGTTAAAGTTAAGAATAATCATATTTTATTCTTAGATGCTATGGTAATTGAGTGTATTTCACGATAGCCTACTTATCATAATTCTACTGTATATATTTAATGGGTTACTTTGAAGTGAGAATAGCCATTTAGATTTCTGGTGAGATTAGAGCCACTCCTTTGTGCGTAAAGCACATTTAAGACATAAAAGTTCCTGTTTGCTCCTTGCGGAGTAGGGCGACACCAGTGCGGCTGAATCCAACAGAAGCCTGCATGAAGCATTTATATGCTATGGCAGTAGTTTGTTTCTGTAACAATGGTTTTATATGATGAGTTCTCAATCTCATCAGTCGTCACATACGACATTGTTGCTGCTAAAATCTTGTCGCAACTTATTCTGACAATGCATTCTGACTATATTCATTTTTTTAATGCATGGGAAGCAACTCATGAAATTGTAGTCACTTTTATTTCTACAGTCGTCTAATCTTGATAGCTATCGTTAAGAAGTTGTCTTATCTTGATAGCTAGGGTTGCCGATAGCTGTGTGAACGATTTTGAGTCACGACCATATATGGAGCGCTCAGATCGTCAGTTTTTGAAAACAGTTGGCAATCGCAATGTTTCAAGATTCATTTCCTTTTAAGGTAATAGGTCTTAAGTCGAACGTCGTAGAACATTCTTTGTTTCGTAAATTGGCCTGAGTTGTATTCGATTCGCGTGCTCTGCGCATGTCCCTTTTTGTGGCGTTGGTAAAACGATTTCCGCCCAAGTTAGTCTGTGCTGAGAAGCTGTGAAGGCGAGACGTAGCTATGTGCTAGTCTTCGCTTAGTTTATTCAGGAAGGAGTCCTCATGATTGTTGTTCCTATCTTGAGATGATATATCTCTGTGTTATTCCTAATGCCTGGAGGCATATGTGATTATTCATTTAATTCCTTATGAACAGGTAATTAAATCCCTTTTTTTGCTGAGTAACTTTATCGCCATCTTGTGATGTTGACTTTTGCTTAGCCTGCCTTATTCTAAAGTCTACGATATGACTAGTTTGCTCAGTTCACGATCCACTTAGATTGTCACGCATCGATTGATGCCTGTCCTACGGACTATTTGCTTCCTGAACTTTGTTGATGGATCTAGGTTTGATACCTTTGCTGTTTGCTGGACAATAGAGGACGATAATGTGGCGCTCAAAAGACATGCCTGTCTTGTTGAGGTCAAATCGAGGAGACCATCTTTAATCTCCTAGTTGATATCTTCTAGCTCTCATGGAAAGGGGGAAGTTTACTACCTGACTACATGTACAGCGGGTTTACGATATCCTAAAAGGCAGATGATGCACATTATTTTGATGCTGTCTGCTGTGCCAGTTGAATTGTCTACATATGTAATAATGACTGTTTGATCGTACCTATGATGTACCTGCTTGTTTATGTCTACACACTTCGTCATTGTGGCGTTTATAATAAATTATACAAAACCGTCACTAGCTGTTGCAAGCATCATTGACTTTTCACGTCGTGAGTTAACGTGACGTCCTTGTGTGGATTGCCTTGCTTGTAATGCTCACTGTCTGTATACACATCTACATCACACTTAAACCAGACTACAGACACCAAGTTACTACGCCTCATCAGCCCTGGTGTCTGAGGGTGGCACACTACTCCGCAAAGGCCAGGATTATCATACCTTAAGAGGAGCAGATGAATTACAACACCCTCAACGTTGTGTGGCAAATGTGACATCCTCCACAGAACATTTATCAACACATATAATACTTACGCAACATTTGCTACGCTACATTTGGTGGCCATATGCTGGTTTGATCTGGTACCAGCATACTCGGGGTCCCTTACCCGCTTCATTCAGCACTCTACAACAGTCTACAGACAACATCTACAAGACAACAACAGAAGTGCAGAGTTACGAAATTACTCGGCGTTGCCCAGGAACTTTTTTGGAATTTTCAACAATTGCTGTTCCAAGTCAAGAAAGTGACATTTCCCAGTTTTGTTACATACGGGAGAATCGATTTGTTGCTGTTCTGCTTTGGAGAAGGCCAAGTTCCATCGCTGACGAGTTCTACACTTCTTGTACACTGCATGTACCGTTTGAAAACTCAAGTCTCAACCATCGTCGTAGCTGTTTTGATGCAAGTACAGATGGCAATCAACGTTGGATCTTTGATCTCAGAATGCTGATTACATCCTGTTTGCTGTACTGACGATTGGAGTTCCATAAGTTAAGTGGCCTGTTTGTTTGTGAACTGTGCCCTTATACTTCTACTGAGTCTTCTGTGTTTCATCTCATTCTTTTGTTTACATGTTATATGTTTATGTGTTATTTGTATATTTATATTTATATGTTTATGTTTCTGCGGGTTTTCGGTTGGGCGGAGTCTCCCTTAGATTATACCACGTCATAGAGGTCATCTATTGTGAGCGTTTTCTGTAGGGTGTGCAATTTCCGATACTGGAATTTGCAAAGCGACTTCTGTTGCTAATTTTTTGTTAGTTGTGATGCCATGTGTTAGTATTGTTTTCGTTATTTTTCTGCATTCTTTAGTTCTGTTTTGATTTGTTTGTACTTGCTAGCCTCCTCTTTACTATAGTTTAGTTTCATACAACATTTTTGTTTATACACTGTGGTGTCATGTGTATTGTCTAATATCCTCGTAGATATCATCACATTTTTTGTGATATTTCTTTAATTTTCGCTTTATTTTTTGTTGATTTCTACGAATGTTTTCGTATTGTTGCTAAATCTTTGTTATTGTTTACATTGTATTGTTTACATTGTATTGTTTACAGTGTAATGTTTACATTGTTATTGTTTACATTGTGATTGTGTTTACATAGTCATTAGTTACACTTATAGTAGTTAATTCACATTTAATAGTGGGTTATGCTTATGCATTACTACTACACTGATGATTAATAAATGATGAATAGTATTGTGCACTATTGAATGGGAAGTGCACCTATGATCAAGAGTTGATTGATGATATTTCAAAAAGGTATATACACAAGTTCTTTGATATAAGACTTGTTTCCCACAGAGATTGGGATAATAATATAGTGTTGTGAGTAAACAAGTGCTTCATTTAAGACTTGTTATAATTAAATTTGAAATAAGATAATTAATTATTTCAGGTTGTGGACTCATATTATTACTCATCATGGCTACATTTGAGCACTTTATTGAGCAGGGTAAATTGCTTGGGAAGACTGGTGATAAGTTAGAAGAATTTGCAACTGCTCAATATGATAAAGCAATGGAAGCTGAACAAAAGAAACTGCAAATGCAGGTGGATGAAAAAAGATTCCAAATGGAAATGGAATAACAAAAAAGAGAAGCAGAAGCAAAAGCTGAAGAGAAGAGACTTGAGGCTGAAAATAAAAGACTTGAAATAGAGGCTGAAAATAAAAGATTTGAAATAGAGGCTGAAAATAAAAGATTTGAAAGAGAATCTGAAGAGAGAAAAGCAAAAATGGAGCATGAAGAAAAAATCTTAGCTTTGGAAGTTGAGAAATTAAAAGTGATGAACATGGGTAATGCTAATGATGCAAATAAGGTCTCAGATAAGACTAATGCAAGCACTTTCAAACTTAACCTACCACCATTCAATGCTTCCATCGACGATATAACATTCTATTTGGACAGATTTGAAACTTCATGTAAAGTACATAACATAGATAAATCATTGCAGGTTTATCATTTGTCCAAAATACTTAGAGGTGATGCTTTAAGTATGTTAAGTATGGTAGATGAGCCTGACAAGAACAACTATGAGGTTGTCAGGGCTATGTTGTTAAAAAAATACCAACTTGACGAAGACGGCTATCATCTTCAATTTAAAAATATGTTACCAGAAACTGGTGTGCAATTCTCTGAATTCATATCAAAGACACGTCTTACTTTTTTACGTTGGGTGGAGCTGTCTAAGACAGAAAAAAACTTATGAAGGACTTATGGACTTAATACTTAGAGACAAAGTCATGTCTTCTGTCAACGAGTCGTTCCTTGCTTTCCTTCATGAACGTAAACCTAAAACAATAAAAGAAATGGAAGATTTCTGTAGCCAATACATAACTGCTCATCCTCACGTAACCATTGGTAACTCTAAAGTAAAAGAAGGTCTGCCAGTTGCTTCGGCAGCACCTTATGGTCAAAACTCTAGTAATAGATTCCAACAAAATTTTGTTAAGAAAAGTAACCGTAGTTACGGTCAAAACTATGGAAATCAATTTCAGGGTGATTCTTCGTCGAAGAATTGGAGACGAGCTGACAGTCCTCGTTACTTCCAACCTAATAATTTTAGGCATTTCAGAAGAGGATATGGTAATAGAGGGTTTTCCTCGCGTAAACCTCAAAACCAAACAAATAGATGTTCACATCAATGTGGACATGATAATAATCATGGAAACTGTGGTTCGAAACATGATAACAGTTATAATAGAGACAATAATAACTACAGAGACAATAACAACGGTGATAACTTCAGAGGTAATAGTAGTCGCGGTAGATCTCAATACAAAAAAAGAGATATCAGCAGGCTAACTCGGTTCAACAAGAATCTCAGGGAGCCTGTAATCAGGTTTCTGATAATAAAAACTCTGACGCTGTCACTTGTTCTTCATTTGACTTTGGGAGAGCAAACAAGTGCCCCCAATGCAGTACTTTGTTCAAACCGACTACAATATCGACTTTGAGTTGTGGTCACCCTCTCCCCGCTCTTCCTGCTTCGGTTGCACATGACGGGAGAGGTTCTCTAATCCTACATAAGGGTCTTGTTAATAATACTCCGGTCTCACTACTTTTCGATTCCGGATGCACCACTATTGGTGTTAGACAATCGCTTGTAGATCCATCCTGTGCGACAGGAAGGGTTATCAAATGTGTCACATTTGGCGGCACTCTAGAGAAATATCCTACTGCTATAATTCACATTGCCACTCCTTTCTTTACGGGAGATGTGCATGCCTGTCTCTTACCTAATCCTATTGCGGACCTTATTATTGGTCGTATCCACGGAGTTAGGGAATGTACCCCAAAGCAGATTGCTGCTTGGGAAGATGATAATATGCAAGCTACCAATGCAGTGGTTACAAGAGCACAAGCTCTACAAACACCGCAAACTTCGTTGAATAATGATAATGAAGTTCATAGCCAAGATAGTACCTTGGTTATTTCTCGTGACTCGTTCATAAAATTACAAGAAGAAGATCCTACGCTAAAGAAATTCTTCATTCTTGCGAAGAAAGGTGATCCAAATAAGGATACACAAAGAAAATCTTGGATAGAAATGAAAACGGCGTACTTGTACGTATGGTACAAGACTCGGCTACGTCAGCACATTCGCAAATTCTTGTTCCCAAGAGTATGAGAGTGCAAATATTGCAGCATGCTCATGACTCGCAATGTGCTGGACACATGGGATTTTCCCGTACAAAGTCGAGAGTCCTTGCGGCTTTCTTTTGGCCCTTTGTTAACAAGGACATCCGTATATACTGCCGATCATGTCAGGTATGTCAGGAGGTCAAATCTAGAGGACCACGACATGCTGCGCCTATCCAGGCTGCTGACATCCCTATTCGGCCATTCCAAAAAATGGCCATAGATATTATTGGCCCTTTTAAGATAAAGTCGGCCAGAGGACATCAGTTTATTCTTACATGTGTCGATATGTGCACACGTTGGCCAGAGGCTATCCCTCTAAAGAGCATATCTACTACAGATATCGCAGATGCTCTTTGGCTGATATTTTCTCGCTTGGGGTTCCCCAGAGAAATACTGTCAGACCATGGCACTCAACTCATATCTGATAGTATGTCTCAAGTAATGTCTACCTTACACATTAAAAGATCTCTCAGTAGCATCTATCATCCTATGTCTAATGGGTTAGTTGAGCGTCTAAATAGAACGCTCAAGACTTTACTTGGTAAGATAACTGAAGACCATCCTCAAGATTGGGACAGGGTTTTACCTGCGGCTCTCTTTGCCTATAGAGAGGTCCCAAATGAGCACACAGGATTTTCTCCCTTTGAACTTGTCTTTGGCGCGCGTCCGCGCGGCCCTATGTCTTTATTACACGATCTCATCACTGCCGATGATATTAGTGATGACACTCAATCTTCATATGAGTATGTCATTGCTCTGAGGCAAAAGATCATTGAGGCATGCAAATTAGCGACTGCTTCGTCAGAAATTGCTAAAGAAAAAGCAAGGCAGTTTGCTAACAAGAACAGATGTCTACGACAACTTTGTCCAGGTGACAAAGCATTCGTTCTACTCCCCAGTAGGGAAAATAGACTTCTGATTGCATGGAAAGGTCCATATGCAATAGTCTCACGACTTTCCGATGTTGACTATGTGGTCGATATAGATGGAAAGCATAAGACTTTCCATATCAACATGCTGACGGAATTTCATGAGCGTCCAGACTATTTGCTGCCTATTTTTCAGGCAACGGACGAATCTTCGGTACCTCATGGTCATTACTCATCCCTGTCTGTCATACAGGATGAGGAATCTGTTTTTTCTGATGTCGATCTTCCTCTTCCAGTGGTTCCACTACATTCTATGGAATCTTGGAAAGATGTGTCCATTTCTCCTAATCTTTCTGTTGATGAACATCGTCAAATCTCGTCGATGTTACAGACATTTAAGGATGTTCTAACCGACATCCCTGGTCACACGAATGTCATAGAACATGACATAATTCTTACCGACAGTAATCCTATTAGGGTTAGGCCGTATCCTATCCCTATACACTTTCAGTCACAAGTGGAAAAGGAATTGGATGAAATGATCCAATTAAACATAATTGAACCATCGACTTCTCCATATTCTTCTTCCATGGTTATTGTTCGGAAGAAAGATAAGAACATACGAATTTGCGTTGATTATCGCAAATTAAATCAAGTCACAAAGTTCGATGCTGAACCTATGCCTTTACTAGAGGATCTACTTAGTAGACTTTCTAATTCTAGATTCTTCACTAAACTTGACTTGTCAAAAGGTTATTGGCAAGTGCCTTTAGCAGATCATGCCAAACCTCTGACTGCTTTCTCTACACCTAGGGGTTTATTTCAATGGAATGTAATGCCTTTCGGTCTTATGAACGCCCCTGCTACTTTCGTTCGCATGATGCGTCGAATACTTTCTCATCGTTCGGATGTCATCGCTTACTTAGATGATATCTGTCTCTTCAGTGATTCTTGGGAAGATCACTATCTGGGTTTATATGACCTACTGTCTACTCTACGTGAGTATAATCTGACAGCAAAACCTTCTAAAGCTTATATTGGTTTTGGTGAAATTTCTTTCTTGGGTCATCGTGTTGGTCATGGTCTCTTGAAGACAGAAGACCACAATACTTCGAAAATATTGAACATCTCTGTACCTAAAACGAAGAAACAAGTCCGGAGTCTCTTGGGGTTAATCCAATTCTATGGGAGATTTATTCCGAATCTATCTTCGATAATGGCACCTCTGTCAACGTTGTTGAAGAAAGGGTCACCTAATCTGATTCGTTGGTCTCAGGAATGTCAATCTTCCTTAGACCAGATTAAAAGTATATTTTCTTCTCCTCCCATCCTAAGATTACCTACTCTTGATAGAACTTTTGTTCTTCGAAGTGATGCTTCATCCACTGGGATCGGAGCAGCACTTATGCAGGAATATGCTGAAACTCTGCATCCTGTCATGTACATTTCTAGAAAACTAAATGCGGCAGAGAGGAACTACTCGGTTTTAGACCGTGAATTGTTAGCTATGGTTTGGTCTATTCTCAAACTACAAAGATTCCTCCTGGGCGTACATTTCATTCTAGAAACTGATCAGAAAGCTCTTACAGCTATTCAGACTAAGAACTTGAAGAGTTCGAGATCCACTCGATATGCTATTGCTCTTCAACCTTTTCACTTCACGGTACGAGCTATCCGTGGGTCGGATAATGTGATGGCTGACATTCTGTCTAGATGCCCACATGATTCCAACTAATACTTCTGTTCTATTTCTAGATATACGACAGAGCCATAACACACCTATATTACTACAATACATTAGCACATCTGTCCTCACTTTAGGTGAACACATACTATTGTGCTTTGTTATCATCTTCTTCTGTTCCCATCTTTAATATAAGAAGTAGACTGAGTAGTTAATATAAGGGCCGAAAGTTCCAAAGGCCACAGTTATTAATAATAATGTATTGTATAGTATGAAACTTAATGGCTATTAAATAGAATTATATTGTTTGTTTTTTCTCAGCACGTTATTGTTGATCTGAGAAGCTACCTTTCTATTGTCAAACATGGAGAGTTCCACATTGTACAGTTTCTTTGGAACGACAGGAGATGTGTCCTCGATCTTCATTTATATTTAATTTCATTGTGTAATGGTAATATTAAACATTTAGATAATGTAATATTTAACATTCAATATCAGATGTGTACATCCATTCTAAGCGGTATTAGATTATGACACTGCTATTTGATTATAATGATATGAACTTGCATATTTATATTGTATTTTCATGCAAGTTTAGTGTGTGTTGGTGACACCTCCCCGATATATTTTTTGAATCAGATTTTTTATCTGTTGAGAAATATTCTCACCAGACACTTTATGTGTCAATTTAGCCTCATATTAGGCAGTGCAATTACTTATCCCCGCATAATTCGTGCGTTGTTAAACCGTTTTTGGTTTTACTCTTGGATATTTAAAAAAAAAAAAATGTTGCACATGTTTTTTTATCGGGAGGTGGCGGTAATGTTGCTGCTAAAATCTTGTCGCAACTTATTCTGACAATGCATTCTGACTATATTCATTTTTTAATGCATGGGAAGCAACTCATGAAATTGTAGTCACTTTTATTTCTACAGTCGTCTAATCTTGATAGCTATCGTTAAGAAGTTGTCTTATCTTGATAGCTAGGGTTGCCGATAGCTGTGTGAACGATTTTGAGTCACGACCATATATGGAGCGCTCAGATCGTCAGTTCTTTGAAAACAGTTGGCAATCGCAATGTTTCAAGATTCATTTCCTTTTAAGGTAATAGGTCTTAAGTCGAACGTCGTAGAACATTCTTTGTTTCGTAAATTGGCCTGAGTTGTATTCGATTCGCGTGCTCTGCGCATGTCCCTTTTTGTGGCGTTGGTAAAACGATTTCCGCCCAAGTTAGTCTGTGCTGAGAAGCTGTGAAGGCGAGACGTAGCTATGTGCTAGTCTTCGCTTAGTTTATTCAGGAAGGAGTCCTCATGATTGTTGTTCCTATCTTGAGATGATATATCTCTGTGTTATTCCTAATGCCTGGAGGCATATGTGATTATTCATTTAATTCCTTATGAACAGGTAATTAAATCCCTTTTTTTGCTGAGTAACTTTATCGCCATCTTGTGATGTTGACTTTTGCTTAGCCTGCCTTATTCTAAAGTCTACGATATGACTAGTTTGCTCAGCTCACGATCCACTTAGATTGTCACGCATCGATTGATGCCTGTCCTACGGACTATTTGCTTCCTGAACTTTGTTGATGGATCTAGGTTTGATACCTTTGCGGTTTGCTGGACAATAGAGGACGATAATGTGGCGCTCAAAAGACATGCCTGTCTTGTTGAGGTCAAATCGAGGAGACCATCTTTAATCTCCTAGTTGATATCTTCTAGCTCTCATGGAAAGGGGGAAGTTTACTACCTGACTACATGTACAGCGGGTTTACGATATCCTAAAAGGCAGATGATGCACATTATTTTGATGCTGTCTGCTGTGCCAGTTGAATTGTCTACATATGTAATAATGACTGTTTGATCGTACCTATGATGTACCTGCTTGTTTATGTCTACACACTTCGTCATTGTGGCGTTTATAATAAATTATACAAAACCGTCACTAGCTGTTGCAAGCATCATTGACTTTTCACGTCGTGAGTTAACGTGACGTCCTTGTGTGGATTGCCTTGCTTGTAATGCTCACTGTCTGTATACACATCTACATCACACTTAAACCAGACTACAGACACCAAGTTACTACGCCTCATCAGCCCTGGTGTCTGAGGGTGGCACACTACTCCGCAAAGGCCAGGATTATCATACCTTGAGAGGAGCAGATGAATTACAACACCCTCAACGTTGTGTGGCAAATGTGACATCCTCCACAGAACATTTATCAACACATATAATACTTACGCAACATTTGCTACGCTACAGACATGCTTCAGAGTACAGAACGAATATTGAGATGGATCAGTTGAGAGGTAGTAGTTTATTCTTATTATTGAGAGTATTTGTTGTACATGTATTTGAAGAATATTATTTTATGTCCAGTTGATTATTATTTAATTATGGTTATGTGTAGAATGGTTTGTGAGAGCACGTGGGCTCACTTGGAGATATGTATTTCTCTTCTCCGCTCCTGAGGGAGCATGGGGCCACCAGTGTGGTTTGCCTCCGTATGAAGCATTCAGATGCTCTTGCAGTAGTAGTTTCAGTAGCAATCTGTGTTACACGGTAAGATTGCCAGCCTCATGCACAACACCATATTAGTATCGCTAGACGACACGCATGAGTGTGTGTGTGTGTGATAGTTGAGGGTGTCAGGTGGCGTGGAAGGATTGTTTGGCAGGTGAGAGTATTATTATTTAACTATGATTTTAACTAGTCGTTGCTTTGTTTGCTTCTTCACATTAGCAATCAAGCACAGGCTGGGTGTTTGTTTTGTGTTTGGTTTGTTGGTTTATTTGTTTAATGTTTGCTTCAGTGTGCTCTTAGTCACTGAATGGGTTGTAAAAATAAATACAGCTCCTGCCTTAAGAATCAGAGTTTTATTGTTGAATCGGGTCGGTTGCGAGTGTGAAAAGAGAGTAATCACATATCACAACATTATCATCATCATCTCGCCCCACCCTATCACAGTATGCTGCACCGAGACGGAAACGCCACAGTTTTTTGTTCGATGGTATCTTTAATTCTTCTCTGACCTGGCACGTCCTCGTTGGTTCTTTCATCAGTTTGAACGCGTCTGCCTTTTCTACTTTTCTTCCATGTTGTCTTCCATTCCTCGTTTATAGTTATCTTCACTTGGCTCTTGATCTCCGACCTTCCCAGTCCTGCTCTTATATTGTTTTTACTTGTTCTTCCATTCTTGGCGTTCTGAACTGCCATCTCGTTACCAGCAATACCTATATGTGCTGGAACCCACAATAGCCTCACACTACATCCTCTGTTCCCTAGTGATGTATTAATTGCTAGAATTTCTTCCTTTATGTACATTTACCTGGTTGTTATAGTGCTTGAAGTGATGATAGTGAGTCTGTAAATATCGTAACAGCTTCTGGTGGGTTATCTTCGATTATTTCTAAACTTTTAAGAATTGCTACCATCTCTGCGGTAAAAATCGAAGCCCCTTCAGTTACACTGTAGCTCTTTTTTATTCCCCATTGTGGTTATTCAACTCCGGCACCTAGTTGCCCACTATCACCCTTAGATCCATCAGTGTAGACGGCCAGACTTTGTTTAGTTAGTTGATCCACGAACTTTCTACTTATCATTTTGGCTTCCTTATCTTCTATGTTTTGTTTGATCTTTTCAGTAAGTGAGTAGTCTATGATTGGTGTTTTTAGTTCCCAGGGTGGTATTTTGCTTCTATATTTATTACTATTTTTAATTGTGTTTGATAGTTCTTTGAGCTGCGTTAGATCTTCTATAGTTCTTCACCCTGTTGGATATCTATTTTTGTTTAAGGGGACGTCCCATACACTTGGTTGGTTTTTGACAAATGCTTTATGTGCTGGGTGGGTCACTTCTTGTGCTACTTTACTCCAATAATTTAATCTTAGTTCTTTCCGTCTTAGACCAAGGGGTGGTATGCCAAGAGCTACTTCTAGCGCTTCTACTGGTGTTGATATAAATGCACCTGTAATGGTTCTGATGGCTGCATTTTGAATCCTGTCCAGTTTTGCTTTGTTAGAAGCTGCAGCTGAGTCATAGACTATGCTGGCATAATCCAGTTTCCCCCTGATGAAAGACTTGTAGAACATAAGCATTATTTTATTGCTGGCCCCCCATCCATTACCTTTTACTATCCTTAGTATATTTAGGGGACCCATACAGCTTTCTACTAAATTGTCTATATGTTTATTATAATTTAGTTGTTTATCTAAAGTTATGCCCAGAAATCTTGTTGTTAAGGATGTACATATTTTCTGACCTTTAATGGTTATATTGATTTTGTTATTTTTTTTTTAAAATTTCCTTTGCTGAATATCATACCTACTGATTTGTTTACATTAATTTGGAAGCCCCAACGTTTCATCCACTCTGAAACTTTGTCTATTTGTTTTTAAACTTTTTGGTAAACATGGTCCAAGTTTTTTCCAGATCGCCAAATGGCACAGTCATCTGCAAATTATGATACTGCATTCTTTATGTCAATTGAAGGAGAAATCACTGATCCTTGAGGAATCCCATTCTGTTGTTCATATATTTCTGACCTATCATTATTCACCTGTACAGCAAAATACCTGTCCTGTAAAACGTTTTCTAGATACCTATAGGTTTTACCAGTAATGCCAATCTTTTTCATTTTGTAAAGAGCTCCATCTCGCCAGCATTCATCATATGCTCTAGCTACACCTAGAAAGACTGCCACTGTTTTCTCTTTCCTCTTGAACCCTAGCTTTACATCATGTTCTAATCGTACAAGCTGGTCTACTGTACTTCTGTCTGCTCTAAACCCTGACTGGTTTGGGCTATATAACTGGTTTTTTTCTAGGTAGAATTTAACTCTTTTATTCACAACAGTTTCCAGTATTTTACCTAGCTGTGATGTTAAGGAGATAGGCCTGTATGAACTTACATCATGGGCTTCCTTATTTGGTTTTAGGATGGGAACTATCATGGCTACTTTCCATGCTTTCGGTATCTTTCCTGAGCTCCAGATTTTGTTATAGAGGGAAGTTATTTTGTTTATAGTTTTTTTGGGTACTTTCTTAAGGATTTCATAACTAAGTATATCATGCCCTGAGGCAGTGTTAGATTTCTCATTTATTGCACTAGTTACTTCTTCCTCTGTTATATCAGCATCTAAATAGTTTGTTTCATCTATCTGATCTGGTAGTTCTTTTGAGAAATGTATCCTAAGCCTTTCTCTTCTGTCATCTTCTTCCTGTCCAAGACTACTTTTTGCGCTGACTTTATAGAAATACTCAGCTAGGGCATTAGCTTTTTCTTTATCTGTTTCTGCTCTCTTTGGTAGTTTGATTGTCGGCATTATTGTTTTCTTATTGTTCCCTTTGATTGCCTTAAGCCTTTTCCATACTCCTTTAATGTGGGTGCTAGGTTTAAGTGACTGACAAAGCTAAAAGTACATTCATGAGTTCTAGCCTATCAGGTAGCTACTCAGAATCAGTCATCCTTATGAGTGATTGTGTTGTCAGTTTTATGGCTATATACATTTGCAAATTGGGCACGTTAGTTGTTATGGAGTGAGTGACAGTAATGACAGTACATTTATGATGTAATAAATGATAGTGTAGTATGAGTTAACTGCATGAGTACTTTGCCTTCTCTCTTCTCACCCATCTCTCCAATAGAGGATTCTTACTCCATTTGTAATTGAAATGAGAAAAATAAATGATAGAAAGAGTTAGACACCGTATCACAGTGTTGCATGTAAGATTAAAAATAAACATATACTTTTTTTTTTGAAATCATCAAATCTGTATTAGCAAAATGTCACTTATGTTTCATGCTTTTCTTTTCTGTGTGTGCAGGTCTGCAGAAAGTGTTTTGTAAAGCTGAAAACCAGACATTTGACAGAATAATCAGGATACAAGACACAGATTTGAGTGTTTATCAGGCCAACTACACTAACACTAAAAATAATTGACAACAATAAAACCAAACCCCCCATTGATCCTAACAGCTATGGTATTTTGATTTTAATATAGATTTAAAGAGCTTTCCTGTTTGCCTGTAAAGTGAGTTAAGTATTATTAACCATGTGTAAGTAGTTCATGTTCTTGTACACATATGTGTTATGTGCTCAATATTTGTCTGGTATTCATATGCAGCTAAGACCTGCTACACCTTTAGCACGTGTTATCAGATGACCAACATTCTCTAGAACTCTGTCGTTTATGAATGATTATGCATCGTTGACACTGCCTCCTTTTTTACTTTTTAAAAATAGAACATCTGGACGAAAAATGACCATTGGCAGTGTGGAATCTGCTGGGTTGAGAAATTCAGACCTGACAGAGAACATAAAAGTTCTAATGACTGACGAAATGCTGTCATACATTGTTTTGATAAACAGTTGGGGTGTTGGACAAAGTGTTGCCATTCTGGGCATAATTGTTAATATTCTTGACATCATTACATTTGTTAAACAGGGACTGCGAGATTCGGTCAACATAAGTCTTCTTGGACTTACAATCTCTGACTTGGGGTCTTTGATATTTCAGTTCTTGATTAACTTGTGTTTTACCCCGGCTTTCGTGAAATCAGATCTGCCGTTCTACACCCAATCGATGTCGTATTTTCTATTCTATGGCCATGTTCTATTTACTAGAGTCACCACAGGAACGACAGCGTGGATCGTAATGGAGCGATGTCTTTGTATTGTCGCTCCTTTAAAGATAAAATCGATCGTCACGCCAAGAAGAACAGTCACGTTCATAGTTATACTGTACTTCGTCATGACAGCAGCTGTTGCACCGATATTTTACACTTCAAGGTTCACCATGGTGGTTGATTCTGCCAGAAACAAGTCCGTGCTGGGGTTAGTTAAGATTCCAAATAGAGGAAATATTGAAGGGGTTGTTTACTTGGCAAACAATATTTTACCAATAAGTTTCTTCATACTCATCGTCGCGTGCAC
Organism: Oreohelix idahoensis; assembly: GCA_024509875.1. Classification (NCBI taxonomy): domain Eukaryota; kingdom Metazoa; phylum Mollusca; class Gastropoda; order Stylommatophora; family Oreohelicidae; genus Oreohelix; species Oreohelix idahoensis. Next base: position 85,098 of record JAMPIV010012462.1, read on the forward strand.
TGTAATTCTTGTGAAGACACTGCGAAAGAATGCAAAATGGCGGCAGCAGTCGGCGACATTAGAGAAAGCTAAAGCTGTATCAGCCAGAGACACCAACATCGCCAAGCTGGTCTTGATTATCTCTATAGTTTTTATTTTTTGTTACGCGCCAGGTGCTGTCTTTTTTATATGGATTCTTATTGAGCCAGATATGAAAATTGACGGGAAGGAGAAGAATTTTGGGATAGGATTTTGTTCAATATTGCTTCACCTCGAAGGTATAAACGCAACTGCCAATTTTTTCGTCTACATAAAAATGAGTTCTAATTTTAAAACTACGTTTAAACAGATATTTTGTTTATACTGCAAAGAACAGAAGGAAAAAGACATTAAGAAACAGATTCTCGACTAATTGACTTGTATTAAAACGACTTTTCTATGAATGAATAGTGTTATATTTTTTGCTGGCTGTGATAATAAATACAGGAAAGGCATTTTTACGAGATTTTCTTTCCATGAATTTTCACACAAACTTAATTTGTTAAAAGACTGATTAATTGGAGGAGGCCCGTGCGTCCGACGGTATAAAAGATGCATGGGAAATAAGAAGTGAGAGGTGGCGGGAAGGATGATGGTGAAAACCAGGGTATATATGGGTTAACATTTAATTTGATACTACTGATACATAACTCCACAGCTGATCTAATTTTTACGTTCTTTATGTGGGCCATTATTTCAGATCATTTCATGTACTTAACATTTTTATGTATTTTAATATTTTACTTACTACGATTGCTTTATTACAAAATATTTGTCTGTTAAGTTGCTAATAATAAATTGGTGATTTCTGCTACCAATGAACAGAGAGGAAAGACTGAACATACGTATTCTCCTGTTATACGTGGTTACCAGGTATCTCAGAGAAGAAAACAAAATAAAATGACTTCAGATTCTGGTAATCCTATCATCGGAGGTGACCTAAGTGAGGCGACATATGGAATTCGCAGCTTTATCGTACAAGAGCAATTCTCTGTATAATTCACCACTAAGATTGCTCACACGCCTTTTATTTTAGGCCGATTCTATGCTTTTCAATGAATGAAAAAGGTTAAGGAAGGATTTGATATCGATTTATCTTTTAGGTTGATATTTCAATATATATATATATATATATATATATATATATATATATATATATATATATATATATATATATATATATATATATATATATATATATATATATATATATATATATATATATATATATATATATATATATATATATATATATATATATATATATATATATATATATGTATATATGTATATATATATATATATATGTATATATATATATATATATATATATATATATATATATATATATATATATATATGTGTGTGTATTCATCACCATTATTGTCGTCATATTTACTCCCCTTGGAGCATTAAGCCATGTATCTGGTTAACTGCAGGAAGCCTAATTCCAGAATCTCACATGCTCCTGCAGCAGTAATTTCTATAGCAACTAGTTTTACATGATGAAGTTGTCAGACACATGTACAACCTTCTATCAGTCGCACTGTACGACATGTCTGAGGGAGCAGTAGTTCCATTCTTTCTTGTCAGAGACCACCCCCCCTCCCCCCAACCCGACGAGGGAGATATATGTGCCTTATATTATGTAAATACTCTAACATTAATTGCGACTATTGTTCAAATCTCTTATATTTTAGTAGAAAGTGTTCAGCTCTGTTTCCTCGCAGACATTCTGCACATTGGTTATTCTATGCTAAAATAGACTGTTTCTATTTGTTGTACGAGCAGTTTCTTAGTAGTGGGAACATTTAAATTCCCTGGATACTTGACGTGGCCTTGTTGAAGCTTTGAATTGCTTATATAAATCTTTCTTTGTTTAAGACGTGTACCACAACTTATTGTTCTTTCTTCTATTACTTTTCAATTAATGAAACATTTGTTCTGTTCTGCTCAAAGGCGTTCTAGAGAGATTTGTTGAGGTGAACAAAATAAAAAACATAACTCTTGGGAAAGGACGAGTGTTGAAAATAAGTGATATTTGAGAAGATAGATTGAGAGTAACTACACATCGCCATGTGATGTCTCTGGCTGTATTACATCACATTTTTTTATTTGACCCTTAGTAAACGTTACAGTTTCATAAATTATTCAAGACTTTAACATTTCATAATTTCTCGTCTTATTGATTGCTATTTGTAGAAATAAGAATATAATTTCAACTAACAATCATAAACTCAAGCAAAAGTTACCAAATGTCGAATAGTTGTTGATAAAATCTCACAAAGTATTCACTTTTTAAGGGAGAAGTAGTTTTCATTGTCCTATAAGTGAATATTTGATTGTACATAACATCTCCAACATTCTTCTTTGCTGGGCCATAACGGCAGCAATAATGTGACATCTCTAACATTCTTCTTTGCTGGGCCATAACTGCAGCAATAATGTGACATCTCAATGATTATTTCACTTTTAACAGACACTTAATATCGTAAAATAACAGTAAAGAAAAAACTCACAACTTCACATATTTTATACACAGCAATTACTAAATGCCACAGGACTTCAAGATGCCATACCAGAATAAAGAAAGGAAGACACATCAACTACAAAACTGAATGAACAACATTGTGCATCTTCAAAAAAAGGGGGTCAATAAATATTTGAATTTACAAATAATTTAAGAAACAACTGGAGATCACTTAAGAGGACACCTAGTTACTGTTAATGTTGATCGGTCAATTTCGAAAGGGGATAAACTGATTCAAACAAGAATTCTACTACTTACCTGAATAAATAATTACACATAAACAGGTAGTAACAGGCTCTCGTATGGAAGAAAATAGAAGAAAACTAGACAACAGAAAAACAACAGACATTAAAGTGTTAACGGGGAATGTTATGGCCTGTTTAAGAATATTTATTTATTGAAAGTTCACAGGCCTCGAGGTTCTCTCTTTATTTATTATACTGTTTACCTGGGAAACTAATAGGGGTGAAGGTGAAGGACAATGATATTCTATATAGTTATGTGAATTCCCGATTATCATATTGTTTTACTGTTATCTACAGACTAATTGAAAAATCACTTCCTATTTGTAAATCTTTATGTCCTCATTTCTGTCCATTTAATTTATATGACGCACATGTCAAAACAATAACTCTCACGTGGTTAACAAGTTTTATGTTTTAGTTGTTTCTGCCACAAACGAAATAAAACAAAATAAAATCAATCTAAAATAGTCAATAAACTGACATTACAGGAGGTAGCAAACATTGATGCCAGCTGTGAAATAATGTGAAGATCAAACGTGAGCTCACGTTCAACTATAATGTTAATGTGGCATCGCATTTTTTGCAATAAAATGACAATATTCTTTATTTTCACATTATTTCAGAAAAATAAATTGAAAAAGAATGAAAAAAAATGAAACTTTAAAAATAAGAAGTCGCTTTTCAATCACCCTGTATGTCTGGATCGCTAAATCAAATATTTTACCAGACTTTCACATAGTTTTTGTACCAGTTTCTCTGTCAACAAATTTGTCGCTAGCAGAGTGTAGAAGCAGGTACAGCTAAATTGGAGATACTTCATCAAACCTAAAGAATACCAGAAGATAATTTTCAAGGAAAGAGAGCAAAGAACAGTCGGGCATGCGATTAAACAGGTCATGCACACACCATAACGCTAAATAGAGGAGGATATGGAATCAGAATCACCACAGTAAAACTAATTATTGTGAATTTTCAGACTGCATTGAACATTTTGAGTAGAGCATCTCGTAAAACTGATGAGCACTGAAAACTTTGCCATAAAACCATTAGTCTGAATAGGAGCGGGAAATAAAGTCATCAAATGCAGCACTTTCCATCAAATGTAAAATTAAGTAATGAAAGATAAGAATTCCTCTTGTCATAATTTCCCTTTTTATTAGCGTAAAGCTAGCTGAAGCGATTGATAGACTAATTACAGCTCTGGCTTCTCGCGGCAAAGGCGCGCATTTCGAAACATTGTTGCGTCAGACTCCGGTCTAGCCAGCTATAAATTAGTACCTGTCTTTGCTCTTGAGTTAGACAAGGATTCTTCTTCTTCGTACACTCTTTGACGTCCACTTGAATGTTCTCAAAGAAAGCAGTAGTCAGTTTGAGGCTATTTGAATCCCCGTAAAGCTTTCCCACGAAAGGAGCTGGCGTCGGCCATATGCACTTTCTCTGTACCGCATATAAGGGGCAACTTTGAAGCGGATGTTCAGCAGTCATTTTATCAGTGCCACAGTTATACTGATCGGTAGTTCCTATCTTTAGCTTGTTGAATAGATGGTATCTCAATCTGTTGTGGCCAGTGCGGAGTCTGAAGATTACCACTTGTTCTCTTCTGTGGAGCTGGTGGTAAGCATCATTCTGTGCGTGCCCTGGATGTTCAACATTCCATTTGTTTCTGTATCTGATTATGATAAAACTCTTTGCCTCCTCAAAAGTTATGCTTGCATCAGGCTGAGGAAGATGTGAACCTTCTTTTGCCATTCTGTCAGCCTCTTCATTGCCGGTGATGTTACAATGAGATGGGATCCATTGGATCACAACACTTTTGAATCATTGACAAAGTTTGTGGAGCACTATTCAGAGATCATCCAGGTCTGTATTATTTTGGCTTTTCAACGTTGCAATTACTGACTGTGCATCAGTAAAGACAGCAACTTGTCTCTCTGCGCTTTCTTCTGTCATTATAACCTCTGCTGCAGTTTTCAAGGCCTCTGCCTCTGCTCTGAAGTTGCTGGAGACTCATCCTGTCGCCACTGACAGCCTTTTTTCTGCACCAGTGCTTAAGGTCAGAAAGACACCCCCGCCTCCATTTTCTGTTGCATTTGTTGCTGATCCATCTGTGTATGCATCATCTCTCAATGCTGGACCAAGTATAGTGAAGTCTGTAACACTTCATTCCCCTACATCAGTATCTACTTTAGGATTACATTTACCTTTAACGGTAGCTGGTGTATGTAAACAACAGCAATCACGAATAACGGAGTTCAGCGATTTCTGACCAAATTGTTGAGGATCGAGATCTGAATGACTTAACCCGTGGTCCCTAGACCACTTGGGGAGATCAAGAATCCAGACACGAAATACCAGGGCCGTCTTAACAGCATTGTATGCCCTATGCAAAGCATTGCACTGGGCTCCTACCAGCCCTACCCACCCACGGGAATGAAAATGTAAACGGTCAATAAAATTAAACGTATAGATTTATAATTTAATGGTACTTTTAACAAAAATTGTGTTACATAATCAATGTTTAAACATAAACAAACATGCTATATGTAAAGCGAGGATTAATCAACACAACCTATAACAATATAACATAAGCCTTGAGAAACACAAACATATAAACGATAATTAATTGGTACACCGTACAGAAGGAGATGGTACAGTAGGAATTATTTATTATTAATCAACACAATCGTTTGCGAAACATCTTTGCAGAGAATTGATTTATAACATTGCCCAAAAAGCCTAATGCAACAGAATGTTCAGACTTCAGAACAATCAGCCTGATGAGTCATGCAATTAAGATACTGTACTGCTCAAAATCATACAGGAAAGAATAAAAAGGAAGGTAGACAGCGAAATCCAAGAAGAACAGTTTGGTTTCAGACGGAACAGTGGAACAAGAGAGGCAATATTTTGCCTAAGAATATTAGCAGAAAAATATACAGAGGTCCAAAAAAGTTTGTACATGTGCTTCATTGACTGTAAGAAGGCTTTTGACAGAGTCCATCATGAGAAAATAATTGAATGCCTCGAAGACATAGGTATTGATGGAAAAGATATAAGAATACCCAGTAACATTTATTGGAAGCAAACTGCCACAGTAAGATCTGGAAGGAATTATTCACCATACATAGACATAAAAAGAGGTGTCAGACAAGGTTGTGTGCTGTCCCCCTGCCTATTTAATTTATGCACCGAAAAATTTTTCACAAAGATACAGGAAATACCAGGACTAAACATCAGTGGAAGGTCAATAAACAACCTTAGATATGCAGATGATACCGTGTTGTTAGCTGAAAGCGAACAGGAGTTACAAGAACTAATGAAGCAAGTGAACAGTATAAGTCATGAATATGGACTCGACATTAATATTGAGAAAACAAAAACTATGATAATTAGCAAAACAGACGATAAACCCACATTAAAGATAAGCGTAAATGGGAAAACCCTGGAACAAGTCAAGAACTACGTATATCTTGGTCATATAATAACAGAAGATGGCAGATGTGAAACAGAAATCAAGAAGAGAATAGGAATGGCCAAGGCTACATTCAACAACATGAAACATATACTGACATCAAAACAGTTATCTCACAAATTGAAACTGAGAATCATAAAGTGTTATATATATTCTGCATTTCTGTATGGGGCAGAAACATGGACGATGTATAAGCATTTGGAAGAAAGAACTGAGGCACTTGAAATGTGGATATATAGAAGAATGGGGCGTATCTCATAGAAAGAGAAGAAAACAAATAAGGAGGTCCTAGAAAATCTAGGTATGAAAGGGAACTAATGAGGGAGATCAAAGTTCGGCAGCTAACGTACTTTGGCCACATAAAAAGGCATAACACCTTGCAGAAGACCATAATAGAAGGGAGAGGTGAAGGCAAACGTGCAAGGGGAAGACAGAACTATAAGTGAGAAGATAACATCAAGAGATGGACAGGGAAGAGCTTATCAGAATGCATCACCAAGACAAGAGACAGAAGACGTTGGAGATCCTTTACAGCCAACCTTCGTTGTGGAGATGGCAGCTGATGATGATGATGATTTATAATTGGATTGAAGTCAATGGTCTTCAGGATGTCATTTTCCATGCACATGAGTGAAAGCCAGTTCAAACACTGCTGCCCCATTGTACTGCTAAGCTAATTCTTTGTAAGTTTCAATCTTGAAAATGAACGTTCCCCTGTACAGTTGGTCACCATCATGCACATGAACACTCTGAGTGCAATTTCAACATTGGGAAGCACAGATTTCAAGTTGTCCGACATTATTTTTCCTGTACAACGAAGGGAGAGTCTCAAAATTTTCACCAAGTACCATGTTGTGCTTGAGATGCTGTGATAAATTTAACCGTGATACAACGTTAAAATATATCCAAAGATAAAATGTAGGGATAAAAATAATGCGTAAGCTACTAGAAGACATGATCGCCCATTCCGCGGTTCACTACCCGCCATTTAAAACTAACGAGTAGAAGTGCAGACGGAACGTTTACCCTTTGTAGACGGGATGAGAACGGAGGACCCAAAAAAGGAAAATATGACTGAACACGTGTTTGAAGTTCGAACGGCAAAAAGACGCAAGGAGGGGGGTGAAAGGAAAAAATTCACGTCCCGAGTTGACATAAAGTAAGGAAATGGACAGGAAATGGACATTAGCGCTGGATCGAAACAGTCATTTCTTGGGTGTTTTTCGATACTTGATATTTATTTGAATGCCGCGGCAAAATACATGATGGAAGGATCTCGAACTAAATTCAAAATTTGACCTTGAGAAAAAAAATACGTTTTTCTTAATAATAGAGTTATGAAAATAAAACCTAGCTAGTTTGATGGCCCATCTTGAGCAGTGAAATAATATGCTTTCAATTATACAGACGGATAGATAATAAGGAAGATATTGACAAAAGACTGTATTGTTCATAGCAGACAAGCGACTGCACTTTTATCCCATGTCACTAAAAGTAACCAAAATCTTGGCCTTGAGCATGCAGACGAAAAATCAAGCTGTAATGAAAGAGAGGGGGAAATAGTGGAGCATTGTAGCTAAAAATAACTTAGACAGCAGATTCGTGTAGGAAATGCATGTAAAAACAAGTGTGTTTTTATGAAAAAAACAAGTAGAGACAGACGGACCAACAGACAATAATACATACTTGACTGAGGTATAACTGAATTGACTTTTGGTAGGAGGTTTGAAATTTGAAAGGGGGGAAGTCGGTGATTGGCCACAGATAATCATATTATCGGCGCACAGACGCGCATTTTTGCCATTCAAAATAAATTGTCCAGTAGTAGATACAGTAATTCTTCAGTGGTGTATTTCCCAGAAGCTAATTGCAATATTTAGAGGGACGCCATACTAGAGCCAGCAGCTCAGCTGAGTTTTGCTAGAATATAACTGTGTTCTCTATTCATAATTCTGGTAAGACTGAAAGTATTTCTTTGTATATTTTAATATTGTTTAATGTTTCGAGTGATTTGATACTGCCATATCAAAATCTATCCCTTACAACAAATAAGGATTCGCTCTAGATCCCCAGCCCAAGTTCAGGGTCTAGAGACAAACAAAATACATAAACGCCAGCAAGGATTATGAAGGGCGGATCAAGTGTTGAGATCAGTGGAACATATCACCTATCTTATTTAATAGCAGAAAGCTGTTGAACATATCTCAGATGTAATGTAATCTTGGAGAACTTATACTATGTGAAACCAACTTGGTAAGATGTGCTGTATGGTCAGAGAGATCTGACCTAGTCTATGTGGTGTTGTTGTGTGTAGTGTTGTGTACAGAAGTGGTTCAAAGGATGGAATTCTGACACATGACCAATACTTTTGTTTCAGAACTGTGAGTTTTTATTTGGCACCAAAGCGGTGTCAAATGCTGTGTTAACATATATACAAGAGTGGACCAGAGCAGTCCGTCATTGTGTTAGAGCAGCCGTATTGTTACGTACATTTATTACCTAAGGGGGTAGTCTTCGGTCCTGCCAAATGTACGCACCAGTTTTATATATTTTATTATTTGTGCGTTCGATTGATTCACGCACTGACGTGCACAATGCAGTGTGAGTTGCTTTGGACGCACGGGTAAGCTAGTTTGGGATAGTGACGTCATGTGAGTTCGGGGCAGTACGAACTGTGTTTATGTCCGAGGTATATTTCTTGGAATATTTTATTGGCAAGTTTGGAAGAAGCCATTACTTTTGTATGATCTCTACTGGTTCATGATGCAGCCAAGAGTAGAAGTATCATGTAAGTGTCGCCCCATGTCATTGAATGTTTATTGAGTAAATTAATGTATAAGGCCGCTCATAGTTCTGATCTAGCGGGAAGTCATCACAGTATGTCCTTCCTAGAATGGACAGACGGAGTCGTTAGCCCTTTTGAATTACCGTAGAGGGGAGGATTCCTACGAAGAAACAAAGTTAATTGATTTGCATACTTCTTATGTTTATATGCCGTATTTTCGTAAATGCCAAAGTCGTAGCATGGATACAGAGAGGTTGGTCAATACAGAACTCTAACCTGGTCGTATTGTTGTGGATGACTTTGTTTGGATTGTTATATATCTATGCTACCTAAATATTGTATGAAGGAAGTCTGGAATTAGTGCGAGTATGACAAGAAATATTACTCAGTGAGAATTAATCCGTTGGTCATAGGATACGTCCTTGAGAGAAGGTCAACGGACGTTACTACAATACATATGCTATGGCAAAGGAAGTGATCGATCTTTAGTCACTTGAATGAGAGGACTTAATTGTAGAGGATCTTCATAAACTTGAAAAGTCAATGATCAACATTTTGATGTAATGACCTTTTTGCAACTGTAAATATGACCGTCTTGTTCAACGTCGTATATGTCACGTTCAATAAAATATATGTACAATCATCACAGCCTTGTGTGCTGCCAGTTAATGACCAGTTCATCACTACTTGTTGGTGTTCGTGTTGAAGAACATTTATGACATTTTCGTTCTATTAAAACCATTCGCGTAAATAACACTCTTGAACGTTAGAAACGAACCCAACACGTATATTGCCCCCTGCACGGAGAGGTGGGGCCGCCAGACTTCTGTACAAGATCGATGCAGGCAGATAATTAACATCTGGCCTGCTGGACGTTCACCAACGACATTTTCACAAAATTATTCCTAATTCAACCTTAACTAACGCCATGACAGTGGGGAAATTAAATTATATATATTTATCCCTTACGTCAACGAACAATGTTGGGCTTTCATAGACTAGGAGTGATGACACCATCCCAACAGCATATCTAAAATTAAGTTCTCTGAGACTTTCTTAAGATAATTACTATTAACCAGTCATTGAATTAATTAAGTACCCATTTTCCATTTTATTATGTCATATGATTTTACATTCCATTTATGACTCCATAATATTTCTCATGTTCTGACCAACTAACCATTTGGTTCAGAACAAAATAAATTTATCAAAAAGATTAATTTGTAAAAAACTAAAACAGCCTGAGTTAGTTCAGTGTGTCATAAATTTTATTAATATTATTAGACTTCTTAATTATCTGTGAGTGTGTGTGTAAACTATCACAACACATTGCATTCAGTACCCTAGACATTTAACGTAGCCACATTCATTAGAAAAAAAAAGATATGTGTGAGGTCGTAAGTGGTAGCAAGAAGGGCCTTCTGTAATTCACATCTACATTTATCTCAGAAGCCTTCACAGCTGACCTCATACATCACACTAGGTAACATCACCCATACAATACCATCAAAATCCACTACAGAAGGTCACCATAATCACGGTCTTTGTGATACACATTAGCCAGATGTTCATACTTTTTGTTTGACTCATCAGAACCAATTGTCTTCAATTGAAGGAAAACAGACATCCAATCCATGAATAATCTTCTGCACGTTTTGTCAGGTCAGAGTTCAGAGAGTTCAGAACATTGAGGAATGTTTCCACCTTAAAATTTTTACTTTTGTGTAGAAGTATCTCTTGTTCTGGTCTATCATATCCAGTAAGACGTACACTTCCCTTTCTTTGCCGTTTCTTCACATCGCTATAATCCGAATCTGGACACCTACTCCTTGCCTTCACTGCCCAATGTGCCCATGCCTTAAGACGGCACTGCGAGATAGCACCTTGCAGAAATACTTAAGAAAAAAGCAAATAGTATAGAAAATATTAAAAACACAACCAAATAATATATACAGCAAATATCAAAGGATAGCATTACTGGATCCAAGGGAAAAGATGGCTGATTGGGAATCAGAATATATATTCCAATATGGAAAATAGCAAAATTGTATTGTGTCACAGAATATTTTCACTGCAAAGATGGTGACAATACAAAAAGCACTAGAAATATTCTCTAATAACTCTCTCAAGACACTAACAATTGTAACAGGCTCTCTTTCAATAATTCAAGCACTAAGAAATTTACGAGAATTTAGAAGACCTGATACAGCAGAGATGATATTTCTGGCTACTACATACTTATATTCCGGAATGTTCTGTCTTAATAGCTTGGATACCTTCACAAGTTGGCAAAGAGGGAAGTGAACAGGCAGATAATGAAGCCAAGAGAGGTAGATCTGATAACAGTCTAATAAATGTAGGCATTTGTAAATTAGCCCAATGGGCTGATCACCCGTTGGCTTGTCACACCGATTACGGAAACAACGGCAGATGGATCTATTTGTTGTTGCCCTAAAGACGCCGCTAGGCGTGATGGGAAACTACAACAGAGAAAATCAATCTGCTGTTGCCCTTAAGACGCCACAAGGCGTGATGGCCTCTGACTGCTTGGTCGGTCTTTGGCTAAGGACGGAAGAAGAAGAAGATTTGTAAATTAGAGATTAAATGCTTAATTAAAGAATTAATAACAGATGAATGGAAAGCAGAGTTGGATAAAAATCTGAAAGAAAGACATGCGTCTTAGATGTTCAAGGCTCCAAAACAAAAACGTCAGATATCTAGGGAACTGAATATTCCTAGTGATAAGAAACTTCTCAGACTACAGCTAAGAAAAAGGCTATCTTAGAATAGAAGAACCTTACTGTGCAGGATGTCTTCAAGACTATAATATAGAAAATTTTTTGTTAAAATGTAAGAGGTATAAACAAATGACAATCCCAATATTAGATTATTTACAGGCATGAAATTTACCCATAAATATAGAAGAGGTGTTAAGAATAGACAGACTTAGAGAATTGCATAATATAGTCAAAAAGTATTTAACAAGAACAAAAGTTAATATATAATAATTGGGAAGGTGAAGATCTGAGGATATTATTATAACACATATGACTTATGGCAACGGAAAGTCAATTAAATATCTAACTGGAAACACAAAGTATTTATACCAATCACCTTGACTGTTATTTTTGTTTGGTGTTTTTGTTTTGTTTAGTTTTATCTAGTTTTTGTTTGTTTGGTGTTTTTGTTAAACATACAAGCAAAATTGGTAATTTTGATTTGCCAATATTTACAATGATTTGACAGATGTGATGCCACTTTGCCATATCGGCAGTTATTCATCTTATTTAGAATTGAAAACACTATATATTTTTACTATAACCCATCGGAGGTTGAATGGGATATTTTTCATCATTACAATTTTTAAAAACATGTTTCATAGAACTTCAAACAGCAAACTTCAAACTGGCTCCAAAGGGGTCAACCCAGTAGTACGTAAACTCAATATGCAATACTTGATACATGGAAACACTGGCTACTTGGTACTGTTCGCTTTATTAATAACTTTGCTTTATTAACAACTTTGGCGTTGTCCGTGTTCATTGAAGATGGTCCTTGAAACCCAAACCAAACCTTTGCATTTAATATTCTGTCAACCTGCTATAAATAATGAACATATTGAATGGCCTGACGTGGATGACAAGAGATTCAGAAATCATCTAATCATCCTGTGGACTGACTGACATTAATTTCTCATTAATGCTAAAAATTCAGATAGGAATAATCCATTATCACTTTACTAGCACGACTTAAATTCAGTAATAGTCCTCAGAAAGACCGACACTTAGGAAAAACGATAGATACTGGTAATTCTTTGTTTACGTGATATTTTGCATTCCCAAGACCCCCGTGTAAACAGAAATCGCGTAAATGGAACAGGATTTCCCATTCAAATACGTGTAAAGTAAGGGTGTGTGCGGTCCATCAATAAAGAATATACAAATATTTATTATTATTATAAACAGGTTTAATTAATATACACCGTGCGTATTAAGTGTATGTACATGCACAGAAACATCACTGATAAATTATTCAACATGGACATGGGAGGGACAAGTACCTTATTCATCTTCATCAACTACTAATTCAATGAGAGGTGCGGTAGTGAGTCAGCAGGTGATCATCAATGAAAATGTTTCCTGAAGATGTCAAGAGTTGTTTGAGTTTATGATTTTCTGTGCACTCGGAGGATTTCTTGGTAGGGCGCAGCACATTACACCATTTATCTACTGACCATAAAGCTCTCGTCCATGTTAGGATCATTTCTTCAAAGATCGTAAGACATAATTTAAGAAGTTGGAAGGTCTCCTGTAATCGTTTCACTGTAAGTTGGCGGCCTGGTGGTTGTTGCTGGTTGGTGCACGCTGCTTCATCTTCTTCTTCTTGTTCTTCTTCTTGTTCTTGTTATTGTTGTTGTTGTTGTTGTTGTTGTTGTTGTTGTTGTTCTTCTTCTTCTTCTTCTTCTTCTTCTTCTTCTTCTTCTTCTTCTTCTTCTTCTTCTTCTTCTTCTTCTTCTTCTTCTTCTTCTTCTTCTTCTCCTTCTTCTTCTTCCGTGGTGATCTTCGTATTGTGTCTAATGGTGCTTAAAGTACTTTCATTTAAATTCAATGCACTAATTATCATGAAAGTTGCATTATCTCTTTCATAGCGCTTTATCACATCCAGTTTTTGATCCAGTGTTATGGACATTCTGGCATGTTTTGCCGCATTGTTAGTAGCACTATCTGTGACGGTATTGCCTCCCCTGCTTTGCAATAGTGGTCCAACAGTTTCCAAAACTCAAGATTATCTGATATGGGCCTCAAAGGTGTCTACCTTCACACAAGATTACTCTTGACAGATATGTAAATAGAAGCGTAATGACGCGTCTATCTCAATGGAGTTTTCACAAGATATTCAGATAAGCGAAAACAATGCTGCATAGCCTGAGCAAGTTAATTCTAGAATCTGCCGACAACTTTTATGAAGAATTAAGCAATGATTAATCTTAGCTCGTTCAAACCCCCACCTCTGATTTACTCAGTTGAATTATTATTTTTCGGTTAAAGCTCTGCTTAAAGTGTGTTTAGTAAATTGACTGAGACAAACATGCAGTACATTTAAAAAGCTTCATCATTGATGGATAGTATGTTCTATGGAAAAAGTTCACTTTGGCAGCTTATATATTGCATTTGCTGTCAGTGGTTGTTTCTGCTCCCGCTGGGTTGGTTCTTTTTACACTGCTCACGCTCGTCGCTGGTCAAGGTTGTAGGATGTAGCTCGTTCCCAGGAGTGTGAGGGAGAGTCTATAAAGTTGGTCCCTTGTCTTAGAGCTCAGGCCACTGTTCTGTTCTTGTTCCAGAAATAGTACCCTTCAACTGGTACCAACACCAACTATGGTAAAATAATAGAAACGAAACGCTATCCTGAGTATTGCGTTTCCCGACACATACGAGGGGCGTTCAGAAAGTAATGCACCACATCGTTTTTCTCAGGAGCTGTTTATTCAAAAAGCATGAAATATATACACAATATACATGGATATGTCATGTAAACATTGGTATTATTCAACATAATCCCCATCAACTTGTACGGCTTTATGCCAGCGCGAAATAAGTGCATGTATTCTTAGCCCGTACCAGATTTTGTCTTGATCATGTAGCCATTTCTTTGCTGCATGAATCACTCCTTCATCATCTTCAAACCTTGTCCCACGGAGTGCATCTTTAAGTGGACCAAATAGATGAAAATCAGAGGGTGCCAAATCGGGAATATATGGTGGATGGGATAGTACAGTCCAACCCAATTTGGTGATTACTTCCCGTGTTGCCAGACTTGTGTGAAGGCGCGCATTGTCGTGAAGGAGAAGCAGGTTTGATGGATTCTTGTGCGGCCGGACTCTGCGAAAACGTTGATTGAGTTTTTTCAATGCCTTAATGTAAGCTTGCGAATTGATTGTCTCTCCTCTTGGCATAAAGTCCACAAGAATCACACCTTCAATGTCTCAAAAGACAGTGATCATGACCTTTCCAGCTGAAGGAATTGTCTTGAATTTCTTTCTTCTTGGTGATTGCGGATGATGCCACTCCATTGACTGTCTTTTTGTCTCAGGTTCAAAATGATGTGCCCAGGTTTCGTCACCTGTAACGATCTTAGCCAAAAAGTTCTCTCCATCAGCATTGAAACGCTCCAACAATTCAGAAGAAATTGCTTTCCTTTGCAATCAGTGGTCATTTGTGAGATTTCGAGGAACCCATCTTGCGCAAACCTTAGAAAATCCTAGAGTTTTTATAACTGCATTTGCACTGCCAATGCTGACTGACAGCTGTAAGGCCAATTGTTGAGTAGTGATTCGCCTATCAGTAAGAATAATGCCCTCAGCGCATTTAAACATTTCTGCGTTGGTGGCTATGGCAGGACGTCCACAGCGCGGCCGATCAAGCAGCTCCATATCTCCACTTCCTGATTCTTTCATTCTCTGAACCCAGCGACTGACTGTACTCCTGTCGACTGTAAAACTTTCATACACATCACATAGATGCTTGTGAATATTCACAACAGTTTCCTTCTCTGCAACGAGAAATTCTATCACAATTCGCTGTTTATAACGCAAGTTGCAAACACGCTCCATTTCAACGTTTTAGGGAAGCCGTATTATTTGGCCGGTTGCGGTGCAATATGTTGCACACAATTGGCCCATGCCATATTTGAAGTGTGCAAAATTTCATGCTTCTATCTTCCTTATTAGCTGAGAAAAACGATGTGGTGCATTACTTTCTGAACTCCCCTCGTACTTATGTGTCCCCTTTCTTATTCCACCATCCCATTTAACTCAGAATTTATCCTCGATGAGAATTAAATTTAATCCCTCGAGAGAAAACTTTCTTTACATTTAAATTGAATAGCTTTTATAGTTACTTTACATTTAAATGAAAAGGTTAAAAGTACAGATAGAATATGTTTTCATTTACATATCCGCTGATTGAAAAGTGTTCACAATATAAATTGAATATGTTTTCATTTATGTTTACACTGATTTGAAAAGTTTGAAACTTCTATTACTTTTAAAGTTAATATGTTAACATCGACATTTACACTGGTTTGAAACTGTAAGTATTATAATTAAAATATACATCATTTCTTTCAACTTTCCCTCCATGCTCCATATGGAACTTACTTATGCTTTTATTTCTCTGTACGAAGCTAGCAATAAAGCAGTCACCAGCCCGTGCAGTGGTGTTTCATGAAATCACCATTCTATGCACTGAGGTTGCCAGCCTCAAATGGCTGGGACATCCGCTAACGATTTTCACATATTAATATTCACAAGGTAATATTTACATATTAGTTCACATGTTAGTAATGAAAATATAGAATATAAAATGACAACTTACGCCAATCCTGGTGATAAAGTTGTTATTTTATTCCCGTTAATGATGTCCACCAAAAGATAATTATAAGTGGATGGAAGCAGACATCATCATCATCAGTTGATAAACTCTTAATACAAGACCCTTGCCCTGAGCAAGAGTTGATAAAGTCCTCTGGTGTTCTGATTACTGAAGCTCGCTCGAACATCACCAGAGTTAAATACTGTGTTGTTGTGTTGCTCGTGGTTCGAGTATGGAATGTCAACTTGACCTACGCAGTGGTGTGTAGACATAGATGGAGTGTATAATGTGCGAATGATAGGAAGGGTTCGTGGTGTTGACAAATGTTCTTTTCTTACACTCATGTATGGCTGGAAGTCATCGACAGCAACGACTGTGTACCTTTACTAAAGTTTAATTGGACGTACACACTCGACAGCACAGATAGTGACAAATCACAGATTGGCATAATACATCATGGTACAGTGGATAACTGGTCTTGCAATGTTATGTTACATGGGCACTCATGTAGAATAATATTATAATGGACTGTCAGTAGCCAAGCACTCAGTATTGCCCATATATATATATATATATATCAACTGAGTTTACTGACAAAGCACGTCAGATTATAAACAATATCCAAGATGGCTTCTACCTAATCTCGTCTAGCGAAGATTCTTTAACATAAGGTTCAGCACAGTTTTTTCATATAATAATATTGAACCGCTAGCCATGGGTTCTCATGTGTAGCAGTGATCTCTGGACTAATCAAGCGATAATACGGGCATCCCTTTTCTCTTCTTGAAAGTCACTACATGTTTGGTTCCAAGATGGCTTCACTCGTGAGCTGTCACTCACGTTTGGATACAGATAATGAATCTGTCCTAAAGTTAGTCATTCATTAAATCTTTCATTGCTCTGTAGATTTGATCATGAACACTTGACTGCAATCTACAGGATATAGTGCTGCTAGGAATCGAAGTCGTTTTCATCGAGTCAAATATATTCTCTTAGACATTCAAATCGTACCTATCGAAAATGGTGGCTTCGTACGAGAGTTCATAAGAGTGTCTATTATTACCTTGGTATCAGAAATATGATTCTGCCATTCCTTGGCAATACGAATAAACACTGGGGT
This sequence comes from Oreohelix idahoensis, assembly GCA_024509875.1. Taxonomy (NCBI): domain Eukaryota; kingdom Metazoa; phylum Mollusca; class Gastropoda; order Stylommatophora; family Oreohelicidae; genus Oreohelix; species Oreohelix idahoensis. The sequence goes on from JAMPIV010012462.1 coordinate 102,638, forward strand.
AAAGCATACACGATAGGTCTAGACGACTATCACTTTCCCCACAAATACTGAGATCACTTTTTCCCCGGCGACAAGCCGACATAGAAAACACAGTCCCTATCGGGACGAAGCCAAATCACCCCACACTCTAGCGACACATCCGCCGAATAGCCTTTGACCTCTCTAGAGACAACAGAACATATAGTTCGACTTAGATATGTAAAGATATACAGATATAAGACAGACTCGTCCTACTCAGACAAACAATACACATAAATTCAGGCCATAGATATTCTGAAGCAAGAACAATCTATTACTACCCAAACGAAGAATAAATCGCAGAAAACTGGACTCATCCGCGGAGTTCGATCGAAAGAGCCGACACAACTTTCAAGGGAAGTAACTCAATAATGACTTTCCCTTAAGCACTATTTTGTTTACAAAATATTTGCGAACATAACAAGTATACCAATGTATAATATTGTAAGATATCAAAGACTGCACGTAACACCTGGCTCACAGACTTTTTGCTCAGATGAATGAAGTTAAATAACTAGCCTATGCCTTTTTTTCACGTGTACTTTGGGTCATTAATTTTAAATTTAATTCCCTCTCTAACTTCATGTGATCAGTTTTCGCAGATATTCCGGATTTCTTTGTTTAAAATGATAGAGATTTCCTGGGCTGTTTTTGTAAGTCCTGATAAATACTCCAATAAAAGTTCAGGTCTGGTAAAATGGAATTCTGAATTCTATGCTTCAATCTGGCAAGGTCTGGTTGTGTCGTCCGGGCAAGCGATCTTCACAGTGTCTTAACGCCAAAGCGTGTCAGGTTATATTCACTGTCCTGCAGCAGCATCTGTTTGTGACGAAGCTAAGAAAGCGCCAATCATTTCAAACATGCTGGTTGGGGGGGGGCGAGGGGGAGAGTATTTCAAAATATTCCTGACGTGGAAAATTTTTGAACATATGTAGAGGTCAAGTCTTCCGTATTTGGTATGAAACAATCCGATCCCTTGTGTACGAACTCACAGACATATCGGTAAACTCTCTCGGCAATGTGTGTAAGATGTAACAAATTATTACTTTATCTAAAGTAATCTTGTCAGTCCTGTCTGTCCATAAGATGTATTCCGGTATCACCAGCTTGGCGGAGAGCGCAGTCTGGCCTTATCAGCAGTTGAACAAATACGCTGAGCGATTCTAGTGTTTAATCTATAGTCTAATGTCGACTGCATTCGCCATTAACTAACATGGGTGTTGTTAATATTATCTCTGCCGCTCCTTCAAATGTTTAGGGAAGGGACGGGTAACAAAGAGACGTGGTGACTTATGTCTGAAAGGAGTGAAAGAATGCAGATACATAATATCTGCTGCAGTGCAGAGAAAGAAAAGGGTGCGACTCGGAAAAAATCGCAATAGAATCAGTTCCAAAATGTAACTGATCACAGCCGTAGTGAAAAAGAGATCGAAAAGAGGTCGCCCCAAAATCCTTCTTGTGACACTATCACTTGCTGCATGCTTAGAGGCTACAGTTAATTTAAAAAGTTTACTTAAGAAATGTAAGTGACGTTAAAACTACAGAGTTTATCACTTCAGTTCAATTTATATTAAATACACACATATAATTGCACAGTGAAGAAACACAGTGAACTTAGTAGAGGTCTTACAGCGAGACTGAAAACGCTAAAGTCAACGTCACTTGCTCTCACTTTCTCGTTGGCGCGCAGATTAAATACTGTAAAAATGTTCAAATATCGGGTCGCGGCTTAGTTTTGAGTAAATAAAACAAAAATTCCTAACAATTAGTGCGTGTAAGTTCGAATTCGCGTAAATGAAACTCGCGTAAAAAGAGAACTACATGAATACCTAATTCACGTTACCCACGCTTCAAACATTGAGGTCCACAGTGTACGACCTGGACTCATCACGTCTCCACTGCAAATAAGATACGTCACCATGTAACGCTACGGACTCATCCATACCGATACATTTCTGCTCGTCAAAAAAACGTTCAGACTTAAGATTTCTTGTTTGATGCTGTAACTTATGAATAGTGTTGATATCAGAACCAAGGGAAGTAATTAAATAAAATCTTCTTTAAGAGATTAGAAGAGGACATTCACGAACACTTAAAATAAAAAGTTATTGGGGCGGTGGGGCACAACTGATCGTGTACAAACGAGATAACCACACTGCTTATGCTAGTTGTAAAGAACATGTAATATAATTAGGCACACTTTAAATGATATCTAAGCTTTGAATGTCATCTAGTAATATCTGCGCTGACGAGCCACCAAGCTAAAGGATTGAAAGATCTGATAATCTCCCTTGAAAGACTGGCCAAATGCTTCAACAAGTGCACTATCCAGTGGATACCAGCCCATCGCAACATACCAGGAAATGAGGAGGCAGACAAACTTGCTAAGGAAGGAGGTGCCTTACAACAAAATGATATAGAGACAACTTACGCAACGGCAAAGACTACTATAAAGGCTACATTCAAGTCCAAATGGGAAAGAGAGCACCCGGGCCATTTGAAAAATGATGCATATCATCAACTATACAGGAAAGAACAGGTCATAATTTTTCGGCTACGGACTGGACACAACAGATTGAGATACCATCTATACCACAAATACACAATTGGTGCAACAGATCTCTGTACCTGCGGTACCAGCCCGATGACAGTCGAACACCTGCTGCAGTACTGCTCAACCTACAGAAATGAACGGAGTAGCTGATACGGGTACAAATCCTTTATAGCTTGACTTGCTATGGATTGGATCAAGAGTGCAACAGACTCCATGCTTTGACACTCTGTCTCTATTTAGGCCTTGAGTCGCCTTCCAGGGTTATGCTAATAGCTTTGCACGTAATCATACTGTGGGTTCAATTTTGGTCAGACATATCCCAACTCCCTGGCCCGCACACAGGCACTCAGGCACAAACACGTCAATAACCATCGACAGTTTACAAATATTTATTACACCACAATATTGTTCATATCTTCAAAGTGCACAATATAAGTATTCTCTTCTAGTCGTGTCTAGACTACCGTCTCGTCCTCGGAGACATCATACATTTTAATAAAGTCTGGTACTCACGCATTTAGAAAACTTCACACTCTGCATTTGCCTAAACTGATAATACGCTTGCAGTAGAAGCTGTAATACAATTGTTGGTAAAATAGCATGCAGGTGGATTAATAACACAAGCTAAAGATATCGTCCATACGGACATATGCCATCTACACAGGCCGAAGACACAAGCCCAAGTGATTTAAAGAACGCTCAACTTGTCCCAATTTAAAGTTGCCGTCTGCTATCAATTTGAGCAGCCGACAAGACGTCACTTCCTGTAACCACGGACTACCGTGTATAAACAATACAACCAGGAAGTGATCGTATACAAAACATGATATGATATTTACTCATATCAGTAGCATATGGCAACAATCCACTTCTGTCAACGAAAAACTGTTTGGAGATGTCGGGAACCTTGAGTTGACTACTGCCTTTATTAGAGTCATAAAAGTGGAGGTCTGAAGGCGAACGAGGAAGAAGAAGAAGAAGAAGAAGAATATCATCTCTAATGCTGCATTAGTTTAATAACGGGTTCTATTTCTTCGTTTGTGATATCTGAATGAAAGAATTGTGCCTGTTCAATTTGGTTTAGCATCACTTTGTTACAATTGATCGTTAGTCTTTATTATCTTTGGTTTTTTATTTTTTTTTATTTTATTTTTTGGAAAAAGCTACTTTTTGTGATCACGTACTCGAAATGTTTGACCGTTTGTTTTCTGGTCATGCCAGTTTAACTGTTGATATACATGTTTTATTACTGTTATATTTGAATGCATTTTGTCTTTTCCATATTTTTTTGCAGTTTTCACGTTTTGCTAAAGTCTGTTGTCTTTTATTTGGTTTCTTTTGAATACAGTTGAACAAATGTTAGCAGATTAACATGGATTCATAGTCTTAAGATAACATGTGTCTAATTTGGCTGGCATGACTTGCAGAAAATTGTAACATCCAAGTTTGTTTTGGTTTTAACAATCTGGACTCCAGACAAATGATATAATGATTTCTGGCAAGTCTCTTAACAATCTTATGTATTTGGACACAAGAAGATGATATAATCAATTCCGGCAAGATGTTTTGTCATAATAAACAATGATGGGAAAAGAGAGTGCAACATTGGAGAAGAGATTATCAGATTTTATAATTAGGGCAGATCGTATTACATAATATAGATTTATTATGTACATGTATCTGAAAATGATACATTTGCTTCCTTCACTCTCCTACTTACTTACTTAGTCGTTCCCCTTCTACCGTGAGGTGTAGAGGTTTGGAAGAGAGAGCGCTGTCTTTTTCCTAGCCTGGTTTTATTCTAGTCCTCGGTCCTTCAAAGATTGTCTAATGTTGTCCTCCCAGCGGACTCTGGGTCGTGCTGGGGGTCTGGATCCCTGTCTCTTTGTTTCCCATGCTTGTTGTGGTTGCCGATCTTCTCCCATTCTGCAGACATGGCCAAACCATCTTAGTTGGGACTGTTCTACTTGGGTCTGCAGCGGGTGGGATTTTAGGCCAAGACCTATCGTCTGGTTGCGGACCATGTCTCTTCTTGTTACTTCAACCACCTTCCTCAGATACCTCATTTCTGAGGTTTGGATCTGGCTTTTGTGGGTTGCAGTCATTGCCCATGATTCGCATCCATATGTCAAAACTGGGACATACGTGGAGCGGTATGCAGCCATCTTCGTTTTCTTACCAACATCTTTCTTGCTGAGGATCCCTCGATTTATGGCCTGAAAAAGTCTCCCAGCCGCTGCTTTTCGAGTGGCCAGCTCTTCTTTGATGCCCCCCTTTCGGTCTATAATAGCTCCGAGATATTTAAAGTGGTTTCGCTCTCCTAACACTATTTAATTTGTCTCGATGGCCTTAGAATTCATTCTCAGGTACACTGAAATATTCAGAGGAAAATGAAATGGTTGAGGAAAGCGGAGGTCGCCTGAAGCTTACATCAGGAGACATACTACTTAAGACAGATACTATTTTTCTGTATCTTTCAGTTTCTGGTACTGGTTACCGGAATTCAACGCTGGACACCATCACTAACTGGCGAGTCAAGGATACTTGAAGAGGCGACCATTTTCTTCTTTGCTTCTAATTTTGTTCTGTATAAGTTTTAACTGAGGTAGCCTATTTTTTATGTTGGCAGTTCTGTTATGGCTATTTTGTCAGTGCCATTTATTAGTGTTTCTGCAAACAAGACTATATCATCTCTTCCTAATCGGTCGATCCATGATCGGGACGGAAGACCACAGTTTCTAGCTTTAACTTGGAAAGTGAGGTATGGTAATTTGTTTATATTGAGTCCGCCAATAGTAGGTAGGTGATTATGAATGACAAAAAAAAATAACACCATTTTTCAAAGATTAATTTTAATATTAATATACTTCTTCTTCATTCAGTTTCAGACGTCAGCTTCAGTATGTTCAAAGACAGCAGTGATCAGCATAAGGCTGTTGGTATCTCCATAGAGTTTTTTTCCAGGAATGGTACTGGTGATGGACATATGCACGTTCTCTGTTCTTCAAATGTTAGGCACCTTTGAAGTAGATGATCATAATATAAATCTGACACATAGAGATTTAGGTAAGTTATGTATGAAAAACAGTATCACTCAATTGTTGATCCTGAGCAGCTATACATAAATGTTCTCAAAAGAAAGTTGTTCATAATAACATGTAAAGTTTCTTGACTAATTCCGTGAATGTCATCTAATACGTTCTGCTTCGAAGGAAGAACTATCCGTGGATTAGTAATATAGACTTTTTAATTTAAATGGTCCCTCAGGAAAAATTATTGTGCAGTTAAGTCAGGTGACCCCGATGGCCAGTTAAAATCACCACCAAGAGATGTTTGTTTCCAAAATTTAGCATAAAATGTGTTACGGTATTTTATTGAAGTCGTCTGCTATAGTTGGCAGTGTGCTACTTCTAGGGTCACAGCGTTTAATATAATTAGATGTTAAGAATTCACGGACTACTGAACGCTATATGCACGATCGATTTATGACGTGTTAGCGTTGATAGGTCACGCATCGTGACTTAGATACGACACCCTTTTTACGTTGACCGTCAAGCTGTGAAGACGCGTCCTATATTCGTCCAGTGTTAGGCATTGTATTGCCACATATTTATATAAGTGCTTCGAAGTAGGGACTCAGGGTCAGTCCAAGCTATATGAATCAAATAATATAATAGGTTAGTAGATAACCTACTTCAAGGAAGATTATTTCAGTCCATAATATTATATTTATCAGACGCATACGCTCATTGTCGGCCGTTGGAAACCCCAACCGCGCGTGCACACAGCTATGATGTTCTGGCTATATTAATTCATTTTACTGGACACGGACTGAGATTATGATATGGATTCAAATGTATTCTATTATAGATGTATGCTATCAATGAATAATACTTGTGATGTCTTCATCCGTTGTTTCGTCAAATAAACGTTTGGACTCAATCAAGGACTTACCCACATTACTTCGATTACGGTTGATTTGCTTCGACTTGAGTTATTGATGGTTGTTTGACCTGATGAACTCTTCTTCATATGAAGTTTATACTAATGATAATCAGGTTCGTACGGAACCAATGTTTTCTTGGACCCTCATTAATTAACGAAAACCATTTGTATTGACTTCAACTGAGATGATGATGAATAAGAAAAGCATACATATTCAACTAATAATAATATAATGCAAAACCCACCAATCAAGCGAACGAACCCCCGCAACAAATGTCCATGATTTGTCTCACAGGGGCATTATACTCTCGTTAAAACTAGAGATGAAAACGGATGCCCTGACCGCAAAACACGAAACCAGAATTGGTTTTTGGAACGTCAGAACTATGAATGAGACAGCAAAGCTGAGACAAATCACAGCAGAGATGAGGAACTACAATAACATATCCCGGGAATAAGCGAGAGCAGATGGACAGGGATGGGGAGAATAAAAACAGTTACAAGGGAAACAGTACTTTATTCTTGAACAGAGGATGGTCAGCACAACGAAGGTGTAGCCATTATACTGAAGAAAGGAATGGAAAGGTCTTTATTGGAATGGAAACCCATCAACAACAGACTGATAAGAGCAAGACTGAGAGGGAGATTCACCAACACCACAATTATACAATGCTATGCACCAACAAACGACAGCGATCAAGCGATCAAGGACGAAGTCTGTCAACAGGTACAGAAGGAAATAGAAACTGCACCCAGCCACGATCTTATTCTAGTAATGGGAGACCTAAATGCGAAAATTGGAACACACAATACTTATAACGAAAGAGTAATGGGGAAATGCGGCAGTGGAACAGTAAATGAGAATGGGGACAAATTAATAAGCTTCTGCAGTATTAACAACCTGGTCATTGGAGGAACACTTTTTCCACACAAAGAAGTGCACAAGTTAACATGGGAATCACCAAACTGACGAGACAGAAACCAGATAGATTATATAATGATCAATGGCAGATGGAGACATGCACTACAAGACGTAAAGGTAAGAAGAGGCGCAGATGTGAGAAGTGATCATCACCTAGTAGTAGCAAGACTGAAGGTGAAACTCAGAGCTGCTCGACTAGTAGCAGTCAAACAAAAAAGATACAACATCACGAAACTTAAGGACACCCTCTCCAGAAAAGCTTTCGTGGTCGACGTAAAGAGACGATATCAGATTACCTAAAGCCAGGAAAGAACAGAGACCGATGATGTCGACCAGAAATTCAACACCACCTCCACGATATACAAGGAAAGCGGCAAGTCATGCTTGGGATTCCAGGAAAGAAAGAGCCAAGACTGGATAACGCTAAATATCATAGCGAAGAGAAAGGAAATGAAAAGAAAGAAAACAGAAGCTAAGTCTCCTAGGTAAAAGGCAATATATAATGAACAGTACAGTCAGCTGGACAAGGAAGTAAAACGTCAAACCCGTGCTAACAAAAGGACATTTCTTGATGACCTTGCAAGACAGGCAGAAGAGGCAGCACTGAGAAATGAACAAAGCACAGTTTATAAAATAACTAAAACTATCGATGGAAAACGAGGTGCAAACAACATAACGTTAGTAAGAGACAAGCACGGAAATCTCATCACCACAGCACAAGGGCGGGAAACAAGATGGGCAGAGCACTTCTGAGAAACACTGAATAAGGAACCACCAGAGACTCGGCTGAATGTTCCTGAGGCTGAAAGTGACTTAGACGTAAATACAGACATTCCACAAAAAGAAGAAATCATCACAGCTATCAAAGAGTTGAAAAATGGAAAAGCGCCTGGTCACGACAATCTAAATGCTGAGTTATTCAAGGCAGACCCTGATCTAGCAGCAGAACTATTAGAACCACTATTTGCACAAGTCTGGGAAACTGAGACAACACCAACAGAGTGGAGTAAAGGAATAAATGTCAAATTGCTCAAGAAGCGCGACCTTGCAGACTGCAACAACCGGAGAGGAATTACTCTCCTCTCAGTTCCCAATAATATACTAGGCAGGATAATTATTCAGAGAATTTCAAAAGCAGTTGACCATAAACTGAGGAAAGAACAAGCTGGCTTTAGAAAGAACAGAAGATGTGCAGACCATATATTCACTCTCAGGAACATTATAGAGCATTGCTCAGAATGGCAGAGACAGCTGTACATTAACTTCGTTGATTTTGAAAAGACTTTCGACAACATACACACGGACAGCCTATGGAAAATATTGAGGGCTTATGGAATTCCCAGTCGCATTTTTTCCACCATAAAAAGCCTCTATTCTAACTTTACGTGCGGTTTTGTATTGAGTAATGTAACTTTCGAAGTGAAAACAGAAGTACGACAGAGATGCCCTTATCAACAACATTATTTTTGACAGCCATAGATTGGGTGATGCGCCAGACAACAGAGGGCAGTCCAAGAGGAATTAGATGGACAACATTTTCTACATTGGAAGACCTGGAATATGCAGATGACATTGAACTACTCGCGCATTCACATCAAAACATTCAAGAAAAACCGATAGACTGAATAAGTATGGCCAGCAGGTTGGCCTGAACATCAATCTGAAGAACGAAGAGGTAATGACACTAAATGTGGACATAATGAGCCAATAACAGTAAGGAACCAGAAGTTAGAACAGACAGACACATTTACTTACCTATTATGCATAGTAAGACCTGACGGCGGAACAAGCAAGGTCATTAACAACAGAATGAATAAAGCGAGAACAGCCTTTGCTATTCTCAACAACATTTGGAAGTTTTCCCAGTACAGCACAAACACCAAATTAAGACTGTATGAGAGCTGTGTACTTTCTGTGCTTCTCTATGGCGCGGAATGTTGGAGAGTAACAGAGAAAGAAATGTCGAAACTGTCCTCCTTACACACAATCTGCCTAAGGAAATTTCTCCGAATCTTTTGGCCAAACACCATTAGCAACCAAGAACTACTTATTCGGAGTAACCAGGAGGACATGCACACCATCATATCTGGCAGACGCTGGAGTTGGGTTGGCCACGTCTTCAGAAGGGACCCTGATACCATCACAAGAACAGCTATGCTATGGACCCCCGATGGAAAGCGTAAGAAAGGCCGACCAAAAACAACTTGGCGGAGAACTGTGGAAGCTGAGATGCAAAAAATGAACCACAGTTGGGCCACTGTACGAAGGATGGCCGCCGACCGAGCAAAGTGGAATCAATTTGTTGCTGCCCTACAGGAAGCCACTAGGCGTGATGGCCGCTGACTGCTTTGACGGTTGGCGGTTATGGTACAAAGAAGAAGAAGAAGAAATCCATAGAGAGAAGTTGGAGATTCACTAAAAATATATTAAAAACCATCTCAACCACATACGACTTGTTAATTTATTACAGCTTCGCAAGGCTGGCTTGCTTTTCTGTAAATTCAATTTTTAATTCTTAATCATGTGTACATGCTTCATGCAAATGTAGGCACTTGTGTTGTATAATCAAAATCTGTTGGCTTTGTCGTTTACAGGTAACTACCTTTGCACCTTGTCCAGGTAGCACGTGTGCATTCTAATGACCAACATCGTCTGGACAAGAATCTGTCAGTCATGACAGAAAATGTTGACACTGCCACATGTTAGCTACTGAATGTTATGCTATATGCACGATCGATTTATGACGTGTTAGCGTTGATAGGTCACGCATCGTGACTTAGATACGACACCCTTTTTACGTTGACCGTCAAGCTGTGAAGACGCGTCCTATATTCGTCCAGTGTTAGGCATTGTATTGCCACATATTTATATAAGTGCTTCGAAGTAGGGACTCAGGGTCAGTCCAAGCTATATGAATCAAATAATATAATAGGTTAGTAGATAACCTACTTCAAGGAAGATTATTTCAGTCCATAATATTATATTTATCAGACGCATACGCTCATTGTCGGCCGTTGGAAACCCCAACCGCGCGTGCACACAGCTATGATGTTCTGGCTATATTAATTCATTTTACTGGATACGGACTGAGATTATGATATGGATTCAAATGTATTCTATTATAGATGTATGCTATCAATGAATAATACTTGTGATGTCTTCATCCGTTGTTTCGTCAAATAAACGTTTGGACTCAATCAAGGACTTACCCACATTACTTCGATTACGGTTGATTTGCTTCGACTTGAGTTATTGATGGTTGTTTGACCTGATGAACTCTTCTTCATATGAAGTTTATACTAATGATAATCAGGTTCGTACGGAACCAATGTTTTCTTGGACCCTCATTAATTAACGAAAACCATTTGTATTGACTTCAACTGAGATGATGATGAATAAGAAAAGCATACATATTCAACTAATAATAATATAATGCAAAACCCACCAATCAAGCGAACGAACCCCCGCAACAAATGTCCATGATTTGTCTCACAGGGGCATTATACTCTCGTTAAAACTAGAGATGAAAACCGATGCCCTGACCGCAAAACACGAAACCAGAATTGGTTTTTGGAACGTCAGAACTATGAATGAGACAGCAAAGCTGAGACAAATCACAGCAGAGACGAGGAACTACAATAACATATCCTGGGAATAAGCGAGAGCAGATGGACAGGGATGGGGAGAATAAAAACAGTTACAAGGGAAACAGTACTTTATTCTTGAACAGAGGATGGTCAGCACAACGAAGGTGTAGCCATTATACTGAAGAAAGGAATGGAAAGGTCTTTATTGGAATGGAAACCCATCAACAACAGACTGATAAGAGCAAGACTGAGAGGGAGATTCACCAACACCACAATTATACAATGCTATGCACCAACAAACGACAGCGATCAAGCGATCAAGGACGAGGTCTGTCAACAGGTACAGAAGGAAATAGAAACTGCACCCAGCCACGATCTTATTCTAGTAATGGGAGACCTAAATGCGAAAATTGGAACACACAATACTTATAACGAAAGAGTAATGGGGAAATGCGGCAGTGGAACAGTAAATGAGAATGGGGACAAATTAATAAGCTTCTGCAGTATTAACAACCTGGTCATTGGAGGAACACTTTTTCCACACAAAGAAGTGCACAAGTTAACATGGGAATCACCAAACTGACGAGACAGAAACCAGATAGATTATATAATGATCAATGGCAGATGGAGACATGCACTACAAGACGTAAAGGTAAGAAGAGGCGCAGATGTGAGAAGTGATCATCACCTAGTAGTAGCAAGACTGAAGGTGAAACTCAGAGCTGCTCGACTAGTAGCAGTCAAACAAAAAAGATACAACATCACGAAACTTAAGGACACCCTCTCCAGAAAAGCTTTCGTGGTCGACGTAAAGAGACGATATCAGATTACCTAAAGCCAGGAAAGAACAGAGACCGATGATGTCGACCAGAAATTCAACACCACCTCCACGATATACAAGGAAAGCGGCAAGTCATGCTTGGGATTCCAGGAAAGAAAGAGCCAAGACTGGATAACGCTAAATATCATAGCGAAGAGAAAGGAAATGAAAAGAAAGAAAACAGAAGCTAAGTCTCCTAGGTAAAAGGCAATATATAATGAACAGTACAGTCAGCTGGACAAGGAAGTAAAACGTCAAACCCGTGCTAACAAAAGGACATTTCTTGATGACCTTGCAAGACAGGCAGAAGAGGCAGCACTGAGAAATGAACAAAGCACAGTTTATAAAATAACTAAAACTATCGATGGAAAACGAGGTGCAAACAACATAACGTTAGTAAGAGACAAGCACGGAAATCTCATCACCAAAGCACAAGGGCGGGAAACAAGATGGGCAGAGCACTTCTGAGAAACACTGAATAAGGAACCACCAGAGACTCGGCTGAATGTTCCTGAGGCTGAAAGTGACTTAGACGTAAATACAGACATTCCACAAAAAGAAGAAATCATCACAGCTATCAAAGAGTTGAAAAATGGAAAAGCGCCTGGTCACGACAATCTAAATGCTGAGTTATTCAAGGCAGACCCTGATCTAGCAGCAGAACTATTAGAACCACTATTTGCACAAGTCTGGGAAACTGAGACAACACCAACAGAGTGGAGTAAAGGAATAAATGTCAAATTGCTCAAGAAGCGCGACCTTGCAGACTGCAACAACCGGAGAGGAATTACTCTCCTCTCAGTTCCCAATAATATACTAGGCAGGATAATTATTCAGAGAATTTCAAAAGCAGTTGACCATAAACTGAGGAAAGAACAAGCTGGCTTTAGAAAGAACAGAAGATGTGCAGACCATATATTCACTCTCAGGAACATTATAGAGCATTGCTCAGAATGGCAGAGACAGCTGTACATTAACTTCGTTGATTTTGAAAAGACTTTCGACAACATACACACGGACAGCCTATGGAAAATATTGAGGGCTTATGGAATTCCCAGTCGCATTTTTTCCACCATAAAAAGCCTCTATTCTAACTTTACGTGCGGTTTTGTATTGAGTAATGTAACTTTCGAAGTGAAAACAGGAGTACGACAGAGATGCCCTTATCAACAACATTATTTTTGACAGCCATAGATTGGGTGATGCGCCAGACAACAGAGGGCAGTCCAAGAGGAATTAGATGGACAACATTTTCTACATTGGAAGACCTGGAATATGCAGATGACATTGAACTACTCGCGCATTCACATCAAAACATTCAAGAAAAACCGATAGACTGAATAAGTATGGCCAGCAGGTTGACCTGAACATCAATCTGAAGAACGAAGAGGTAATGACACTAAATGTGGACAATCCTGAGCCAATAACAGTAAGGAACCAGAAGTTAGAACAGACAGACACATTTACTTACCTATTATGCATAGTAAGACCTGACGGCGGAACAAGCAAGGTCATTAACAACAGAATGAATAAAGCGAGAACAGCCTTTGCTATTCTCAACAACATTTGGAAGTTTTCCCAGTACAGCACAAACACCAAATTAAGACTGTATGAGAGCTGTGTACTTTCTGTGCTTCTCTATGGCGCGGAATGTTGGAGAGTAACAGAGAAAGAAATGTCGAAACTGTCCTCCTTACACACAATCTGCCTAAGGAAATTTCTCCGAATCTTTTGGCCAAACACCATTAGCAACCAAGAACTACTTATTCGGAGTAACCAGGAGGACATGCACACCATCATATCTGGCAGACGCTGGAGTTGGGTTGGCCACGTCTTCAGAAGGGACCCTGATACCATCACAAGAACAGCTATGCTATGGACCCCCGATGGAAAGCGTAAGAAAGGCCGACCAAAAACAACTTGGCGGAGAATTGTGCAAGCCGAGATGCAAAAAATGAACCAGAGTTGGGCCACTGTACGAAGGATGGCCGCCGACCGAGCAAGGTGGAATCAATTTGTTGCTGCCCTACAGGAAGCCACTAGGCGTGATGGCCGCTGACTGCTTTGACGGTTGGCGGTTATGGTACAAAGAAGAAGAAGAAGAAATCCATAGATAGAAGTTGGAGATTCACTAAAAATATATTAAAAACCATCTCAACCACATACGACTTGTTAATTTATTACAGCTTCGCAAGGCTGGCTTGCTTTTCTGTAAATTCAATTTTTAATTCTTAATCATGTGTACATGCTTCATGCAAATGTAGGCACTTGTGTTGTATAATCAAAATCTGTTGGCTTTGTCGTTTACAGGTAACTACCTTTGCACCTTGTCCAGGTAGCACGTGTGCATTCTAATGACCAACATCGTCTGGACAAGAATCTGTCAGTCATGACAGAAAATGTTGACACTGCCACATGTTAGCTACTGAATGTTATGGTAACAAACAATACACTTTCTCGTCTGTCTACTAGTGCATGCTTAACATCTCTTAAAAATGGAAAGGCTTCTTTTTAAAAACAAAACATTCGGACAACAAATTATTAACGGAAGACTGGAATCCGTCACATGGACAAATATAGAACTTACAAAGAACGTAAAAGTTTTAGTAACTGACGAGACTTTGTCATACTTTACGGCGATAAATACTTGGGGTCTTGGACAGTGTGTTACAATTCTGGGCCTCATTGTCAACGTTCTTAACATCATCACTTTTGTTAAACAGGGGCTACGAGATTCGGTCAACTTAAGTCTTCTTGGACTTACAATCTCTGACTTGGGGTCTTTGATATTTCACTTCTTGATTAACTTATGTTGGATTCCGGCTATTGTGAAATCAGATCTGCCCTTCTACACTCAAAAGATGACGTACTTTCTTTTCTATGGCCATGTTCTGTTTACTAGAGTCACCACAGGAACGACGGCGTGGATCGCTTTGGAGCGATGTCTTTGTATTGTTGCCCCCTTAAAGATAAAGTCAATTGTCACGCCTAGAAGAACTGTCACGTTCATTGCTATACTTTACGTCCTGATGACAGCAGCTGTTGCCCCGATATTTTACACTTCAAGATTCACCTGGATATTTGATTCTTCCAGAAACAAGTCGTTGCTGGGATATATTAAAATTGCAAATAGAGATACTATTGAAGGTGTGGTTTTCTTTGTAAACAATATTCTACCTATAAGTTTCTTCATACTCATCGTCGCGTGCACAACTGTTCTTGTGAAGGCACTACGAAATAATGCAAAGTGGCGCCAGCAGTCAGCGATACTGGAGAAATCGAAAGTTATATCAGCAAGAGATACTAAGGTCGCCAAACTGGTCTTAATCATCTCTGTAGTTTTCATATTTTGTTACGCTCCAGGGGCTGTCTATTTTATATGGATTCTTATTGACCCTGAGATGAAAATTGACGGGAATGAGAAGAACCTGTCATTAGCAGTGTTTTCGCTTTTGTTTCACCTCGAAGCTATTAACGCTACTGCCAATTTTTTCGTCTACTTAAAAATGAGCTCTAAATTTAAATCTACATTTAGACAGCTTTTTGGTATTTACTACAAAGAGTAGAATGAAAATGAAGGTGACAAACAAGTTCCAGACTAATCCAAGCCACGTATTCGTCCTTTTATCTACTCTCGGTTCTCTTCTTCATGAAGGTTGTCTCATCTGCAAGAGTACTTTGCCTTCTCTCTTCTCACTCATTGCTCTAATAAAGGATTCTTATTCCATTCTTTCATCATTGAACAATTGGTGGTCCGGTCATTTTTCCCGCAACCACTTCTCCTTGGCTCATCCCTTTGCTAACCCAGTGAATAAAAGATGATTACACAGGTAAGTTAAGAAATGGTCAGAGAAAAAAAAAAGTGTAGCTTACCTCTGCCTGAGTGTTTGATTGGCAGAGTAGTTAGAGCATTGGCCTGTGGCGGCAAAGGTGCCGGGTTCTTAAGAGGGTGGCGTTAAGCTCTTAGTTTACCCAGCTATAAATGAGTACCTGACTGTGCTCTTGGGTTAGGGAATGGAAAGGCAGCCATGAAGAGAACCGGCCACCCAAAATCTCAAAACAGGACCTAGTATAATGAAGTCTCTTACACTTCACTCCCCTACGACAGTTACTGCTGCAGGACTACCTAAACTCCTGCCCTAGAAGGATCTAACGTAAACTGTTCTGAGACAAATGATAGAGACATTTAGCGGGAAACAAATTACTACAACTCTAATCAGGTTTAAAGGACCTTTCTTTATTGGTGATTAAAGTCCGCATAAACTCTGTTTATGGGGAAAGAACCTGTTCTCCTACCAGGCGCGTCAACCGGGTGGTGTATGGAAGAATGGCCTCTAGATAAAGAGGTTAGCTGTGAATACTGCATAATCAGCCGTGAACCAAAACAGATGGTTGTTACTGAGGGCGAGGTGAGACAGTTGCGAGGGGTGTCTGTATCAAATCACCTCTGAAGCTTTATGATGTGACAACCAGCGAGACGGTGGTGCTTTAACCTCTTCCCTCCCCACTGCTTGTGCGTTTGATTTTTTTAGTGAAAGGCTAGCGGAGACAACCATATGTCACAAGGATAGTAACATATTGCTTGAGCAACGTAAAAGGGGTTAATTAGGCTGTCAGATAAAAGATACTGTCAGCGCTACTTGCCAAGAGATAGTAACAAAGTCTACTTCATAGAGACAGTGACGTAACCCGATTTTAATAGACTATGCAGCAAGAGAACCTAGAGGCATGATGAGCAGAGGAATGATAAGAAAACCTAACAACCTGGGCTGAATTAATCTACTTAGGATTTTTACTATAAATTCATGTTCAAAGTGTAGAACAAATCTTCGTGATAACGGATTCGATTAGGAGTTTTCGGGTTGGCATTATCGACAACCTTGCTTACTTCCACTGTAGAAGAATGGTTGAAAGGAAAGGCCAAACAAGCATAGACGCCGTTCTCTTTATGGTGCCGGTGACCAATATGAACCTGTGAAGCACCATCGTTAATGCTACTGGTGACCAGTATAAACCTGTGAAGCACTATCGTTAATGCTACTGGTGACCAGTCTGAACCTGTGAAGCACCCTCGTTAATAGTACCGGTGACCAATGTGAACCTGTGAAGCACCCTCGTTAATGCTACCGGTGACCAATATGAACATGTGAAGCACCCCCGTTAATGCTACTGGTGACTGATTTTGACCTAATTCAAGAAGTTCCTGTACTGCATAGCTGTGGGGATTGTTGTCACAGCTAACTCAAGATCCTGAACTACGTAACTATGTGGATCGTTGTCACAGCTAACTCAAGAAGTTCCTGTACTGCAAAGCTGTGGGTATCGTTGTCACAGCTAATTCAAGTTCCTGTACTGCAAAGCTGTGTGGATCGTTGTCACAACTAACTCAAGATCCTGTACTGCATAGATGTGGGAATCGTTGTCACAGCTAACTCAAGATCCTGTACTGCATAGATGTGGGAATCGTTGTCACAGCTAACTCAAGATCCTGTACTGCATAGATGTGGGAATCGTTGTCACAGCTAACTCAAGCTCCTGTACTGCATAGATGTGGGAATCGTTGTCACAGCTAACTCAAGAAGTTCCTTTACAACCTAGCTGTGTGGCTCTTTGTCACAGCCAACTCAAGAAGTTCCTACAATACGCCAACTACCTCCGTGTGGACTGAGGGAGAATACGAAAGAATACTCGTAAGTAGCTTACTTTACATTTGTGTTTTTCAGGTAACAAGAAGGACGATAGCAAGAAGGACGTTGTCAGAATATCTACTTACAGTGCAGTACAGATCAGAGAGACAGTTCATACGAGAGAGAAAGAAACAGCACAATCAAGAGAGAGAGAGAGACAGACAGACACAGATCCCGAATTTCCACGATTACGGCATCAAGAGTGCTTAAGTTAGTTTATTTTATTGCGGAGTTCGATAAATTTTACGTTACTGTAGGTTATCAGATACTGACCCAGTGCACTGAACATCCTGGGTGTTGTCTTGAAAAACAAAATTAGCTTAGTGACAGACAGAATTACTCCGCATTAATTAAGGTTGTAATTGTTGTTAGTCAATTATTATTTACTGGTCTAACCAGTGGCGGATCTACTATGAAACTAATGAAGCTTAAGCTTCATGGCCCCTAATCCCGGAGGGGCCCCAAAAGCGAGTTTAGTCCACATTGCTTAAAAATGTTGGGTCTACTGTATGAGAAGGGGTTTTAAAAAAAAATAATATTAATAATATAGTGTAATTCAATACAAAATAATAGTTAACATAACAATTAAAAGGTTATTAAAGTATCATGTAGGCTAGCCGTAAACGAAAAAAAACGCTTTCTCAGAAAGTAGACCTAAATTTTTTCCTTTCAAAGCATGCGACAATAGTCGCACGACTCAAATTGATTAATTTTTTTGTATATATTTCAACAATCCCAAAGTTTGAGAGTCAGTAGCACAGATGTTGTAAAGGTGGAGTGTCACGGTAAGTTGGCTGTTCTGCTGTGGCTAATGTAATTGTTGTCCCTTTTTAACAGAGGTCAAGACCCTAGAGGAATAACAATGAGTTCACGAAAGTACTTAAGTGGATACCAAAAATGCAAAGTCAAGGAAAAGCGATCTGACGAAATCTCTAAATGTCAAAAACTAACAAACTATTTGGCAATGTCAAGTTTGTAAACACCTACAGTTGAAACAAGCCAAGCAAACACCACTGAAGCCACTGATAGTGCACAAACTGTGGGAGCTCTTTCTAGCAATATTCAACCCACTGTTGACGTTTTTAATACAGATGACGATCACAGTGGTCAACATGAAAGTACCGCGGAACAAGCAGAGACTGAGCAGAAACATGAAACAGGAAGCAAATTCAGTGATTTCAAAGAATACAGTGACCTCGAAAACTGGCCCATAACAGTTGATAATGATTTCATACAGAATTGTTTAATGCAAGACATAGGTTTTTTTCAAAATGAAAAACCAGATCATGCATATACCGAATCAAGCAGGTATACAAGGAGCAAAACAAGTGTCTCAAACAAATATTTTGAAAAAAGATTGAAAAATGGCCAGACTGTGATGAGATCCTGGTTAGTTTACTCAAAGAGCAAAGGCTGTATATACTGTTTTGTTTTCAAACTCTTTTCTAAATGCCAAACATCACTTACAACAGGTGGGTTTTCTGACTGGATGAATGTACTCAGAACTCAGGAGAATCATAAAGACAGCATGGAACATAAGAGGGCGATGTTGTGTTGGATAACGAGAAAGTCAAATAAAAATACTGTGGATCAGCAACTTGAAGAACAGATGACAAAAACCATTTAGTACTATTTTGAAGTACTGAAAAGAGTTGTAGCTGTTATAAAGTTTTTAAGTGAAAGAGGTTTGGCATTTAGAGGTCATGAGGATAAGTGGGGCTCACCGATAGAAAACCATTCATCCACGACCTTGTTCAACAAAATACAACAAGTCCTGGGTGAACGTAAGCTTTCACTTGAAAATATCCGTGCTTAGCCCTATGATAATGCATCTAACATGAAGGGCTCGGAGAAAGGGCTGCAAGCCACTCTTTAAAAACATTAACAGGTACGCAGACTATGTACAACAACAACAAGAATGAACTAGAGTTGGGGCACTGTATGAAGGATGGCCGCCGACCGAGCAAAGTGGAATCAATTTGTTGCTGCCCTACAAGACGCCACCAGGCGTGATGGCCACTGACTGCTTTGGCGGTTGGCGGTTATGGATCAATGAAGAAGAAGACTGTGTACCATGTGCAGCCCATTCATTTAACATTGTTGGAGAAAAGGCAGTGTCTACTGTACCTGAAGGTGTTGACTATTTTGGAATTTTGCAGGAGCTGTATGTTTTCTTTTCTGGATCTCCATGAAGATGTGGGATTTTAAACACACAGGACAATCTACATTTTTCTCTAAAACGTTTAAGTGTAACTAAATGGTCTGCAAACTATGAAGCAGTCCGGGCAATTAAAAATGGATATATGGTTATTTTACAAACTCTCAAACATATTTTGTAGACTCAGAAGAGAAGCCTGAATGTAAACGAGATGCAAAGAATTTATACAACAAGTTGGTACAGCTGGAATATGCTATTTTAACAGTCGTTTGGGAAGAAGTGCTGAAGCGTTTCAACAAAACAAATAAGAAACTCCAAACCCCTGGTTTTGATGTATTTGAAGGTTATCTTCTGCTTTCATCTTTATTTTCGTTTGTTAAAGAGCTCAGAGAAAATTCAGCCGATAGGATTGCACACTATGAATCAGAAGCAAAAGGTTTGTGTGAAGATATCACTTCAATTTATTCTGATGCTTCCAAACGCATTGTTACAAGGAAATTTCCAGATGGGACAAGTGGTATTGCTTCTTTGAGAGGAGCTGACAAACTTAGAATAGAAGTTCTATATCAACTCTATGACTGCTTGATAATCCAGTTAACTACGCAAGAGGATTGACCCATATGAGCAGATTGCGAAAAGGTTCAAGTTCCTCTCAGAATTGGTGAACAATTCGGAAATTAATGAGGACAGTATTTAACTTATAATATCGTATTACAAAGATGATATTGACCACAAATTAGTAAACGAGTGTTATCAGTTCAAAGAATATTTGCACCTTAGGAAATCCCAGAACACAGAAGAAAACATGCCATCTAAAATGCAACGCGCTGAAGTTCTTCAGCTTATTTGTGAGCAACACCTAATTGAAGTGTTCCCCAATATTACTACTCCGCTTGACAATGCCTATCACGAGCTGTGAAGCAGAAAGGAATTTTTCAAAGCTATCCTTTATAAAAAAACAAATTTCAGTCTACCATGACTGAAGAGCGCTTCAATTCTGTATGCATATTGTCTCTAGAAAATGACATTGCAAGGAAGCTCTCATATGACAAAACTGTAAGTGAATATGTTGCTAGAAAAAAACACAGAAATAAGAGTATTTTGTAAAATGTGCTTCATGTAGTATGTTCTGGTAAGTGTAACTTTTCCTTCTGAGCACAAATCTCTTATGGATACACATTGTCAGCCTTGTTTTTTTAACAAATGTATTAAAATATATTATATTTCCTCATTGCTAATATTCTTATCTTATAATTTTCTTGGTACGTCTTCAACAAACTAATTCAGAATGATGGAGGCAATCATTAAAATAGTTAAGATTTAAAAAATCACATATACCAAGGTGGATAGTGGTCTAGTGATCAGAACATATGCCTTCCAAGCAAATGTTCTGCACTCAACTCCCAGCAGAGTTGTTTCTTTTTTGAAAATTCATTCATTTGTCTTCAGTTTTTATATGTGTGTTGTTGTGGATCTACTATAAAGCTTGAACTTCAGGTCATCCAAGTCCATTTATCTCTGTAATACATTTTTTTCCCTATCATCACAAATTAAAAAAAAAAAATTTTTAATTTTTTATAAAAGGGCCCCCACCAAGAGTTCACGCTTCAGGGCCCCCAAAATGTAGATCCGCCACTGGGTCTAACTTAAGTTAGATAACACTGGTATACATAAATTTTGGTGCCTCAAATTTTATAGCTGTTCTTGGGTAATTTTGGGTTGCTGATTCCAAAAATGTAATCAGATTTTTTTCTATCAGCTCTAGTTTTTGAGATAACTAAGAATGACCATATTAGTAGGGCGATTGTTATGTACAATCCTAGGGTTAGGTGCTATCAGTGGCATTTTGACTTTAGTCTGCATTCATATTATATGTAATTACTGTGCATATATTACCAAAAATGTAATAAAACTTTATCACTAGCACTTGTTTAGTCAACATGCAAAAAGGATCTTTTCGAGGACTTCCTGGAATGTGATATGCCCGGACAGTCACGCTTAAGGGTCCAACAGTAAAATCTGCCATCATGTGGGCATCCCAAAGTCCCTGGTATATCTCTTCCATTGTTTTTATATCTTGGTGAAATCTTTCACCTTGCTCCTCACTAAAGTCACCAAGATTCTCCGGAAATAAATGTAAATGGTTATGGAGGTAGTGCAATTTTATGCTCATGTTGCATCCAAGTTCACAAAAACTCGACAGCATGTTTCCAACTAATTCAGAATAATTGTCTGCTTTATTATTATTATTATTATTATTTGCTGGCCAAGCAAGAAGTTCATCATTTTAAGATCTACACAAACCATCCAGTTATGTTCTAAATACTTCAATTTTTCCAGAACTGTGCTTATTGTAGCATACGCCTTCATTGTAGTAGAATGAGCAATTTGGAATTGAGCCATATTTGTTACCATTGTGTAAGAGAACACCCTTCAAACTTCTTTTAGAGCTGTCAATGAAAAGTCGCCACTCATCTGGTGTATAACTTACACCCATTTTGTTAACAAGACCTCCTACATTAGTACAAAACACAAGGTTGTTTTCTTTACAAAAGAATGGAATAAAACCTTGCTCTCTGCTGCAATAAAATGTAACCTTTGTTTCAGCAGTCAGTAATTTTTTTCTTTCAATCTTGAAGCCAAAAGTTCTGAAGATTCCTTAGAGAGATATAGATCTCGGATTAGATCATTTAGTTCAAGCTGGTCGAAGCTTTGAGCATCTGAAAAATCATCTTCGAAATCACTATCACTGTCACTTGTCGTTCCACATGCCACTGCTGTCTCATCTTCTAGCAGGGAATCCGAAATCTGACTGAAAGTTGGAATTGGTATGTCATCTCCGTGTGGAACAGGTCGCCTAGCAGAATCTAAATCTGGATATTTCCACTTTTTGTGATTTTTTTCCATTAATTCCCTTAATATTCACAACACAGAAATAACAGTCATCATAGTGGTTCTTCACCTGTGTGTTACTGGGGCCCGAGAGGGGAGCAAAGAATAGTAACACTGTCCTCTGCCAAGCATGTCGTAGAAAGCGACTAAGGAGGGTTGGACATGGGGCCTGTTACCCCATCCTGTAAAAAAAATTTAAACCACAAAAAACTTCAACAAATATGGACAAGTCAAATAAAGAAAATAAAACACAGCCATCCAAGACAGGGGAAGGTCCTCTCGTGGGGAGGCGTATGATGCAACACAGAGAAAGCCGAAAGGAGTCTGTGTTGCTGACTAACCTTCTTTCTTCTAGGAGAACTTCCAGATTTGGCACCTGGAATGTTCGGACATTAAACGAACAAGGGAAAGTGGCGCAAGTAGCAGCAGAAATGAGGGAATACAAAATCGAGGTTCTGGGAATGTGTGAAACAAAGTGGAAGGGGGTAGACAGGAAGAAACTCATCACAGGTGAATTGGTGCTGTCCTCAGGACATGAAGACGAAAGTTCACACCACAGTGAAGGGGTAGCTCTTATGTTATCTAAAGAAGCACAGAAAGCACTCATTGAATGGGAAGCTGTTGGACCCAGAATAATAACAGCTACTTTCAAAACAGCTAAAAAGAAAATTCATGTAAATGTCATCCAATGTTATGCACCAACTAATGACAAAGAAGAGTCTGTGAAAGAAGCATTTTATACTAAACTACAGGAAATTATGGATAAAGTAAAAAGAAGAGACATCACAATTTTGATGGGTGACATGAATGCAAAGATAGGTACAGTCAACACCAGATTTGAAGAAGTCATGGGAAAACATGGGCTAGGAGTAATGAATGAAAATGGAGAACTATTCGCAAACTTCTGTGCTTCAAATCAACTGGCTATAGGAGGAAGCATGTTTCCACATAAGAGAATACACAAGGCAACATGGATATCACCAGACCATAGAACAGAAAATCAGATTGATCATATATGCATAAACAAGAAGTTTAGATCATCATTGCAGGATGTAAAGGTATATAGAGGAGCAGATGTGGCATCAGATCACCATCTTCTGATAGCCAAAGTAAAAATGAAACTCAAGAGATATGCAACAATGCAAAATTATAGACAACAGTTTAATGTAGGACAGCTAAGAAATCAAGAAACAAGAGACAAATTTGCGGTCACAGTATCCAACAAATTCCAAGTGCTCCAACAGCTGGAAGATGTAGAGAATACAGAAGACTATTGGCAGCAGGTCAAAACTGTATGGAAGGAGACATGTGAAGAAATACTGGGGAAAAGGGAAAGACAACAAAAAGCATGGATAACAACAGAAACCATCAATAAGATAAAAGACAGAAAAAACAAGAAAGCAGAGTTAAACACAAGCAAAACCAGAAGTTCCAAAGCCAAGGCTCAAGAAGTGTACACAGAAGCAAACAAAGAAGTAAAAAGAAGTATCAAAAGAGACACGAGGAAGTATATTGAGGAGTTGGCAAGAGAGGCAGAAGATGCTGCAGCCAAAGGAAATATGAGAGAACTGTATAGCAGCACAAAGAAGCTAACAGGGAAATACAAGCAAACAAGTTGCCTCATAAAAGACAAGAATGGGAAACTGCTCAGCAATATACAAGAGCAAATGAAGAGGTGGACAGAATATTTTGGGGACCTTCTCAATAGACCAGCTCCACAAAACCCGCCGGACATCCAGCCAGCAGAAGAAGAGCTACAAATTAACGGTGAAAGACCAACGAAGGAAGAAATAAAGAAAGCCATAAAGCTTCTAAGAGATGGAAAAGCGTCTGGACCTGATGGCATTCCAGCAGAGGCCATCAAAGCAGATATCGACACGGCTACAGAGATGTTATATAAATTACTTGGTAAAGTCTGGGAAAAGGAAGAGATACCAGCAGAATGGAAGGAAGGATATCTGGTTAAGTTGCCTAAGAAGGGAAATTTACAAGAGTGCACAAATTATAGAGGAATAATGTTACTATCAGTGCCAGGAAAAGTATTAAACAGGATTATCCTTGAGAGATTAAAAGAGTCCATAGACAAGAAACTGAGAGATGAACAAGCAGGTTTTCGACAAAACAGATCATGTACAGACCAGATAGCCACTTTGAGAATAATAGTTGAACAAAGTCTGGAATGGAATTCACCACTATACATCGGATTTGTGGACTACGAAAAGGCATTTGACAGTGTAGACAGAGAATCACTTTGGAAATTGATGAGGCATTATGGAGTTCCCCTGAAGATCATTAATTTAATAAAGAAAACATATGAAGACATGACATGCAGAGTTCTTCACGAAGGACAGCTTACAGAACCGTTTGGGATAAGAACAGGAGTGCGACAGGGATGCCTCTTGTCTCCATTTCTTTTCTTGCTGGCAATAGATTGGGTTATGAGATCATCGACAACACACAACAGAAATGGAATCCAGTGGACTCTGACTAAGCAGTTGGATGATCTGGATTTTGCTGATGACTTGGCTCTTCTGTCCCATAGCCGTAATCAGATGCAGGACAAATTGAAAACACTCGATGAGAGGTCACAGCAATTGGGTCTGAAAATACACAGGGAAAAGACAAAAATAATGCGAATAAATGCAGGTAATGATAACAGGGTTGAACTTGAAGAAACACCAATACAAGATGTAGAATCATACACATATCTTGGCAGTAATATAGACAAAGTTGGAGGGACAGACAGCGATATCAAAATAAGAATACAAAAGGCAAGAGGAGCTTTCATTGCATTGGGAAATATATGGAGATCAAGAGAAATAGGATCCAACACGAAAATAAGAATCTTCAACTCAAATGTGAAGTCAGTCCTATTGTATGGCTCAGAGACATGGAGAACAACAAAGACAACAACCAAAAAGCTACAGACTTTCATAAATGGGTGCTTGCGTAGAATAGAGGGATTAAAATGGTATGACAAGGTTACCAACGTGGAACTGATGACAAGAACTAGACAAGTGCCAGTGGAACAAGAAATGAGAAGAAGACGATGGCGATGGATAGGACACACACTGAGGAAACCTGTTGATAGCATTACAAGGCAGTCCTTCTCCTGGAACCCCCAGGGCAAGAGAGGCAGAGGAAGACCAAGAAGTACATGGAGAAGAGAGTTGGAAACAGAGGTGAAAATGATGAGGAGAACATGGAAGGAACTTGAGATGATGGCACGTGACAGGAGGACTTGGCATGTGTTTGTTGAAGGCCTATGCTCCTTTGGGAGTGGAGGGTTATGAATGAATGAATAGTGGTTCTTGGGCTCTCTCCAAACCATTGGAATTCCAAATTTTGAACATTTTCTTTTCCCACAAGTCCACTGTCGCAGGTGTTCAACACATGTTTTGCAAACAATATGAGGAGCCCAAGACTTGTCCTGGTCACCTAGTTTTACTTTAAAGTAAGCAAAGATTACCTTTTTCACAAAAGCAGTAATATGCTTCCTATGTTCTTCTTTGAAAGTGTACTCTCCACAAATATAACAAAATAAATGCGGTGAAAGAAAACATGCTCTTCTTTAAGATGATGCCATTCTCTGTTAGAAGTGTAATAAAATAAGTAGCATACTAACATGCGTGCAGTGGCTTAAAATCTAAAAAAGGCAATTCTGGGAAGATTCTTGGAAAACTGAAACTGAGAGTAAACAAGCAGTTTTCTTTTGTAAAGGACTAGACAGCAATAGTTTTTTTTACATAGCCTTATATAGAAAATATTGTAATAATACAGGGTGACCCAAAAAAAAAAAAACGGGCCCGCGCGCGCACAAACAGTGCGCGCGCGGGCCCGTTTTTTTTTTTGGGTCACCCTGTATTAATGAAATACAAAAATGTCTGTATCTCAAAAACTAAAGCTGCTACAGACAAGTAAATGTGATATTTGGATTGAGCAGGCCTCATTTATGTACAATCAAGAGTAAAATGTTTGGCACCAAAATTTTTGTGTGTGTGTAGGGCTGTGTAATCATTAACTTACGACAAAAGCAACACAGAGAAAGAAAAAAAAATGGCAGAGGGACAAATGATGGACCCAAACACAGTGGCTCTACTACACATAATGAACGCTCTGGAAATATGGAATATCAAAAATAGGCAGACCAGTGTGCATAAAAGTATAAAAATATACAGAGGGAATGTAAAAGGTGAATTACGAGAATTGAAAGGTATGCTTTTACGATAGGAGCTAACGATGAGGAGAAGAAAAGGTTAGCTTTCCTGACAAGTGATGAGTTGGTGAATGATTTCCTGTGGACAAGGTTTGAAAAGGAACCTTTAGAAACTTGGGAACCTCTGAAAAAAGGAACTGCTGAAGTGGCATGGAGAAACAGCGGTCCCCTTTTTTCCTGGATTTTACTTAGAAAATTGAAGCAAAGATCAGGGGAATCAATACAATTTTTCAGTGGCAGGCTAAAGAACCTAACAGAGGAAGTCTTTATGGAAAAAGATATGCATAGTCCTGAGATAGAAGCACAGCTGGTAGGAATCTTCATTGATGCATTGCAAAAAGATGAAATGAGGTTACATCTCTTGAGAAGAACCAATTAACATTAAACGACGCTAACAAGATAGCCATATCGGAAGAGAATCTGTTATGAAGAATCCAGTTGAGATCGGGTGATCAATTCGAGGGAAGAGAACGGAGGAACCCCTATGTCCAACGAGCAGAACAATTGGATAGAGACAGACAGAGAAGGAAGAATTCGTACCTCAACCAACATAAGCACCTTGCGATTAGCAGTAATGGTGAGAACCGGAGAGGAATGATACAATTTATAGAAGAAAGGAGATGTTTTCTTTGCGGTACTAAGGGGCATTTAGCTAGGCATTGTAAGAGGAGTGGTTTTGAGCGTTGCACTGAATATTGGAATGTAAGAGGTAATGAGCAAACTTATAAGCTGCCATTGAGTAATAAGAAAACAAACAGTCGTAACATTAATGCGATACGGAAGAGGCTCGAGATGGACCGACATAATTTAAGGGGTATAGTGGTGCTATTGATGGAGCCTCCCCTGCAGGTTTGTTATGGGAACAAAGAGACACCAGTAGCAGACATGAAAACACCGCAGGTAGTGGATATCTTCTTCTTCTTCGTTCGTCCTGAAAAGGACGTTGGTTGCGTTGTGTCCGTTTACAGCGAAGCTGCGGTATTTGCGCCTTTCGGCCGACACATCCGACGTCCGCACAGCATTTTTTGGGGCCGGGTTTGCCTTCCCTCTTCGATCCCTACTCCTCAGCCAGACTGCAGTAATACAGCCTGTTTCCAGGACCACCACGTGGAGGTGGAGTAGGGTCTTGGTCAGCTCTGGTTTGCTGACCCTGACGCAGGCAGTCAAGCTATGGGGTCGCTTACTGCATTCCTCACTTTTGATGCATCTTGGGTCCCTTGGGTAGTGGATATAAACCAATAGACCAGTGCAGAAAGAAGGATTAGGGACGTGACTATAGGAAAGGAAATTTCCAATACGTGCGAGACCACGTTCATCGAGAGGAATGGAGAAATAATAATCAGAGGACAGGCTATTTTCACCATGGCATAACCTCTCAAACTCCTCGCGAGTCTTGTGATACTCAGGAGCGATTCAGAAACGATGAAAATACTGATGTAAAACAAATTGAGAGAATTAGACCGAATGTCCGTATTGGTACAGTAAGGTCAAGGCGTCAGGAAAACCAATGTTCCACTGAGTGCGAGAGGCGGGACTGAGGGATAGCACAAGGCATGAGCCTCAAAATAAAAGTAGTATCAGAATAAATTAAAAATACGGAAATAAATAAAACAAACAGGAGTAGAAAACAAAATTTTGGGAGGACAAAAAAAAAAGGAAATGTGAACAAGATTTCACCCGAACATCAGAAGCGTTATACGTGACAAAGGAGGAAAGAAAAAGATAGAAGAAAACATGAATCCAAGTTCGTGTTTAATCTAATTATGGAACAAAAAATACAGAGCACTCATTGATAGCGCGGCCACTTATTCAATTATAAGAGAAGGGTTTTATAAACTGATTAGAGATAGAGTAAAATTGATGAATAGTAACATTAAACTTGAGTCAGTATCAAAGGTATCGTTAAGACTTTTAGGAGAGATAGAACTGATATTTACTATACGAAACGAGAAGATTAGGCATCGATTCCAGATTGTTAGAGGAATCTACATAAATATAATTCTGGGTAGAGCTTTCCTGCACAGGTTTAGAGTACGACTGGACTACGAGAAAAACCTTGTGGAAATAGGCAGAAGTTTAATACCATTCGATAATGATGTTCAAATCGCTTCCTTGGTGAGAATCAAAAAGCAAGTGTTACTGCCTTCTAATTCCATAAGCTTTGTACAAGGAAAATTTATAAGAAATCCTTATTTTAAACCAAATAGAACAGTTAATGTTTTAGAATTAGATGAAAGGGACATAGAGCATGAACCAGGAATAACCATACTGGAAGGAATTCAGAACATAGGAGGACAGTATGAATTATCACTAATTTTTATAAATACATCGGGAAAGACAACAAAAATTCGACGAGGTAACATTGTAGGAAAGGTATAACAAAGGAAAGTAAGTGATCAAACGGTTGAGGAACCAGGACAAGAAAACGTTAATGAGACATTAAACAAGGAATGATATAACTATCCAAGAAATGAACAATCCGCCGAATTATCAAAACCAAAAGCAGGAAATTCGGTTAGTGCAAAAACGCAAGTGGGCGATAAAGAAACAATTAGAGAGGAACACTTGCGCGTGGATAGACAAGGAACTGGATTAATCGCAGCACTTGATAATCCAAGGAAACCATAACTTTTTTCGGACCGTGGTAAATGGAATCGCAATTTTGGTCCAAGAGGAGGATTTGAACAAACGAATACCCAAAGCATGATGAACATACGACAAGAAAACAATAACGTCTGTCAAAAGGCTAAGAGCATGAAAGAACAATGTCAGACAGAAATGATACCCAGCGATAGGATTGCGGAGTTGAAAAAGAAATTAAAAGCAGAAAAGGAAAATAGAGTCTTACTAGAAGAATTCGTCATAAAACATCAAGATAAATTTGATTTGATTGGGAGCCGCGCTGGTGTAATGGTTACAACACTGCGCTGGCAATCGGGTGATACAGATTCGAGCCATGGCGAGAACATTTGAAATAGTGTCGTCGACCGGGACTTGGACTAGAATAATTCGATCCCTGGCGAAGAAATTTGAAGCAGTGTCGTCGACTAGGAACTGGAATAACCCGAACGGCTCCTGAGC
The DNA here is from genome assembly GCA_024509875.1 of Oreohelix idahoensis. Classification (NCBI taxonomy): domain Eukaryota; kingdom Metazoa; phylum Mollusca; class Gastropoda; order Stylommatophora; family Oreohelicidae; genus Oreohelix; species Oreohelix idahoensis. The sequence continues at coordinate 132,518 of JAMPIV010012462.1, forward strand.
CGACCCAGCTCTAATGGGTACCTCCGAAATCGGCGAGTATCTGCCTGAATAGTGAGAGGAGATCTGTCATTGTACAGTGAAAAAAAGGATACTCACGTAAATTCAGTCTCAGGTCAATCATATTAACCGGAGATTTCGGCTCGAGTAATAGCGGGCGTATGATTAAAAAAAATTACCTTCACAGATTCCGAGGTTACTCAAACAAATTCGGTTGTTATGGAAATTGAAACGGACCCAAATCAGAAACCTGTACTATCCAGACCATATCTCACACCACTTTGGAACAGGACAATTATAGAAAAGGCTATTGAAGAAATGCTAAAAGCTGGTATTATAGAGAGACCACGTTCGGAATGGTCTTCAGCAGTGGTTGTAGTAGGTAAAAAAGACGGAACTTATCGATTCTGTTGTGATTACAGAGCATTAAACAGAGTGACGAAAACGGTTTAGTATCCTCTCCCAAGAATTGATAATATAATGGGCACCCTTGGTGATTCAGAATGGTTTACTTTATTGGGTGCTAGATAAGGGTTTTGAAGTATTCCAATGTCACAAGATGCGAAAAAGAAAAGTACTTTTTGTACACAGATGGGCAATTTCGCCGGAATGTTATGCCTTTTGGGTAAAAGGTTAGTCCTGCAACGTATATGGGATTAATGGATGAAGTCTTACAGGGATTGCAAGGATTTATTTTGGCATATATTGACGACATACTGATTCACGCTGCATGATCTATAGAGGATCATTTGGAGCATGTGGAAAAGGTGCTACGAAGATTAAGACAGCATAATACAAAATTAAAGTTAAAGAAATGTGACTTCTTGAAAAAAGAGATACGATATCTAGGATTTATTATTGATTGAAATGGATAAGACTAGATAATGAGAAGGTTAAGGCAATCAGAAACACACCAATTCCTAGGAATGTCAGGGACGACACGTGGAGCGCTGGGGGCATTTGCTTATTTTAGAAGGCATATGGCAAACTTCTCAGAAATAGCTGAACCACTGACAAATTTGACTAGGAAGAATGTTTGTTTTAGGTGGACTGAAGAGTGTCAAAGAGCATTTGTAAACCTGAAGAAGGCATTGACTGAAATTCCGTACTTGGCGCATCCAGATATAAATGGAAAGTTGATCTTATATACAGATGCCACAGACACCACTATAGGAGCTTGTCTGGTACAATTAAATAAACCTGGAGAGGAGGATATACTACCGTATATAAGAATGAGAAACCTATTGTGTTTTTGTCACACATAATGAGTGAATATTAGAGAAATTGAGGAACCACTGAAAAGGAAGCATATGCTATACATTACGCAGCACAAAAATTAGATTATTACTTGAGAGGAGCCAAATTTATTGTACGATCCTATCATAAGCCGTTGATAACTTGGCTAAGTAAACAGAAGGAAAGCTCTAGGAAACTGCTAACCTGGGCTTTGAATTTGCAAAGTTATAATCTAAAGATATAACACATCGCGGGAAAGAAGAACACCTGTGCAGATCCTTTATCTAGAACTTACTGTGAACAGGGAGATGAAGAAATTAGCAGGGAGAAGGAAGATGTTAATGAAGCGATTAGTGATGCGTTTTTCCAAATTGATGCTGGAAATACGATGAGAAATAAAAAGAAGACGAGGGCAAGTAGTAGATCAAACCAAGAAGAGGAAAAGGAAGAAATAAATAGAAGGCAGGAAAATGTCGATATGGTGCCAGAACAAGGAAAGGACGAAAAACTTAAAGAATTAAAAGAAAGGTTAATGAAGAATTATGACGAAGTGGAAAATTTCATTTTTGGCCGAATGACGGGCAAATATACTATGAAGGGAGGATTATGAAAGTGGTTGGCGGAGATACATTCCGAAACGATTAAGAAAATTATAGAACAATATCATTATAATAACAGACATCAATGGAGTCCAAATGGGGCAGTGATGCGCAATACAAGACTCAACATGTCTCTTAGCCTGTCCTGCCCAAGTCTACCTCATCTACTCGTAGTGGACCCCGTTATACCCAGTAATCTTGCCAAAGGTTGGGTATTAACCCTAACGGGAGGCAAAATGGGACAGCAAACGAGGTAAAGGCGAAGTCAAATCCCCCAGCCAGAGGGAAAGGCATGAGCACATTCTGCCTTAAGAACAGGTGCTGAAGTCAGAGGAACCAGGCCAGGAGGCGCACCAGCAACCATGGTATCATGCAACCCGCCTAGGTTTGTTATGTCTACACAACAAAAGTCCAAAAATTATCGCTATGGTGCTCGCCCTGTGAAGTCCCTCCAGGCAGGAGCAGTGCCGGACTCTGAGCCTCGACAGAATCCACCCTCATCTACTGGAGGTCCCCTTAGTCTGCCTAGTGGAGCCAGAAGGCGGAAGGGGAAAGTAACTGGCCAACCAGATAAGACGACGACCCCTCTGAATGTCATGCATTGGAATGCAGAGGGAGTCAACAATAGATGTTATTTTAGGAGCAAAAAAAGTAGAGATACCAACAAAATTACAGTATAACAGTGGAAAAAGCCAACCGAAGAAAATACTAATGATTAAACAAGGCAGAAATGTATGAATTGTAGAAAAATGAAAACAAAATGTGGCGCTACCACACTTATTACAATACAAGCACAATTTCACAACATATCTTACATCTAATAGCTGAGGGATAGCAAGATTAGATGAACAAATTTACAAACAATAATGGAGCATAAACCAAATAAAATACAATGAACATGACAACAAATACAAAATTACAAACGTTACAAATCCTTTACAACTAGACAAATAATGAATCTGGTTAATTCACTCAAGGCAGTAACACACAGCTATGTTCGCCGGCCCCTTAAGGTGAAAAAATCAGATGCAAAAACTAAAGAATGCCTAAGAATTCACGACCGTCAATGAGGTATAATGAATTCATAGGTCCCACCAACCAACCCGCCTATCACACAAACATGTAGATACAGAAATACATATAACATCTAAAAGAAAGAACTCTGTCAAAAGAGCCTCATATTGCATGAATCAATAAATTTACTTATCTGCTTTTCATGCAAAAAATCTTCCTGGCATCAGTCTCTGCCTCAGGAAACGAAGATTCAAATTCAGTGCAGTTAAAAGGGGTAGTCCTAGAATTCCGGCTTGCAGCCGACCGACACCGCCATCTTGAAAAATATTCTTCTTATGCAAAAAATGTAGTCCACAGACTTGAAAAACCTTTGAGACATTATTGGAAAATATTTTGTTTAGAATCCCGGCTTGAGGCTCCCATTTATAGCTGTTGCGTATCTTTTATCTTGATAATGTTAATATTTAGTGACAGGATGGTTCTTGTAGGACAAGTTCACTTCTAGGGTAGCAAACATATCAGACATCGCAACCAGCCAACATCAAACAGCCTTATTTGAGCTACAATGGACAAAGTGGACAGTATACATTTTTATTAACATTTCACGCTGCTCCAAGTTCAATATAGTACAATCCAATATACAAATGGCACATTATATGCAGTCGTCGATATAACTTTATGTAGTCCGTTCATGTCTGGAACGCTGTCCTTTTCATTTTTTTTATTTTTGATATATATTCACACTCGACATTGAGAAGCTATACTCCCTGAAAATGCAGATAACTAGATACACCTCACAGAAGATCTTGATGTATTAGTGATGGAATAACACAGGAATATATACTGAAATACATGAGCTCAAACACATGTGTCCACTCGCCATGACACAGACTGGAAAAAGACCTGCAGACAATCTCCTCAATTCTGCAGTTTTAGTTTAACGTCTGCCAAAACAACCATATCGGCATGACGTCACTTCCTGTATTAATAAATGACTCCGTATAAAATAAACAAACAAGGAGCCCAGTCGAGCTACCTAATATCCCGACACAATCGTTATGAATTTTAATCATAACAGTCGCCAGTTTTTCCCATAGATTATATGACAAAATAATTATTCAACAAATAAGTTAATTTTCCAGGATTTATAAGGACTAACACAGAAAAATCGAGAAACATAACTGTTTGTTTCAAATATTTACCGTTTAATTTTTGCACAGGTTTACATGGTTGTTCTGCTCGTCTCTAAGTCGATTAATTAGTAATTGCCCTGTGAATATTAAGTCATAATTTGAGTGGAATTTGTTATTACTCAAGTACCATTACACACTGCACGCATGCGGTAAATGTATTGTCAACTGACTAGCATTCTCCAGACTAGAAAACTGTCAGTTATTATACATCTTTCACCATTTGTGGTGGATTTGATGTTATGAATTGTTGTAGGTATTATTATATTTGTATTAAATGAGATTAGCTATGAAGGTCCCTGAATTTACCCAATAGTATTGTGAACTTTTCAGGGTACCTTTCAGCTACCACCTTTTTTTATCTCAATCAAAATGTATTTATATTATTATTATTAAATGACTTCGTGTTGTGTCTAGGGTTATGAATGTAGAGTGTAATGTACAAAAATCAACAAACATACAAACAAATAGTTTATTATTCACAACAGCACACAGTACTACCACAATAACATACAAACGACACTCTAAAAGGCTATCTTATTTAAGACTGTGGTTGAAATTTGTGTAAATATGATTTTTACAATTTTATTATCCTGATTCTAATCTATTTGGAATCAGGATTGACAAGTTAAAAGTGAAATCAAAATAATCAATTACATCAGTCAAATAGCACAATAGATCCTCTGTCCATACATAAAAATATTATTCTCATATACGTCTGTAGTGTTCTCCTACTTTAAGGAAATACTGGTAGTACCACTAGGTTGTTGTTTGAAATCCTACCCTTTTAGTAATGTTTGTTTCTATTTTGTAACTTGTGGAACTATTAAATATTTGTCCCAGTTTATTCACTGTCACTTTTATATTTCTTCTTTAATTCTGTAGTTGAGCTCTCAGGTGCCGAACGAGAACTTATCTTGGCAGTAGAATATAGGTTAAACCTTTCCTCTGCTCGCTTGACAATCTGTTCCCTGTTTGATAGGCAATGGCCACTAGCATAGGCTCGCAGTAAACCGGCAGAGTCCTGAATCAATCAGTTTTCAAGCGTTTGGTACCACATTAACGTCAGTACCCAGGACCTCTGAAATGTGAAGGTATGCATCCTTCGTAATATCTAGCATACACCAATAGTCCACAGTTAAGGACATGTATATTACAAACAAACAAAAAGGGTCATAGCCTTATACAAACCTATGCCACCATTTTCTTTTGATGTGACAATGTACACCAGTATTCCTTTCCCTAATAGTTGCAACGCCACTGCAATTCCAGCTGTAATCTCTTCCATATAATAGGATAGGTGTTATGCTCCTTTATGACAATCATACATATTCTTGTAGTTTTACACCTCTCTGACAGTCTATCACATGGTGGATCAATCTTTAGGCTTTGCCTCATGTTCGCTATAGACCCACTCATGTCCAGACATATATTATTATTTCACATTCAATTTTTATATAAAATACAGATTAATAAATGTCAATCTTACCACAATTTTGTTCAATGAAATACACAGAGACGATGACTGACACAGTTTCGATCTGTTTTGTTGTCCAGGCTGCCCAGAATTTGTATTTAAAAGCACAGCCTGATCTCATCTATCACTGGTGAAACTTTTCTAGTAATGGCGTCCCCCCTAACGCTTATTCTGACAATATCGATTCAGTTAGCCAATCACTCTTAATTTTACAAGGGTAAACAGTCTTTCAAAAAATATCATTCAAACCTTTCTACGTTACTAGGCTATTTATGTTTATTCAAAGGTCAGCCAATAATATTTCGTCTCACTTCAAATGCCACCCAATCGGATTCACTGTACTATCCTAGCCTATCTGTCACCTACTATTTTCCCAAAAAATATGCGATCCAATCTAAGCAGATATGACTTGACCTGAAAGTATCTCTGATCTCTATGTATGGTTTTATCAATAGTTGATTAGTTAAGGGACTATTTATATAACTAACACCATATTCTTGGTCAGCAAGTCTTCAAGTACACGAATCTACGATTTTTAAGGGGCTATGTGGGTTGGTTCAAAATTCTATCTTTTTTTCCTATGTTAGTTGTTTATTTTTAAACTACCTCTCGTTCACTCTTTTTCCATGTAATTTCAAGCTAAATACGAGAGCTTAGGTCATTCACAATAAGAGCTTAACATGTTTACATGACCGTAGTGTCCACAATTCTAACTTTTTCATTGTATTTGGGGAAACCCCTAAGGCAAGGCTTGCCCCTGTGCTACAGTTGGCTTTTAGTTTAAAATCAATGCGAAACGAATTAGCATTTCATCTATCCTTGCCCCTCCTCGTTCCACAATGCACTCTAGGCAAATATTTTCTTAGAACTAGGAAAAGTGGTTGTTTATGTCAAGGACGAATTTGAAAAATTGGGTACCGTTTTGTTCGGCTATTCGTTAGCAAATAATAATCTGAAGGCGTAGGCGACACCAACCGTTCTAGCAGAAAATTCTTTTGTACTTTCTTATCTTTGCCTTTATGCCCTATACTGTTATATATTAATTTAGATATTGTATTTAGAAATCACTACACCATTAATACTGTCAGTGGTTGCCGACACAAAATTATTTCAACTTCCTTTATAGACATATCATTTCTGCATCTGTCTACCATCGCACGCCTTTTAAAAAATGAGAAGTTGTTTACTTTTTGAAAACAAAACATCTCGACAAGAAATTATTAACGGTAACGATAGTGTAGAATATAAATAAATATTAGACAATCATAAAGGTCTGTTTTCAGGCACTCGTAAGAAATAAAGCAGTAGAACACTAGACAACAGAAAAACAATAAACGTGAGTGGCTTACCCATGATTCGAACCCAGGACCTTCCGTGTTACAACCCCGCCTAGCTATGCAAACGAATCACACTATACTCCCTGCCATCTAGGCATCACAAAAAGGATGCTTCGATGACGGGTCATTAGTGCTACCCGCAAGACATAACACCGGAAATTTACCATGGGGAGTTCAGCTTATTAATGACGCAATCACTTCTGTTGTTCCCCTATTATACAGTATAGGTCAGACTACACAAGACAAAGACCTTAATACTGTGTCTAGTAAATGATAGAAGACTAAGAACAGAAAGTACAAGACAGAGGGTCTAATAAATGAAGAGATGTTATCATACTTTAACGTCGTAAACAATTATGGTTTAGGACAATGTGTTATAATTCTTGGCCTAATTGTCAACATTTTCATCATCCTTACTTTTGTTAAACAAGGACTGAAAGATTCGGTCAACATAAGTCTTCTTGGACTTACCACTTCTGACTTCGGGTCTTTAATTTTTCACTCCCTAATTAATTTATGCTAGACTCCGTCTATAATGAAACTAGACCTGCCATTCTACCCTCATCAGTTGATGTATTATTTTTTTTTTGGGGGGGGGGGGGATGTTATGTCACATGTACAAACCGACTACTACGTGACTTTGACTTTTTATTGCCAAATTAAGATTATTTGTTGACTCCCCCTCGTATGTGCAAGGCGTCAATATATCGAACCAAGCTGCGTCGATTGTGTTTCAAAATTTGATATAATTCTAAATCGAAACCAATTATGGAAATTTTCACCTGGATAGAAAGAAGAAATTCTGGGGAATGGAAGGAGATAAATCAAAAGGTCATTGATAACTGGGTTGATATGCACGAAGGCGATTTCTGAAACCCAGCTCGCACAGACGCGCCCAGAACTGCACCAAAACACGGTTTCCAACTAAGCCGCAACGCATTGCTTTCCGATACGCCCGATGTCGGCCTATAAAAAGAGGCAGCGGATTTTTCAAAACGCACACTCACACAGCAGAAGCTAGAGATAGACTGAAGAAGGAAGTCTGCCAAGGCTCTAACTTTGCCATCTGTTTTACCGTGCAGTTACATTTCACCAAATCAAGTCTGTTATGTGCTTAACAGCTATCCTAAGAGGGTATGTAGGTTAATGATTACTTAATTTGTTTTATTGCAGCTTGAAATTAATAGACGTGTGTCAGGATCAGACCCGAGGACTGACTGCACTTTAGTTGTGAATCTGAAAGGAATTCGATACCTACCAGTGATTATCAGGATTGTCATGTGGAGTAGTCAATTACACTGTTAAATAGGAACCAGAGACTTGGCACTCCATAATGTGAAAGGCAAAGGGGGCATCATACCAATGTATAAAATGTATTATATTCATGTTTTCTCTTATTTCCAAAAAATATTCTGCAGATTGACATCTGTCTTGTCTCGCTATTGCTAATCAGACTGATCCATGTATCATGCATATACATACAAACATCTGAAACACACTCATCTCATGAATACATAGGTTTGTGTGCTTCATGAGCAAAAGCTAGCCACAGGTCCACTATTGTCCGTGTTACGACTTAGAGGTGACGAATACCAATATGACAGTCGATCTCGAAGAGTGCATCGTGCTATGTAACGCAAATCATAATGGGCAGTCGTTCCGGACAAAATCTGATAGGTACAACATGAGCCGGCAAGTGGCAGTTGCACAGCAAACATGGCAAAAGTTTATTCTCATAAAACTGGCTCCATCAAGTAATAATATATGTGGCATGGAAGAATGTATCTATATCCTGGGAATAAGCGAGTCGGTTGTACTACACATATTTTAAGCCCTCCCGCTTGAGGTTCCACTGCGCGCAGACCCGTCGTCCTGATTGGAAGGATGACGTCAGCAAACCGTAGCCAAGATGGCCGAACCCTTGAAAGCATGCACGAGAGAAGAGCAGCCAGCAGAAATCCGTTGTTTGGGAAGTAGTGCGGGTGAGAAACCAGCAGATATTCATCGGAGGATGAAGAGGCAGAATGGCGGCGCTTGTGTGTCGCTTCAGCAGGTTTATGAATGGCACAGAAGTCTAAAAGTGGGGTGGCAACTGTAACTGATGCAGCTCGCTCCGGCCGGCCTCATACTTCGACTATGACTCACGCTTTCGCTACAGCGGAACGAGTGATGCCTGAAAACCGGAAGGTAACAATCGACGAGGTGGCTGGAGAATTGAAGATCAGTCATGGCTCGGCGCACCACATCATTCACGACGTGGTGCAGTATCACAAAGTCTCCGCTGGGTGGGTACCAAAACAACTCACCCCAGAACTGAAAGAACGTCGTGTGGATGTTTGTGAAACACTCTTACGATTTTATGAAGCTGAAGGAGATGTATATCTACACCATATAGTCACTGATGACGAACGCTGGCTCCACTACTTCCAGCCTGAGACTAAGCGAGCCAGCATGGAGTGTTCCGTACAACGCGGTCGGTAGGCAAATTGATGCTCACGCTCTTCTGGGACTGTAAAGGCCCAATCCTGGAAGATTACATGCCCAGGGGACTCACTATCAATAGCGAATCATACTGTGGTCTGCTTCAGAACCACCTGAAACCTGCAATCAGGTCAAAACGTCGCGGCTTGCTCAGTTCTGTTGTATTGTGTCGTGCGACAGTAACGAAAATCACGAATCTGCATTTGGGGTGTCTTCCACATCCTGTATATTCACCAGACCTCGCACCGAGTGATTATCATGTGTTTGGATCCCTCAAGGAGGAACTTGTGGCGTACGGACGATGAGATAAAAGAGGCAGTGAATACGTGGCTACGCAGCCAGTCAGAAGATTTTTTTTTACGCGGAATCCAGGCATTAGTGAAGCGTTTGTAGACCTGCAATGAACGTGGTGGGGACTATGTTGAAAAGTGATTAAGTGCTTTAATTCCTATTTGTGTATATTCTGTGAATAAAAAAATATTACGGTTACTTTTTGACTCCTCGTATTTCCAAAAGAGAGCTTTTCTTCTGCCATTCCTTAGACATGCTTATAGTTGGAGTTATCCTTTGAATAATGAAACAACATCCATAATTTTATGTTACTGCATCATCTTAAACGATACTTAAATCCATCCAAGAATTGACACAGTTCCTTCTTCTCTTAAACGCCTTGACAAATATCGATAAACTGCAGCGAGCTCGAGTTTTTTTTTTAATTGTCTGGCCCACTGCCCCCGTTTCCTTCTATTAATAACGAAGCGGTGTGTTTTTCTATCTCGCTACAAGAGGGACCATCAAAATAACACCTGTCAGCCAAGGAATCAGCAGGTAGCAGCCACCTGTCAACTTCACAGCCAGTGCAACTTGTGGTAAGTGATACCTTAATTGAAACACCTTCAACAACACCCTGAAGAACGACCAAACGTAATTTTCGCGGAGGTTTTAGTCTCTACACAAATACAGCAACAAGATAAGATAAATTATACAGCCCACCACCTATGATTTAGGGTTATTAAATTAATACTACTCGTACGCTCAAGGACAGAGCGCTCTTCCTAGTGGATATAAAACCCGGGTATGAAAAGAAGCACCTCTTTGTTGTTTCACAGTGTTACATGGACTAACAAAAATCACCTAATGGCCTCTTGACTGTTGTGTACTGTGAAACTGTGTTGTACTTGCTTTGTTAACTGTCACATTGTTCACCTAATTGTTGGTCTATCAACATTTTTTCTGAGCTTTGTGTTTTTATTATTTTACGTTATTATATTCAGAATTAAATTTTGAACATTTTTTCACGTCGCTGGTTCAGACCTTCTTCCTCTTTACTATTATCTGAGTTTCAATTGACTTTAAAATACTTACATGTTTATGTCTATCAGGGAAGGATGAGAGAGCGAGTCGTTTCTTAAGAATAACTGTGCAAGTGGCCTTGGAAGAAGAGATAATTTTACTAAATCTTACTTCCAGGCTGTCTTAAGTCACTCAGCATCACCTCTGGTGATATCTATTTTATTATTACTATTATTCTGCATTTCACTAGAGTTCTCTAACTCAATCAAATTCATACACAAACCTCACGACAATCAGAAGCTGGTGATTTAATTCAATATTAGTGGAAACAGGAGAAATATTGTCAAGGAAGGCATTTGCATTTTGTCCCGATAAAATAACTTGAAATCATGTCTGGGGGTTACAAGAAAAATGGAGTCACCCAACCCTTTGAGACATATAGGATATAATAGGAATTGGTAAGTGGGCAAGTGGGTAAGTAGTAATTGTGCCACGCAAATAACACACACGATGAATGCTCTAGAAGGAGCGAAAACACAAATATACAACACAACTATTTCAAGACTTTATTGTGGCCTAGTAATATATCTTCCTCTTGAAGATGTTGTGGTAGAAAGGCACCGAACCACGGAGACAATAGTGATGAAAAGAGGACCCTGTTACACTTATAAGGTCCCGGAACAACTAGTTATTATCCATTCTCGCTAGTAATATCAACTCTGCCTTTTCTTCATACAGACCATTATCTGATCTTTATTATAATCCTCTGCACTACACATCACTGCTTTGCAGTAGTGGTCCTACAGTGGCCAAAACTCAAGAGTACCTAAAATGGGCTTCAAAGGTTTCTACCTTCGCAAAAGATTACTCTTGGCAGAGATGTAGATAGAAGGGTGATGACACTTCTATTACAAAGGGAGTCTTCTCAAGATATTCAGAATAAGCGAGAACAATACTGCTTTGGCTGAGTATGTTAACTCTGTAATTCTGCCGACGCTTTTGTGAAGGATTTAAGCTCTCATTACTTTCAGCTCGTTTAAGCCCCCACCCGTGATTTACTCAGTGGAATTCTATTATTTTAGTTTAGCTCTGTTTAGAGTGTGTGTAGTAATTTGACTTTGACAAACATGCAGTAACTTTAAAATGATTAAATCGAAGTTAAATTTCTAACATTACAAATAACAAAATTTAATAATCAATTTAGGTTTTAACAGTTGGAAAATAATTTGAATAGTTATGGATCAAGAAAATCTATCATCACAGTCTTTATGAAAAGTGAGATGTTGCAAGAAGTTCAAGTGGCAGCATATATTTGAACTTAGCTGCCAAGGATGGTTCTGTTCCTTCTTATCTTCTTCTTCCATCCTTAACCACCGACCGTCAAAGCAGTCAGTGGCCATCACGCCTAGTGGCGTCTTGTAGGGCAACAACAAATTGATTCCACTTTGCACGGTCGGTGGCCATCCTTCGTACAGTGCCCCAACTCTGGTTCATTCTTTGCATCTCAGCCTCCACAGTCCTCCGCCAAGTTGTTTTTGGTCGGCCTCTCTTTCGCTTTCCTTCAGGGGTCCAAAGCATAGCTGTTCTTGTGATGGCATCGGGGTCTCTTCTGAGGACATGACCAACCCAGCTCCAGCGTCTGCCAGCTATGGTGGTATGCATGTCCTCTTGCTTGCTACGAGTAAGCAGATCTTGGTTGGTGATGGTATTTGGCCAAAAGATTCGGTGAATTTTTCTTAGGCATGTTGTGTGAAAAGAGGACAATTTTGACATTTCCTTCTCTGTGACTCTCCAGCATTCCGCACCATAGAGAAGCACAGAAAGCACGAAACTCTGGTATAATCTTATTTTTGTGCTTGTGCTGTATTGGGAGGACTTCCAGATGTTATTTAGGCTATAGAAGGCTGTTCTTGCCTTATTCATTCTGATGTTGATGTCTTTGCCTGCCCCACCGTCTGGTGTTACTATGCTTCCTAGGTATGTGAAGGTATCTGTCTGTACCAGTTGCTGATTCCTTACTGATATGGGCTCAGGGTTGCTCACATTGAGCGTCATGACCTCAGACTTCTTTAAATTGTTATGGGTTGGTTCTTTTCACTATGATCAAGGTTGTCGGGGGTAGCTCGTTTCCCAGAAATGTCAAGGAGAGTCTACCACGTGGGTCCTTCGTCTTAAAGCTTATGTCACTGTTCCCTTCTTGTTCCAGAGATAGTACTTTCTGCTGGTACCACCAATAACTATGGTAAAAGAATACAACGAAACGCTTTTCTGAGTATGGCGTTTTCCACCCAATACTTGTGGGTTCCTATCTTCTCATACCACCATCCCAATTACTCAGACTTTACCCTCGATGAGAATTATATTTAATCCCTAGGGATAAAACTTTCTTTACATTTAAATAGAATAGCTTTCATAGTTAATTTACATTTAAATGAAAAGATTAATAATACAGATAGAGTTTGTTTACATATACATCTCCACTGATTGAAAAGTGTTCACAATATAAATTGAATATGTTTTCATTTATGTTTTACACCGATTGAAGAGTTTAAAACTTCCATTACTTTAAAATGATTATTTTCACATAAACATTTACACTGGTTTAAAGCTTGAAAACTTACATTAATTTTAAAGTGAATATGTTTATAAGGACATTTACAATGCTTTGAAAATGTAAGTATTATACTTTGAATGTACATCATTTCTTTCATCTCTCCCTCCCTACACCGTAGGAAAATGGGACTACTTTATGCTTTTAGTTCTCTTTACGAAACTAGCAATAAAGCAATCACCGGCCCGTGCAGTGGAGGTTCATGAATCATCTTTCTTTACGCTGAGGTTGCCAGCCTCAAATAATTTTGACATCCACAAGCGAGTTTCACGTATTAAAATTCACATGGTAATATATACATATATATATGTTAGTTCACATGTTAGTAATAAAATATGAAATGTAAATCACAACTTACGCCAATCCTGACTCACAGAAGTTTTGCTCAGATGAATAAAAGAGACTTGAATCGGCCTCTTACACGCGTCTGGGGTGTCGTTAATTTAATAAGTTCCCTCTCTGACTTCGTGTGTGGTCCTTCAGTTTCCTCAGTCCCGGTTTCCTTAATTAAAATGTTAGAGATGTGCATGGGCTATATTGTAAGTCCTGATAAATACTCCAATAAAAGGTGTCCGGTATTTTAAGAAGGAATTCTTAATTCTAATTCTTCACTGTAGCAGTCTGGTGTCTTGGCGAGCGATTTTTCAAGTGATTTAGCTTGTGAAAATGGTCAGATTATATTCTCTGCCGTCCCATGTCTTCGTTTGTCATGAAGTTAAATAAAAGCTCCAATCATGTTCAAACAGGTCGGGTTAAGGGGCCGTTTCAAAATATTCCGACATCGGATAATTTTGAACGTAAGGCAGAGGTCAACTCTCCCATACATGGTAATAAGATGTATGATGCCCTTGTGTACAAACTTACAAAGACATCGGTAACCGCATAAGATCATGTGTTCGAGATGTAGCAATCTTACTTTTATCTAAAGTAATCTTGTCATCCATGTTTTATCGGTGATTAAGCCGATAGCACGGGCCGATGTACGTGTTAATCTGCCGCACCTATAGCCAACAAATCTGGGCAGCGCTAAGCAAATGTGAGTATTATCACCCACAGGGAGTGTCGAATGATTTGATAAAATCAAATATCTGCTACTTAGCAGAAAAATAACGAAGAAGGAAAGAAAAGTGCGATAATTGAGAGGACATAATAACAATCAGTACCACAAATGTACCAATACTGCCGGAGTGAAACAAAGAGCGATAGGGGCCGCCCCATTTTGTCATAATCAGGAAGGGGACATAGTCTGAGCAAAAGTCTCTCAGACCTCATTCTGGGATCTAAAACATTTGAGTCCCGCTAGTCTAAGATAATTCAGGTAGAGCTCGGCAAAGAAAAAGGTCGGGATCAGTTCGCCTTCTTTCACCTGTAACCATCGGTTTCTCGTGAATTCTTTATAGTTTTCCCCAGGAAGTTCTTATTTACTATACGTGCCTAAACCTTTATTTAGAGGAAGTGTTACTAACAGGCAGAGTATATTTATACACATAAAAAGGAATAACAGTATTCGTTGCAAAAAAACATTATTCACTGCCATCTGTGAGGAAAACGATATTTAACACTTTTATTATCGATCACTTGAAATAGGCATGTGCATATATTCATAGGAGGGGCCCAAGTCTGTATCACAGACAAGGGGAATGATGTGTTGGTGTTGTGGTTAGTGAGGTTTCCTCCATGCGGATCTCTTCCCTTGCTTCCCTCTAGACTCAGTGAACTTATATCCCTGAAAGGAGCAACCACTGTGGAAAATAGAAAATCCAGCGAATTGAAAATTTTATACTTCCGCGCATTCATTTGAATCAACAGAATAACCAACTTTTATGTTTGCTAGTAATCCACATGGGACGGGTTTGAAAAAAAATCGAAAAAAGGTGATTCGTCTTACGAGGACAAAAGACAAAGAAAATAGTCTACGTTACGGCCACAAGGCCTTCGTCAGGAAAGGAAAGAAAGTAAAGGCTAGATAGGACACATAAAAACTAAATAAAATAAAAACTGGGTACTTCCCTGAAGGCAAGAACCGAAATTCTATCAAAATCGCTGTCTGTTGATGACCGCGTGGCTGAACAGAAAGCGACTTCCGCCGCCGGATGTACACAATGCATACTAAGAAACTAAAAAACGAAACCGGACAATAAACTACCCAACGTGATAAAAGTGGGGACTGGAAATAGAAGAGGACAGAATGAGTGGGAGATAAATAAATATGAAAAAAAAAAATAAATAAAAAAAAAATAAATAAATGTATATGGCATACAAATAGAAGAATAGGATAAGAGTGGAAAGAGTAAAATAGAGCAAGAGAGGAGAGGGACCTCAGACAAAGGTGTGAAAAGTGTTGAGACCGGCTGGTTTTAGACACCCCATGCGGTGGATAAGACGGTTCTCAAGCTGTTCTCGGCTGGCAGTGTCAGAGGAGCAGGATCGGATCGCTGTGACCTGGATCCGCGGTCATCAACAGACAGCGATTTTGATAGAATTTCGGTTCTTGCCTTCAGGGAAGTACCCAGTTTTTATTTTATTTAGTTTTTATGTGTCCTATCTAGCCTTTACTTTCTTTCCTTTCCTGACGAAGGCCTTGTGGCCGTAACGTAGACTATTTTCTTTGTCTTTTGTCCTCGTAAGACGAATCACCTTTTTTCGATTTTTTTTCAAACCCATCCATTGTATTCCACGTCTTACCGCAGTTCCCCTCAACTTCCTCTAGTAATCCACAGTAAAATGGGTGTTGCATTCCGTAGTTCACCGTCTTTAACTCTATGCTAGTAGATGGGTGGCAAGCCTTGGTTACAAGTTACAACTGATTACACAACCATGGGCGCTGCTATGGAGGATGGACTGGCAAAAGCTGGCTGTTTTAAAGAAGACACAAACGATGATATCCACTCATAGCCTAATGGCGAGGAAAAATAATAATGCTTGGCGACACAATGACCTAATAAGTCGTGGGTTAAACGTAGAAAAGGAAAAGGGGCTGACATGGGCTGTCTGTCTTCAGTGGACTTTAGGATATCTCTGACAAATATCCCCCTATCAGCCTAGTGATATCAAAGCTGTACAAAATCCAATACAGAAGAACAATCCAAAAAAAACCTCTGCTCATCCCCTATTCATGTTCAGAATCTCAAATACAGGTGCGAGCCTAAATCGTGCTTTACTGCCGTGGTCAGTTTACTCCTCCTTTTATTAATCGAAATCGCTCGCTGAGCCAGCGTTGTATGTAAATTATACAGTGGCCACATAATAATTACCTCGGTAAGTGGGAGAAGAGAGACATGAAGTATATGCCCTCGTTCAAAAGAGCAAAGATGGTAATATATTCATGTCTACGCTTGTGACCACTCCCTGACACTTAATAATGCGGTCATCTAGATCGCTCTGGGCGAAAAAAATGCATTATCTGTTTAAGAGGAGCCGAGGAAAAACAATCAGTTTTTCATACTGGGCTGACAAGGTCTCAGGTACTCATTCCAAAGAATAAACTACATTTCGTAACTCTTGGTTTTACCTTTGTACAAAAGTGATAGGCCCATGAAAAGTTTACAACACATTTGAAGATTTATTGGCCTGGTAGGATAATTATAATAATCAATATCGTTATATAGGTATATACGCCCTTTTTGAAATTTACTATTAGTTAACTAGATGGCAGAATAGTGAAATTAATTAACTTAACTATACACAGCTCTTTGTAAAAATTAACACCTAATGATTTGGCCGGTAGGAAAATTATTAAGATTAAAATAGATTGTCTGTAGGAAAAGTAATTTTAAGAAAGTTAACTCGTGGGTATTTACAAGTTCAAAGCTAGAGTAGTTTTTTATAACTAAGTGTGCTTACCTAAATTACAAGAAACATTCCTTCCTAATATGCAACTGGTATCAGGCTTAGAAAGGCTAATTCCACTCTGCAGATAGAAGACCTCTAGTACTCTTGGACAGAAGCAACAAATAATGCTTGAGCCGAGATTAAACAGCCAAATTCTGTCTCCATCCCACATCTGGTGGACAGCTGATCGGACAAGCGGCTAGGAAAACTGAGGACAAAGACGCCAGGAAGCCTGGAGAATTCACCTGCTACCGGAGATGAAAGAGTTCGTAGCTCATTTGACCAGGGAAGTAGCGAGAGACACGCTTATTAGTGTGCCAGCAAAAAGGGTTCGAACGAACGAACGAACGAACAAACTTTATTTTCAAAGGGTTAAGAATTGGGCACGCAGGCCCGTCTGACATTCTGCCCTTCCTTTCTCTCTCATCATGTATACTGTATCCTTCCATCCTCACATTTACTTTAAGCATTATTAAGGCATTTATCATTATAAAGGTAATATAACATTAAACATTTGCAATAATAATCATAATTAAAGTATGTTTTAAAATAAAGAAGATAGATAGACAGACAGACAGACAGATAGATAGAACGAACGAACGTACGAACTTTATTTTCAAAGGGTTAAGAATTGGGCACGCAGGCCCGTCTTACATTCTGCCCTTCTCTCTGTCATCTTGCATACCTTATCCATTCAATCGCACATGTATTTTGAACACTATTTAAGCATACAACATTATCAAGGTAAAATAATAACATACATTTGTAACATCCAGTCATAATCAAATTTAAGTATGTAAAAAAAAAAAATAAATAAATTAAAAAAAAAAATAAATAAATAAATTAAAAAATAAATAAATAAATATAAAAAAAATAACAAAATTAAAAAAAATAAAAAAAATAAAAGTAATTAAAAAAAATTAATTTAAAAATTTAAATTTAAAAAAAAACACACACAATTTGAACCATTCATACGGTAAATTAGACATAATTTGAAACGTAATCAGATGGTGGTATATAATAAGAACTCGTGACATATTGGAAATCTGCTGCTGAATGACCTGGGACTTAGTGTGTTGTCAGCGCATGCGAAAAATGTTCCCACAGGTGAGCAGCTTTGAGTCCCAAGCAGATACTGCCACAGGGAGTGAATTGTTGAGGCCTCCACTATACGAGATCCAGCTTTATTACCTATGCTCCTTAGGGAGGTAAAGGGTATTGACTGATAGATGAGAATCGTGCATATAGGCCTGTCTTGCATTTTGCCCTTCCTCTTACTCATCTTTTATTGCTAGTTATCCAGACATTCTCCAACATACTTAAGGTATTAGTTTAATGGCGATGCAACATTATAAGTAGTATAAAGGCATACATTTACAGTATTTGATTACAATTAAGAAATAAGGTATATTAAAATGAAAAACTAGATCATCAGACCCTCCATACAGTATATTAGATAATAATTCGAAATGAAATCCCTTAGGGCGGCATATAATTGGCACTCATAATGTATTTGAACAGTCTACGATTATATGAGTAGGGACTGTGCATGTTTTTTAGATCATGTGGAAGATTTTTCCAAAGATGAGCAGCTGAGTAACCCAAGCTCTTCTTGAACAAATCTAGCCTGGGCTTGGGTACCTGTAACTGGTTTAAGCGGTTACTACGTTTTTCATTGAATTTTAAAAGTGGCCACAAATACGTTGGAGCATTCTGTGACAAGATTTTGTGAGCGAATTTAGCTTTGTTAAATAGAAAGCGCTTTCTAAGGGGTAATATTTTAAGATAGTTATATAGATCTATACAATGTGTTTGGTGTTTATCAGCAACTAGGCGCACTGCACGTTTTTGAAGTGAATGAAGCCTTTTTGTGTTGGATATGGAACAACCATCCCAGATTGTGGAACAATAGTCTAGGTATGTTTGTATGTGAGATGTGTAGAACATTTTCCTTGCCCCCTCATCCAGGAAGGTTCCGGTAGACGAGCAGATTAGTAACATGAAAAAGCAGGAAAAGGAAGGACCCGCCGGCGTTCAGGTTTTTCCCGTCAGCCAGCGGAAAGTTAGATCACAACTTAGTGAAAAGGAATACTAAGTAGGTAGCTCTCCCCTGAATGAAAAGACTTCTGAAGATATGCAGCTACCAGCATGAAAGAACGAATTTCGGTGGCATCTGTGTAGACGAGCAGAGATACGTGAGAAAGGGGTCTAATTTACGACTGACACTGCCGAAGTCTGGTATATTACTTTAAACTCAAGGCAAAAATGAAGAGGGCGGAAACAACAAAATCAGAGATATGAAAGTGGGCGTTAACACCAGCTGATCGATAGGAAGTTCTAAGTCAACTCATGACAGAGCTTAATTGCCGTGATTGCACCAATCCTTATGAAACAGTTTAGCATGTGCTGCTAACCTGCACAGGACTCTCCATAGAAAGAAGAAAGCTCTTGCCGGGCTCCCCAACAATCACAAACACTCTATACAGCACCACTCAACAGCTACAGAACACATGCAAATTCTTTAACTTGTTACTGACTGTGAAAGAGCGACAAGCTCAGCTACCCTAGGTAATCAACAACAATAACCTATATTGTAAGGAATAATTTGGCATATTTATCTTATAGACATGATCAAACTCAAATTTTTCTTGTTGGTCGCTTTTTAACGAAGCATGTTTCTTCTTCTTCTTCTTCCTCGTTCGCCTTCAGACTTCCACATTTATGACTCTAATAAAGGCAGCAGTCAACTCAAGGTTCCCGACATCTCCAAACAGTTTTTCGTTGACAGAAGTAGGTTGTTGCCATATGCTACCCCGTTCATTACTGTAGGTTGGGCAGTACTGCAGCAGGTGTTCGACTGTCATCGGGCTGGTACCGCAGGTGCAGAGATCTGTTGCACCAATTTTGAAGCATGTTTGAACTCTATAAATAGGAACTACTTTCCGCTTTTACGTTTGCACTGGGTGAACTGATGGAGAAGTGATCACACTTTGCCATGTACTATTAATAATCATAACAGGTGATTCCCAGGGGCTCTTTTCTCTCTTCAAATGGATTGTAGATAAGACGCAGTGCAGATTCGTGTATTGAAATACCTTTTAATAAGGTCCTGACGGCTCTAACTGCAGCCTCCTCAGATCTTTGTGAAACCAGATACTCTCCGTACAGGAACATTTTCGAGCGACGCATTCATGTAGAACTACCCAAGTACAAAGGTGTGAATTCAGATATTCCAAATGTTGCTATCGTTAAGCCCAAATAAGGTGAACCATTTCTGAGCAAAGCAGAGAAATAGGTGGGGGTCGGGATGAATTTAAAATCTGCACAATTATAAGTTCTCAAAGCCCGAAATAACGTTAGCATAGAATAATTAACATTTAGCTCTATGTCTGAGGAACAAAAAATAAAGAAGGTGTGGAGGACTGAAAGATACCGAGAAAGAGTGATCGAGGAGGAAAGCAGAAAGTAAATGAATGTAACTAATTTGGAGAAATGAATGCCTGAAAAGACAAATGAGCGAGTTCCACTTAGACAACACATGTAGCACATTAAGAATAACCAACAGCGTATTGAATATATAGTACATAGCCTACAAAGAAAAAAACAACAACACATTCTAATGTAACTAGCTTCCGAAAAAACGATCAGTTGTAAATAGCGCAATTATTTAAAGGAAACACAACAAGAAAAATGAAATTACACATGAATAGCCTGCTTATGAAAAGAATTAGAGTGAACGATGTCGACTCTCTACCGAGATGGTGAGATGTTGGATAAGCGAAGGCAAACGGAGTACATCTGATGCCATTCCACTCTCTTCTCCTATAGAAAGAAAAAATCCAAATAGACATTAGTTAGTTCCGTAAACGTGAAACGTCTGGATGGGAATCCAAGCAAAGAGAAGAACAATACACTCTTGGCTCTTCACCGTTCACTCGCAAGTGTTTCTCTTACCCAATCATTCAAGAGCAACTGATAGTGGCAGAGATGAATTTCAATGTTTTTGTCTGAATCCATTGCCTACATCTGTGTTGCTCGGATAACAAAAGACAGTTTTAAAACAATATACCTTGGTATTTTTGGGATGTAGGATAAAGAGAGAGGGATAGTACCTCACGGTGAGAGACAGCCATGTCCTTTTTAGGATAGTCAGGATCCTATTTGGTTCTCCTCTCTTTATCTAGCTCATGTATGGCTCCTCGAATACCGCTTGTGTACGGCGGTGGCCACATCCCGGGCAACAGTCTTGGCTGACTGTCTAACCTACATGGGTGGAGTAGGAGCAATCTTACTCAAGGGAATGTCCATCCCTAGTACACAAAGACTGAGACGGTGAGTGAGGCGGAGGAATCTGAGAAGATTAACGGCTCGCAAAGCGAAACAGCAAAGTGTGTGGCGCACTAGAGGCGTGTCGGACATAGAAAAAGACAATGGCTAGCCACCGTGGAAGAGATTGGGGCCTTACCACGTACTTCCTACAGAAAGTAATGGGATCACAATAACAAGATAAGAACCGATATGTAGAGAACTCTCTGTCCCCTGGGGAAGAATCTACTGTACAAATTAACAGGGAAGAGGCAACTCCTCTAATGAGTAAGGAAGTACATAATGACCAGTGTTCCTTAAATTCTGTTGAAAGGGAGCATTCTGAGAAA
The DNA here is from genome assembly GCA_024509875.1 of Oreohelix idahoensis. Lineage (NCBI taxonomy): Eukaryota > Metazoa > Mollusca > Gastropoda > Stylommatophora > Oreohelicidae > Oreohelix > Oreohelix idahoensis. Next base: position 154,239 of record JAMPIV010012462.1, read on the forward strand.
GACCACCTGAAAACTAGTAGGAGAAGCCTAAAAATAGGAACATGGAATTTTAGAACTCTAAACGGAGAAGGAAAGCTTGACAATCTTATATTAGAGGAACAGACATGAAACTCGATATACTGGGAGTTACAGAGGCAAGACTTTTGGATACAGGCTACATAACAAGAGACCAGTACACGCTTATACACTCAGGAGGAGAAAAACACGAAAGAGGGGTAGGAATGTTGATAAAGAAGGAGTTAGAAAAATACGTATGTGGATACTGGACACACAATGACAGAATGATGTTACTAAAGATGAGAGCAAAGCCATTCGACATATCAGTCTTACAAACTTATGCACTAACTAAAGATCAAAGCGAGGAAGAAATAGAAGAATACTATGAAGAGCTACAGCACACACTTAAACCAGTCAAATCTACAGATGTGTTGATAGTAATGGGTGATATGAATGCAAAAGTAGGAAAAGGAAAATACAAGAAAATAGTAGGACAGTATGGATTAGGGACAAGAAATGACAGAGGAGACAGACTTATCCAGTTCTGTGAAGAAAACCAGCTGGTCATATGTAACATCTTTTTTGAACACCACACAAGGAAATTATACACATGCAAAAGCCCAGGAGATGTAACACGAAATCAAATCGACTAAATCATGATAAAACATAGATTTAAGAACAGTGTCACAAGTGCAAAGACACTTCCTGTCGTCGACATAAATTCAGATCACAATCCAGTCGTCATCAAAGTAAATAAAAAGCTGAAAAGAGCAGGAAACAGAAGACAGGAGGAACCCCAGATAGAAATATCAGCGCTGAAACAACCAGATATAAAACAGAAATATTTAATCGACGTCAAAAATCAACAGTTATTGACAGAAAGCATGGAACAGTATAGAAGAGAAAACCCAGAAGAAAAAGCAACCGCAAAATGGGAATGCTTAAAAACAAGCATACAATCAGCAAATGCAAATTTACCTAAAAAGGAGTCTAAGAAAAATCAAATTTGGATGACAGATGACATCTTGAATAAAATGGCAGAAAGAAAGAAAGCAAAAAACACTCCAGAATATAAAACAATAGACAATGACATACGTACTATGTGTAGAGAAGCAAAAGAACGGTGGATAGAAACAAAATGCAAGGAAATAGAAGACTTTGAAGCAAAGCACATGACAAGAGATATGCATGAAGAAATAAAGAAATTATCAAATCGGTCGCGGTTTGCACAAGGAGGAAGCTGTATCAAGAACAAAAATGGTGTAATATTACTTGATGAGAAAGATATATCAAACAGATGGGCAGAATACATAAAAGAACTATTCGAGGACAACAGAGGTAAAAAACTATCACCAGATTCTAATGAAGGCCCAAACATTCTCAGATCAGAAGTAGAGAATGCCATTCATATGATACAAAAAGGAAAATCAGCAGGCATGGATAACATAAAAATTGAAATGATAGAAGCTCTGGAGAGCTTTGGTATAGATACAATCACAGAAATATGCAACTATATATACAATACAGGATATATACCACACGACATGAAGACATCAGTTTTCATAACATTGCCCAAAAAACCAAATGCAGCAGAATGTTCAGACTTCGGAACAGTCAGCCTGATGAGTCATGCAATTAAGATACTGCTCAAAATCTTACAGGAAAGAATAAAATGTAAAGTCGACAGCGAAATCCAAGAAGAACAGTTTGGTTTTAGACGGAACAGTCGAACAAGAGAGGCAATATTTTGCCTAAGAATATTAGCAGAAAAATATACAGAGGTCCAAAAAAGTATGTATATGTGCTTCATTGATTATAAGAAGGCTTTTGACAGAGTCCATCATGAGAAAATAAGTGAATGCCTCGAAGACATAGGTATTGATGGAAAAGATATAAGAATACTCAGTAACCTTTATTGGGAGCAAACTGCAACAGTGTCGTAGATTTTTGATAGGGGAATTAAGACTTGGGTTGGTCCCTTCTGAATAGATTAGAATGAGGGATAGCCACAGTGAGAGATAATAGTAGAAATAGATTTCCACGAGTGAGATGGTAGAAATCAATAGAGGCTGTCTCTGAAATCGAGAATCTTTTCTCTCTTTTAGCCTATCTTCTAAAACAGATCTAAAGGAGTCAGACAGTCTATTGACGACATTTATTAATATATATATTACCACTCACGTGCACACACACACACAATTGACGACATGGAGACGCACCCACGTGGGAAAACTATAACAATGATTATATAGGTATTTTGGAACGAGCTGACCCGACACACTGATTAAGTTTTAGTGTATTTAATTTATCAGAAAACATTCATCACAACACGTAAAAATTACATCGAGCATATACAAATAGTCATAATATCAAAAAAATGCAACAGGAATGATAGAGACCCACAGTATGATCCTTTCCCTCGATGTTTAGCCCACAGTCCTGTTAAAAGAATAGATGATAGCCCCAATGAGTCACGGATACATCTACTGTAGTCTAATGATTTTCCTTTTTTTAAAGGGTACGAACAGACTATGACAGTAGTATGATCTATCCTAAGGCATATATTGTTAGCAACAAAACTTCCATAAAGGAATTTAAGACAGCACACACAAAATGGGTGCCAAAATACAACAATAAAGGAATCGCTCAGTCCTGCATTCACTCTATTCAGTCATCAGTGATCCCTGTCATACATTCTTACCTACAATCGTGCTGTTGTTCGCCGTCTGGCGCAAACTTTAGGACACTTCTCTACAGTGAATCTGTATTCTTTTCATAAAGATAATCCCAGCTCTGCAGATACGGGTTTCTTCCACTGTTCCGGGGAGCATTCACTTCACCAGTTTATTTTAAGATTACTGTTAAGGTCACTTGAATCAGTTTAGGTAAGAGAGTTTAAAACGGGCCCACAGGGTCTGAATCTCGAGGTTTCCACTACTTAGGGAAAATGGCAGGTTTGCAACTTCGATCAAAGGTAAAATTCTTGGTCACACCACAAGGTTTCAAAATCGTCGGAATGTTAATGATAGGAATATGTTACTTGCCGCAAGGGCTGAAATGTACTTGAGGGTTTCCTCTGGAAGAATTAAATCAGGCTCGATGGGCCCGTTACTTCATTAAAATCTTAAAGTTCTTATAAAAGTTATACACCAAGTCTTTAAGGAAAATGTTTTAGTTCTTCACAGATATTTCTCGTGTACTCAAACGCTGGCAAAGTTGGGTCACCCCAGTTTTCACTGTATAAAGAAAAACAACATATCAAACACTTATACCTACTATGTACTTCAATTACAACTTACATTATAAACTGCAAGCGGAGAGCTTGACTTAACGTTTAAAACTCCCCGTGAAATAAGTTATATACATAAAATCAGTCATCATGAATTAGAAATACATACGTATTTCGTCAATACTCAGTGATGGATCTGTGCAGTTATAAGTTTAGTTTAAAAAAAAAATTATTCTCGTCTGATTATTCAGCAGTTAAATTAAATTTATTTAGCTACATGATTTTTAAGCTAGAAATTATAATTTATGCTGCTTTCCACTGAAACACGTCAGCTAGAGAATATAACAGACTTACTTTTAATTCTTCTGCACAAAAGAAACTAGGGAAATAAAATAGGCGATTTAACACTTAATCACTCACAAAATACTAGATATATCATATTACCTCAACACAGAATTACAGGCAATCGCACAACTTAGAATTATACGCTGATATATATATATATATATATATATATATATATATATATATATATATATATATATATATATATATATATATATATATATATATATATATATATATATATATATATATATATATATATATATATTTTTGAAGTCTAGAAGCTCGGCAAATTGTCGAAACAAACTGAGAAACTTCGCTATACAGCTTATTCTTTACACGAGCGATCTGTCTACTGCGAATCTTGAGGAATGAATGAAATAAAGTTTAAAACTATGGTTAATATCTTAAAACCCTGACAAAGGATGCACGCTATTTCCAAAAAAACGCAATAGCGCCGGTCTCTCCCCTTTCTCTTAACACTTACGTTAACTCAGGAGACTGGCCATAACATGCCAAGAATGCGTCATCACACCTTCTGTTAAGAAACTGTTCGTAGCTCTACGTGTCAGATGGAAATGTAGACAACTGTCTGCTATCCCATGTCTGACAGAATGCATTCTCACACGTTTACGTCGAGAATCTAGCTCAAGAGCGCCGTGTCATGAGAAAAGTATAGACACATGTCTGCTTTCTGTGTCTGACGGAATGCATTCTAACGCTCTTCGTCTCGTGCCGAGACTGACACGTTATGTAATAAATGCGTGGCTAACATGAGCAAAAAAAACGGTAAAGTCAGAATGGGAAAGTAAATTTTGTCGCAAACGAACGAATGCGAACAAAACAGGAAAAGGATAAAAGGGCGATAATAAAGTAGAGGACACGGGTAGAAAAAGTAAAGAATATAGAAAATTTAGTGATCATAAATCTCTATGCGACAGAACGTCCCCCCTTTAAGATATGGAAGCACTCCATGTCTACGTTATGGAGATAAATTTCCTATATCCGTAGCTTCAGGGTGTCTGTCCTCTTCCCTCTCATCTCCCCCCTCCGTCTCTCTCCAATTCCTACTCAAGTCTACTCCCAAAGTTTCCTTTCTCTGGAATGTCTCCCATGCGCGCTTGAAAGAACGTCGCCGCTTCTGACATTTTTGAAAGATTCCGTGTGATTGCAGTGGAATTTCCCTGCCACTATCATCATCTTCGTCAGTTTTGGCGATCTTCAGGAGATGTTCGGAGGTCGGCACTGGTCTTTCCAAGAATCTCTTTAACAGATTTAAATGGAAAACCTTCTCCTTTCCTTGAATAGAGATCTGGTAGTTAGCCTTAGAAATCTTTTTCAGGACGGTAAACAGCCCTTGCCATTCGATCCTCAGTTTGTTGTTCCCAGTGGGGAGTAACACCAAAACTTTCTCTCCTGCTTCCAGTTCTCTTTCTTTCGCGACTTTCCTGTATCGGTTAGCGTGCTTTGTGCGTGCTCGCTTAAAGTTAGTCGTTTCTAGGTACCATCCTAGTTTCAACCTTTCCTTTAAATCCGACACATATTACTTGCTGAGACAACTGTCTCATCAGCTTTCTGGTCTGTCAGCGACCTGAGTAAGGCTTCAAGCGGGTCCTAAACGGGTCTGCCGAATAAAAGCGTTGCTGGCGGAAATCCTGTGGGAGTATGAGGAGATTCTATGTAGCTAAATAAAGCTGCAGAAATACAAAGATCCCAATCTTCAAGTTTCACTTGTGCCAGTTTACTTAACATCATGTTGAGGTTTCCATTAACACGTTCCATGAGCCCATTTCCGGCCGGAGTATAAGGCTTTATGTAGATGTGTTGGTTCCTCAAGATCTTCACGATCTCGTCCATCAACAGGTTCCGGTATGGAGATCCGTTATCCGTCAGCACTTGCTAAGGGAATCCCAACCGAGTGAAAATCTGCACTAGGGCTTCTGCGACATGCTTGGCATCTGCGCATGTTAGCGGGATAGCTTCTGCCCATAAAGTGCATGTGTCGACTAAGGTCAGGATAAACCTGTTCCTTCTTTTAGTATTACGGAAGGGTCCTAAAATGTTGATCACTACCCGTTCAAATGGTGTTCCCATTATTGGCATTTCACCCATGTGGACTGGGGGTGTCCGTTGCTTGTGTGGTACACGTTGGCACTGGGCAAAGGATTTGACATACCTGATAATATCAGTATTTACTCCTGGCCACCAATAATGAGTGGTTATCCGTTGGTTTGTGGCGTTCTGTCCCATATGTCCGCTGAAGGGAAGAGAGTGCCCCATTTCTAGGATTTGGCTTCTGTACTGTTTCGGTACTAGGAGCTAGTTGTAACCTTGGTCAGGCTTGCCCGTTCTGCGATAAAGTACGCCATCCTTAGAAAAAATGTCCCCGTGCTGTCTGGGTTCCTTAGCCATGGGCAGTTTCCTAAAGCAGGGTGCCAAAGTAGGGTCCTTTTGTTGCGCTTCTTTAAGTTCCATAGGTAACAAATTAGGCGCAGGCTCCCGTTCCTTCTTGGTTTGCCCTCTTGTAGTTACTGTTGCCACAATCGGCTCTTCCGGTTTCCCAATAAACACGCATCTACCGCCAAGTATGACTGGGTAGATGGGGTAATCCATAACAGCCGCTTTGCTCACGCCTCTGACAAACTCAGAGTGGATCTCCACCAGTGCGATGGAAAGCGCTGTAGGTGCATCACTCTTAGAAACTCCACAAAGATCGACGGTCTCTCCTGTCTCTTGACCGGGTTTAACCAGGTGTCTGGCAACAATGCAATCATAAGAAAGCCCCGTGTCAAATAAACAAAAAGTTTGAGAACCGTTCAAAATAACAGTACCTCGCGTTGACGGTCTCTCTCCCTCAGGTTGGGAATCACTGTCAATAATTCCGCCTTGCGAGACTGTTAATAAGCATCCGATGCGTTTCGGCTCGGTGTGCTCGGTCTGATCATATGTCCCGTTCTCAGTGGTTTTCCCTTTGTCACCTTGTCCTTTCTGACCGCGCTGCCATGTAGGACGGTTGGGTTGATCAGACTGTTTACTGTGATTGGGGTACTTGTTTTTGTAGAACTTGGATTTTTCGGGAGGGAGGTTTGAGGTCCAGTTTCTCTGTGGTTATTCTGATTCGAAGAATGAGAAGATTGGTCTAGATTATTATTTTGAAAATGCTCTTCTGTCGGTTTAGGTTTTGTGGCCGGCAGTTCAGCCAGTGCATTGTGATATCGTTCAGACTTTTCCAAAAGGTCTTCCAGCTTTTCTGCACCCTGCTCAGCTAGAAATCTCCGGGTGTCAGCAGACAAATTGTTCTTTATTTGTTCGGTTATAACAAATTCCTCAAGACCTTCATAGGTAGAGGGGAGCTGCGAGAGCTCTAGGCACTTTTTCAGATATCCCTTTAGACGAAAGGAGAACTGCTGGAAAGTTTCAGAGCTCTCCTTCCTGCTGTTGCGAAACAGTTGCGAAAACTTTCGCGCATTCATTTCAAAGCGCTCAAGTAAAGCTTTCTTCAACACGTCATAGTTGTCTTGTTGGCTGCTTTCCAGTTTGGCGTAAACATCATACGCACTGCATTTCAAAGCCTGAGAAAGCTTCATATTCCAACGCGACCTCTCTAAACCGTACAGAGTTGGAATTTTCTCGAATTTGTCCAGATACGTGTCAATCTTCTCATTTGGACAAGGGAAAGATTCTATCGCAAAAGACATAGCAGTGAGATGAGTAGATTGTGTGTTAGAAGGATCAGTTAAGGAGGAATGAGGAGAAGACTCTCCCTTGCTGGAGGTAGAGGCAGCACCACGGCTTTGGAACTCTAGAGCCTTAAGCGCCAACTCGTGCTGTCTCTGTTTCTCTTTTTCCTCAAGCTGTCTCTCCTCCCTCTCCTTCTCATGCTGTCGTTGTTGCTTTCTCTTTCCTCATGCTGCATCCTGCGAATTTCCATTTCCTCATCCATCTTCTTCTGCTCTTTAGCTTCCGCTGCTTTCCTCTCCGCATCATTGATAAAGCTGTTTTCTACTTTGTTGTAACTTGGTATACATCAGTGTACGTTGTAAAGATGTACTGGGACTGAATAGTCAACTCAAACAACCAAGCACAGTGTCAGGTGTACAGGTCATCTTGCTCCAAACGTCTTGAGGACTCGACAAGGATGTAATGTGTATCATGAGTGGTAGAGTGACTGTTAATACGCGAATGTGTGAACTGTTCTGTAAAGTTGACTGGAAATACGAATACTCACTCATACGTATCAGAAGTTAAGGATACAGACTACCGTGAACGTTTCAACAGTTTAATGGGACGCACACACTTGACAGAACGGGTACAGTTGCAGGAACACAGGTCGACATCAATAACATATTGTTGACCCACGGTGTACAATTATAAATTGGCATTCATGTTGAGGACAATCACAATGGAACATCAGTATACAAACGTTCAGAGTTCCATATCTCATATAAATATTCATCAGGCCTTACTGACTGGTCATGTCAGTTAATATACAATGTTTAACAAATCTTCATCAGGCCTTACTGACTAGTCATGTCAGTTAATCAATAATGTTTACGGTGACTCCTGGACAGAACCTCCTTTAGCATAAGTGTAGCTTGCACCCTAGCGGAGATTTCTTTAAATAGCATTCAGCAAATATCTTCGAGAAAACCTTAAACTACCAATAGTAGGTTTTCCTTTCATAAGTGTGATCTCTTGATCATCATCGGATAATAAGGGCATCCCTGTTCTCTGGTAGATGATCGACAATACGTAGCATTTCAAAATGGCTTCTAGTCTTGTAAACATCGCTCACCATAACGATGTACGACCAAGCTTCAATAAAGATTCAATTCATGAATATCAAAGTTTCCACAAGCATCAGCATAATCTGTCCTCATAATTGCTGTATAGAAACATAAACAGTGCTGCTAAATAATATGTCGTTCTGACATACTGACATAGGTAGATTCATGTAAACGTCTGCCCATCTTAAGTCTAGGAATAAACGAAGTCAGCAAAAGTACGTTTACCTTAACATAAGAATACACTAGCAAGCACAAACGCTCTTCTCCTGGCGTTATGGAATGAACACTAGGGAACTCATGGATTTAGCAATCCCCGAAGAAAATATCTTCGTTCCCATAATCAAAAAGAGATCACTAACTCTGGGCAGGTCTCCGACATGACTCCCACCATAGGCTTTCTAACACCGAAGGACTCCCTAACCTATCTTCATGCGCCGAAAAGCACCTGACCCCAAAAGTACAGTACAAGAAAAATAGTTCCACTTAAACATACTAAGATATCAAGATGTAAGACATACTCGTCCTACATAGACAAGAACTACACATAGATTCGGGCCATAGACATACTGAAGCAATAACAATCTATTCCTAACCAAACATAGAATAGATTAAAATAAGTCTAGATTCCTCCGCCGAGTTCCATTTTTAAGAACGCTACAAAGAGCGATAACTCACAGAATGAATACCCATTGCCTAATCTGAGTTCTGGTTAAGACCGAAAAACATGCATTCAAAGATAACTATATCTTCATCCGACAAATAAATACATTTTACTTTTGTATGCGTAATCCGTGCGCCAAAGAATATGTGCGCAACAATCATATCTCTCAAGTTCGTCCCTGACAAAAGCTTTCGCTTGTTCTCCGTCCAAACCTTCTTCTCTTGCCTCGTCCCTAAGAATCTGCCTAAGCTTCGCCCTCTCTGCCATAGTAAATAGCTGACTAAGACTTGTCGAGAAAGAAGCAAGACAAAGGATATACTGGTTCTCTACCACTTACGAGAAAAATACAAAAAATCAAAAGATGATATACTTTAACCTGGGATACATCCTCCTATAATATAATGTCTAACTATCGCTGCTATTAATCGGCAATTAAGCACCTAATGCAGACGACTACGCCAATTAAATGGTAGTTAAGATTACTCACTGAAAAATAAGTTGCTACAGTGGAAACAAAATAATTTGCAAAAATTTAATGAAAAAAAAATCCCACATATTTAAGTCCACTACGAGTACACTCCTGAAGTCAGTTAGGGTAAGGGAGGCAATTAACAAGACGCAATTGTCTGAACGCACTCCTTAGCTTAGCTCAAACGCCTGCTTCTTCAGAACCCTGTGATTGCTAGACAATCACAAACTTTACCAGTGTTTAGTATTACAAAATCAGTAATTAACATATATTCCGACAAAATCAACCTGTAACTCAAATGTATATTGCTCAAAATGCTGTGGGAAAACAATTATTAATTGTGTGGTCAGCACGCCCATAAATAGATCGATTCGTCTAGGGGGAAAATGATTTAAAGATACAAAAACTCACAAGACATCACACGCTTACTCTATATCAGAATAAAGAAAATAAATCCTGCAGACGAGCTGATATTCGTATTTGCTCAGGACTAGAGCTCAATTCCCGGAAAACGAGCCACCATTCTGTCGTAGATTTTTGATAGGGGAATTAAGACTTGGGTCCCTTCTGAATAGATTAGAATGAGTGATAACCACAGTGAGAGATAATAGTAGAAATAGATTTCCACGAGTGAGATGGTAGAAATCAATAGAGGCTGTCTCTGAAATCGAGAATCTTTTCTCTCTTTTAGCCTATCTTTTACAACAGATCTAGAGGAGTCAGACAGTCTATTGACTACATATATTAATATATATATTACCACTCACGTGCACACACACACAATTGACGACATGTAGACGCACCCACGTGGGAAAACTATAACAATGATTATATAGGTATTTTGGAACGAGCTGACCCGACACACTGATTAAGTTTTAGTGGATTTAATTTATCAGAAACAAATTCATCCCAACACGTAAAAATTACATCGAGCATATACAAATAGTCATAATATCAATAAAATGCTACAAGAATGATAGACCCACAGTATGATCCTTTCCCTCGATGTTTAGCCCACAGTCCTGTTAAAAGAAAAGATGATAGCCCCAAAGAGTCACGGATACATCTGCTGTAGTCTAATGATTTTCCTTTTTTTAAAGGGTACGAACAGACTATGATAGTAGAATGATCTATCCTAAGGCATATATTGTTAGCAACAAAACTTCCATAAAGGAATTTAAGACAGCACACACAAAATGGGTGCCAAAATACAACAATAAAGGAATCGCTCAGTCCTGCATTCACTCTATTCAGTCATCAGGGATCCCTGTCATACATTCTTACCTACAATCGTGCTATTGTTCGCCGTCTGGCGCAAACTTTAGGACACTTCTCTACAGTAAATCTGTATTCTTTTGATAAAGATAATCCCAGCTCTGCAGATACGGGTTTCTTCCACTGTTCCGGGGAGCATTCACTTCACCAGTTTATTTTATGATTACTGTTAAGGTCACTTGAATCAGTTTGGGTAAGAGAGTTTAAAACGGGCCCACAGAGTCTGAATCTAGAGGTTTCCACTACTTAGGGAAAATGACAGGTTTGCAACTTCGATCAAAGGTAAAATTCTTGGTCACACCACAAGGTTTCAAAATCGTCGGAATGTTAATGATAGGAATATGTTATTTGCCGCAAGGGCTGAAATGTACTTGAGGGTTTCCTCTGGAAGAATTAAATCAGGCTCGATGGGCCCGTTACTTCATTAAAATCTTAAAGTTCTTATAAAGGTTATATACCAAGTCTTTAAGGAAAATGTTTTAGTTCTTCACAGATATTTCTCGTGTACTCAAACGCTGGCAAAGTTGGGTCACCCCAGTTTTCACTGTATAAAGAAAAACCACATATCAAATACTTATACCTACTATGTACTTCGGTTATAACATACATTATAAACTGCAAGCGGAGAGCTTGACTTAACGTTTAAAACTCCCCGTGAAATAAGTTATATACATAAAATCAATCATCATGAATTAGAAATACATACGTATTTCGTCAATACTCAGTGATGGATCTGTGCAGTTATAAGTTTAGTTTAAAAAAAAATTATTCTCGTCTGATTATTTAGCAGTTAAATTAAATTTATTTAGCTACATGATTTTTACGCTAAAAATTATAATTTATTCTACTTTCCACTGAAACACGTCAGCTAGAGAATATAACAGACTTATATTTAATTCTTCTCCACAAAAGAAACTAGGGAAATAAAATAGGCGATTTAACACTTAATCACTCACAAAATACTAGATATATTATATTACCTCAACACAGAACTACAGGCAATCGCTCAACTTAGAATTATACGCTGATATATATATATATATATATATATATATATATATATATATATATATATATATATATATATATATATATATATATATATATATATATATATATATATATATATATATATATATATATATATATATATATATATATATATATATATATATATATATATATATATATATATATATGAAGTCTAGAAGCTCGGCAAATTGTCGAAACAAACTGAGAAACTTCGCTATACAGCTTATTCTTTACACGAGCGACCCGTCTACTGCGAATCTTGAGGACTGAATAAAATAAAGTTTAAAACTCTGGTTAATATCTTAAAACCCTGACAAAGGATGCACGCTATTTCCAAAACCTCGCAATAGCGCTGGTCTCTCCCCTTTCTCTTAACACTTACGTTAACTCAGGCGACTGGCCATAACATGCCAAGAATGCGTCATCACACCTTCTGCTAAGAAACTGTTCGTAGCGCTACGTGTCAGATGGAAATGTAGACAACTGTCTGCTATCCCATGTCTGACAGAATGCATTCTCACACGTTTACGTCGAGAATCTAGCTCAAGAGCGCCGTGTCATGAGAAAATTATAGACACATGTCTGCTTTCTGTGTCTGACGGAATGCATTCTAACGCTCTTCGTCTCGTGCCGAGACTGACACGTTATGTAATAAATGCGTGGCTAACATGAGCAAAAAAAACGGTAAAGTCAGAATGGGAAAGTAAATTTTGTCGCAAACGAACGAATGCGAACAAAACAGGAAAAGGATTAAAGAGCGATAATAAAGTAGAGGACACGGGTAGAAAAAGAAAAGAATATAGTAAATTTATTGATCGTAAATCTCTATGCGACACACAGTAAGATCGGGAAGGAATTATTCATCATACATAGATATAAAAAGAGGTGTCAGACAAGGTTGTGTGCTGTCCCCCTGCCTATTTAATTTATACACGGAAAAAATTTTCAAACAGATACAGGAAATACCAGGACTGAACATCAGTGGAAGGTCAATAAACAACCTTAGATATGCAGATGATACCGTGTTGTTAGCTGAAAGCGAACAGGAGTTACAAGAACGAGTGAAGCAAGTGAACAGTATAAGTCATGAATATGGACTCGACATTAATATTGAGAAAACAAAAACTATGATAATTAGCAAAATAGACGATAAACCCACATTAAAGATAAGCGTAAATGGGAAAATCCTGGAACAAGTCAAGAGCTACGTATATCTTGGTCATATAATAACAGAAGATGGCAGATGTGAAACAGAAATCAAGAAGAGAATAGGAATGGCCAAGGCTACATTCAACAACATGAAACATATACTGACATCCAAACAGCTATCTCACAAATTAAAACTGAGAATCATAAAGTGTTATATATATTCGGCATTTCTGTATGGTGCAGAAACATGGACGATGAATAAGTATTTGGAAGAAAGAATTGAGGCTCTTGAAATGTGGATATGTAGAAGAATGGGGCGTATCTCATGGAAAGAGATGAAAACAAATAAGGAGGTCCTAGAAAATCTAGGTATGAAAAGAGAACTAATGAGGGAGGTGAAAGTTCGGCAGCTAAAATACTTTGGCCACATAAAAAGGCATAACACCTTGCAGAAGACCATAACAGAAGGGATAGTTGAAGGCAAACGTGCAAGGGGAAGACAGCGCTATAAGTGGGTAGATAACATCAAGAGATGGACAGGAAAGAGTCTATCAGAGTGCACCACCAAGACAAAAGACAGAAGACGTTGGAGATCCATTACAGCCAACCTTCGTTGTGGATATGGCAACTGATGATGATGACCTTGGTATTTAACAGTTTAAAAAAAATGTTTTTGCATTATCATTTTCCACCGTGAAATATTTTAATGCAAGCAGGTACAGTGTATATCTATTATTCCCATGTATATGGAATATCTATGCTTTGTAAATTCTGACCTGATTTATTCCTATGTATATTGTACTCGTATTTACCTGTCATTACGTACAAAGTATGTGAAGTATTAATTCCTTCTAAACTTATTATTACCGCAATTTCAGATACCCATTAGAACCTTTATTTTCCGATACGTGTCACTTCTGATTGTAATATTTGTTGCCCGGAAGCACACTCTGTAACATGTCACATGATGAGAATAGTTTAATTATATCTGAGATAACTCAACGGTTTCCATCGCGTTAACATATCTAATTGGTGACATGTAATTGGTAATCAATAGATTAGTACCCAAGCTTAAGTAGATTTGATTACAGTGAGCTATAGTTGAACTTAAATGTATGCTAATTTGCATACATATCTCTCTCCGCAACACAGGATATTTTAACTGTTATTGTTTGATGACCCAGAAAAAAATAATAAACATTTTCATTGGTGCGTCTTAAAATAGGCCTATCACTTAGCAAAGTTTCCGTCCTCAGCACGTCTAACTTTAGTACAATTAGTTAGTTTTTTTTTCAGCTTCTATTTTGTCAGCAATTTACTCTCAATATTCTGTTAATTCATTTTTCTCCAGTTCTAGAACTCACCCACTCTGAAACGGTGGTTCCAACTTCACTCACTCGCTTCTCTCTCACTTTCTCGGTATTGCATCTGGTGACTGTGAGTTACACTTATTAAATACACACATATATATATATATATATATATATATATATATATATATATATATATATATATATATATATATATATATATATATATATGTTATATTTTTTAGGCCGCAAACGGCTCCTGGATCGACCCAGCCCCAAATGGGTACCAGAGCAACTCTGGGAAGGTTAAGGCGGCCGGCGTGATGCTGACCACCTAGTGTGCCGACGGTCAAGAAAATATGGGCCTAACACCATTGATGCGTGATGCCATATGATGATGGATGGTATCCGCATGTCTGGTTTTGTGTAGTGTGCAGATGTGTTCAGTCAAACAATGTTCATACAAAAATAACAGGGCAATCCACATAGGACGTCAGTAAACTCACGACATGTAAAGTCAATGATTCTTGTAACAGCCGTTGACGTTTTTCTTCATTATTTATTGTGGACGCCACAGTGACAAAATGGTTACGCGAATATGTAGGCACATCAAACAGTCATTATCACAGCAACATTCAATACAGCAATAGACGGTAGACAGCATTACAATGATGAGTCAGATGCATGTTATATTTCATAGTGCTGTAAATGTAGTCAGGTGAAAAACTCCATCCTTTTCTATAACAGCCAGGAGATAACCAGATGTATGAGATCAGTTCACTCTCCTTAGTCTGACTTGAGCAAGACAGACACGTCTGCCGAAGTATAAATAATGTCCTCAAAAATATCCTCTAGATAATAAAGGTTTTCCAAACCTAGTTCATTTAACAAAGTAGCAAGTAATGGTCCTTGGGACCTGCATCAACCGATGCAGTACAATACAGCGACATGTGAGCTGGGAAAACATCTCGTGACGACGACTTTCGAAGACAGGCTATGAATCGAAATCGATCACGACCCAAAATCGATAGAGTTAATGAAAAAGTCAATTTACCTTGCTTTCATGACATACACAGAAATATCACGCCTCCCGGCATGTGCAAATACACTAGAGGTATTATCTCGAATAAACGAAATATCCATAAGAGGACTACACATCCCTGACAGAACAAAAAATAGCGGAGATCCCCTCTTCAACGAGGCATCTCTTTCGCCATTCAAATCGCTCACTCCACTAGTGGTGGGCGGAAACCGATCGACCAAGAAGCAAGACAAGTCATGCGCAGTCCAGCGCAAAATGACCACAGCTCAAAACTTAACTGCATTCGATACCAACGCGAGAAGACAAATGCTTACCGAGAAAAGTGACTATAAATTTCAAGCAGTTGTTGCCCTTGCGTTATAAAATAGATATTGAAATAAAACGATGTTGCGAGAATTTATCACGCAACATATCACCACCTCCTCCCGATAAAAAAAAAATGTGGAACATATTTTTTTTTTTAAATATCAAAGAGCATGCGATAAGCGGCTCAAAACGCACGAATTATGCGCTGATAATTAATTAAATTGCCTAACATGAGGCTAAATATAGAGTGTCTGGTGAGGATATACCTCAACAGAAAAATAAATATGTCTCAAAAAATATTCACATCGGGGAGGTGTCACCAACACACATCACGTTAGCATGTAAACACAATATACGTATGCAAGTTACCATAATCATCATTAAACAGCATACTCTAATATTGTCTTTAAAAATGGATGTACAAATCTGATAGGAAAATTTAAATAGTACATTCTTTGACATGTAATGACATAAGTACATAGTAAAGTTAAACTACATGACGATCCAGGACATATGCTCTGGTATTCCGAGGGTAAGTACACAATCTAGAACTCGTCATGCTTGATACTAGTAAGGTAAGTCCTCAGCTCAACAATGACATTCTGAGAAAGTACAAGCAATATAATGCTAATTAATAACTAATATGCTTCATAAGGTACAATACATTATTAATAATTGTGGCTGTTTAGTAAACTAACGGCCCTTATATTAACTACTCAGTCCTCCTCTATCATCTTAAAAAACGAACAGAAGAAGATGACAACAAAGCACGATAGTGTGTACATATAAAGTAAGTACAGATGTGCTAATCTATTGTAGAAATATAGGTGTGTTATGACTCTGTAATATATGGAAATATAGGACAGAAGTATTAGTTGGAGTCATGTGGGCATCTAGACAAAATGTCAGCCATCACATTATCCGCACCACGGATAGCTCGTACCGTGAAGTGAAAAGGTTGAAGAGCTATAGCATATCGAGTGGATCTCGAACTCTTCAAATTCTTAGTCTGAATAGCTGTAAGAGCTTTCTGATCAGTCTCTAGAATGAAATGTGCGCCCAGGAGGAATCTTTGTAGCTTTAGAATTGACCAAACCATCGCTAACAACTCACGGTCTAAAACCGAGTAGTTCCTCTCTGCCGCATTTAGTTTTCTAGAAATGTACATAACAGGATGCAGAGTATTTGCATATTCTTGCATCAGTGCTGCTCCAATCCCAGTGGATGAAGCATCACTCCGAAGAACAAAAGTCCTATCAAGAGTAGGTAATCTTAAGATGGGAGGAGAAGAAAATATATTCTTGATTTGGTCTAGTGAAGATTGGCATTCTTCAGACCAACGGACCAGATTAGGCGAACCTTTCTTCAACAATGTTGAGAGAGGTGCCATGATCGAAGATAAATTTGGAATAAATCTCCCATAAAATTGAATTAAACCTAAGAGACTCCTAACTTGTTTCTTCGTTTTAGGAACAGAGATGTTCAGTATTTTGGAAGTATTGTGGTCTTCTGTCTTCAAGAGACCATGACCAACACGATGACCCAGGAAAGAGATTTCACCAAAACCAACAAAAGCTTTAGAAGGTTTTGCTGTCAAATTATTCTCACGTAGAGTGGACAGTAAGTCATATAACCCTAAATAGTGATCTTCCCAGGTATCACTGAAGAGACAGATGTCATCTAAGTATGCGATGACATCCGAACGATGTGACAGAATTCGACGCATCATGCGAACGAAAGTGGCAGGGGCGTTCATGAGACCAAAAGGCATAACATTCCATTGAAATAGACCCCTAGGTGTAGAAAAAGCAGTAAGAGGTTTGGCATGCTCTGCTAAAGGCACTTGCCAATAACCTTTAGACAAGTCAAGTTTAGTGAAGAATCTAGAATTAGAAAGTCTAATCAGTAGATCTTCTAACAAAGGCATCGGTTCAGCATCGAACTTTGTGACCTGATTCAATTTGCGATAATCAACGCAAATTCGTATGTTCTTATCCTTCTTCCGGACAATAACCATGGAAGAAGAATATGGTGAAGTCGATGGTTCAATTATATTTAATTGAATCATTTCATCCAATTCCTTTTCCACTTGCGACTGAAAGTGTATAGGAATAGGATACGGCCTAACCCTAATTGGATTATTGTCGGTAAGAATTATGTCATGTTCTATGACATCTGTGTGTCCAGGAATGTCAGTGAGAACATCCTGAAATGTTTGTAACATCGACGAGACTTGTCGATGTTCGTCACCAGAAAGATTAGGAGAAACAGAAACGTTTTTCCAAGATTCCGTGGAATGTAATGGAACCACTGGAAGGGGAAGGTTGACATCAGAGAAGGTAGCTTCCTCATCCTGTATGACAGACAGGGATGAATAATGACCGTGAGGTGCAGGAGCATCATCCGTTGCCTGGAAAATAGGCAGCAAATAGTCCGGACGTTCGTGAAATTCCGAAAGCATGTTTATGTGGAAAGTTTTATGCTTTCCATCAATATCGACCACATAGTCAACATCGGAAATCCGAGAGACTATTGCATACGGACCTTTCCATGCAATAAGAAGTCTATTTTCCCTACTGGGGAGTAGGACGAATGCTTTGTCACCTGGACAAAGTTGTCGTAGACATCTATTCTTGTTAGCAAACTGCCTTGCCTTCTCTTTAGCAATTTCTGATGAAGCAGTTGCTAGCTTACATGCCTCAATGATCTTTTGTCTAAGAGCAATGACATACTCATATGAGGATTGAGTTTCATCGCTAATATCATCGGCAGTGATGAGATCGTGTAATAAAGACATAGGGCCGCGTGGACGCGCGCCAAAGACAAGTTCGAAGGGAGAAAATCCTGTGTGTTCATTAGGGACTTCTCTATAGGCAAAGAGAGCCGCGGGTAAAACCCTGTCCCAATCTTGAGGATGATCTTCAGTTATCTTACCAAGCAAAGTCTTGAGCGTTCTATTCAGACGCTCAACTAACCCATTAGACATAGGATGGTAGATACTACTGAGAGATCGTTCAATATGTAAGGTAGACATTACCTGTGACATAGTGTCAGATATGAGTTGAGTGCCATGGTCTGACAATATTTCTCTGGGGAACCCCAAGCGAGAAAATATCAACCAAAGAGCATCTGCGATATCTGTAGTAGATATGCTCTTAAGAGGAATAGCCTCTGGCCAACGTGTGCACATATCGACACATGTAAGGATAAACTGATGTCCTCTGGCCGACTTGACCTTAAAAGGGCCAATAATATCTATGGCCATTTTCTGAAACGGCCGAATAGGAATGTCAGCAGCCTGGATAGGCGCAGCATGTCGTGGTCCTCTAGATTTGACCTCCTGACATACCTTGCATGATCGGCAGTAAATACGAATGTCCTTATTGACAAAAGGCCAAAAGAAAGCCGCAAGGACTCTAGACTTCGTACGGGCAAAACCCATATGTCCAGCACATTGCGAGTCATGAGCATGTTGTAATATTTGCACTCTCATGCTCTTGGGAACAAGAATTTGCGAATGTGCCGACGTAGTCGAATCTTGTACCATACGTACAAGTACGCCGTTTCTCATTGCAATCCAAGATTTTCTATTTGTATCCTGATTCGGATCACCTTTCTTCGCAAGAACGAAGAATTTTTTTAAAGAAGGATCTTCTTCTTGCAATTTTATGAAAGAGTCACGAGTGATTACTAAGTGACTATCTTGGCTATCAACTTCATTATCACTATTCAGTGAAGTTTCGGGTGTTTGTAGAGCTTGTGCTCTTGTAACTACTGCATTTGTAGCTTGCATGTTATTATCTTCCCAAGCAGCAATCTGCTGTGGGGTACACTCCCTAACTCCGTGAATACGACCAATAATAAGGTCCGCAATAGGATTAGGTAAGAGACAAGCATGCACATCTCCAGTAAAGAAAGGAGTGGCAATGCGAATTACAGCAGTAGGATATTTTTCTAGAGTGCCGCCAAATGTGACACATTTAATAACCCTTCCTGTAGCACAAGATGGATCTACAAGCGATTGTCTAACACCAATAGTGGTGCATCCGGAATCGAAAAGTAGTGAGACCGGAGTATCATTAACAAGACCCTTATGTAGAATTAAAGAACCCCTCCCGTCATGCGCAACAGCAGCAGGAAGAGCGGGAAGTGGGTGACCACAACTCAAAGTAGTTATGGTACCCGGTTCGAATAAAGTACTGCATTGGGGGCATTTGTTTGCTCTCTCAAAGTCAAAAGCAGAACCAGTGACAGCGTCAAAGTTTTTACTATCAACAACATGATTACAGGCTCCCTCAGTTTCCTGTTGTACAGCATTAGCCTGCTGATATCTCTTTTTTTTGTGTTGAGATCTACCCCGACTATTATTACCTCTGAAGTTATCAGAGTTATTATTATCTCTGCAGTTATTATTGTATCTATTGTAATTGTTATCCTGGTTCGAATTCCAGTTTCCACGATTACTATCATGTTCACATTGATGCGAACATCTATTTGTTTGGTTCTGAGGTCTTCGGCAGGAATAACCTCTATTACCATATCCTCTTTTGAAATGCCTATAATTATTAGGGTGATAGTAACGACCACTATCAGGTTGTCTCCAATTCTTCGAAGAAGAATCACCATGAAATTGGTTTCCATGATTTTGACAGAAATTACCGCTACTCTTTCTATCAAAATTTTGTTGGAATCTACGAGCAAAGTTTTGACCATACGGAGCTGCCGAAGCAACTGGTAAACCTTCTTTCACCTTAGAGTTACCCATGGTTATGTGTGGGTGCGCAGTTACGTATTGGCAACAGAAATCTTCCATTTCTTTTATTGTTTTAGGTTTACGTTCATGAAGGAAAGCAAGGAAAGACTCATTGACAGACGACATGACTTTGTCTCTAAGTATTAAGTCCATAAGTCCTTCATAAGTTTTTTCCGTCTTAGATAGTTCAACCCATCGTGAGAAAGTAATGCGTATTCTTGCAATAAACTCGGAGAATTCAACTCCATTTTCAGGTAACATGTTTTTAAATTGTAGACGATAGCCGTCTTCGTTAAGCTGATATTTCTTTAACAAAGCGGCCCTGACAACCTCATAATTGTTCTTGTCAGGTTCATCCACCATATTTAATATACTTAGAGCTTTACCTGTCAGTATCCCTGATAACTGATAAACATATTTTGCTTTGTCTATGTTATGAGCTGTACATGCTTGTTCAAATCTGTCCAGATAGAACATTGTGTCATCACTGGAAGGACTAAATGTTGGTAACTTAATCTTAAAAGTATCATTATTAGCCTTACCAGAAGATGAACCCTTGTTTGAATCATTACCATTACTCATGTTCGTCAATTTCAATTTTTCCAACTCTAAAGCTAAGACCTTTTCTTCATGTTCCATTTTTGCTTTCTCTTTCCTCTCATCAGACTCTCTCTGTAATCTTCTCTCCTCAGCCTGAGCCTCTATTTGAAGTCTTTCAGCTTCTTTTTCAAGTCTTTTATTTTCAGCCTCTTTTTCAAGTCTTTTATTTTCAGCCTCTTTTTCAAGTCTTTTATTTTCAGCCTCTTTTTCAAGTCTTTTATTCTCAGCCTCTTTTTCAAGTCTTTTATTCTCAGCTTCTAGCTGGAGTTTTCTTTCCTCAGCTTCTGATTCCCTTTTTTGTTTTTCCATTTCCATTTGGAATCTTTTTTCATCCACCTGCATCTGCAGTTTCTTTTGTTCAGCTTCCATCTGCAGTTTCTTTTGTTCAGCTTCCATTGCTTTATCATATCGAGCAGTTGCAAATTCTTCTAACTTATCACCAGTCTTCCCAAGCAATTTACCCTGCTCAATAAAGTGCTCAAATGTAGACATGTTGTCTAACATATGAGTCCAAAACCTGAAATAATTAACTAATTTATTTCAAACCTAAGTGTAACAAGTCTTAATTAAGCACTTGTATATTCACATCACCTTATATTATCCCAGTCTCTGTGGGAAACAAGTCTCCAATCAAAGAACTTGTATATGAAATATCAACAATCAATTCTTGATCATAAGTGCACTTCTCATTCAATAGTGCACGACACTATTCATCATTCATTTATCATCAGTGTAGTAGTAACAGTGCATTAGCATAGCCCATTAACTAATTACTATAACTGTAAACAATGACTATGTAAACACATGCAGAATGTAAACATTGAAAATGTAAACAATACAAACAATGTAAACAATAACAATGTAAACAATAACAAAGATCAGCAACAATACAAAAACGTTCGCAGAAATCAACTAAAAATAAAGCAGAAATTAATGAAATATCACAAAAAATGTGACGATATCTGCGATAGAATTAAACAAAATACATGACACCACAGTGTATAAACAAAAATGTTGTATGAAACTAAATTATAGACAAGAGTAGGCTAACAAATACAAACAAATCAAAACAAAACTAAAGAATGCGAAATAATAACGAAAACAATATTAAAACATGTCATCACAGCTAACATAAATAGCAACAGAAGTCGCTTAGCAAATTCCAGTATCGGAAATTTGCAAACCCTACAGAAAACGCTCACAATAGACGACCTCTATGACGTGGCATAATCTAACGGAGACACCACCCAACCGAGAACCCGCTGAAATATAAACATATAAATATACAAATAACATATAAACATATAACATATAGAATGAGATGATACACAGAAGACTCAGCAGAAGTATAAGGGCACAGTTTACATACAAACAGGCCACTTAACTTATAGGCTTCCAATCGTAGAACAGCAGAAAAACGGATGTCAATCAACGTCCTAAAGAGCGAAGCTCCAACGATGATGGCACATCTGAACTGCTTCCACTGCTAACACGATGGTACAAGAGCTTCTGAAATACTGTGTGTTGAGTTGTTTCGGCACTTGACCTTCTAATCCAAAAGTAAGTTGATGGAAATCGGTACTTGGCCTTCTTCAGAAAACAACCCGTTTCAACCGGCACTTGACCTTCACAAAAACGACAGCACTGGAACCTTGACAGCAGCAACTTGCTTGACTTGCGTAAAAGATAACAGCAGTCCGAGTTATCCGGCAACATGTAACAACGCCGGGTACTGTCAAATTCTTGTTTCCGTCAAAAATTGAAATTTTGACTTTTACCGGGCAACGCCGAGTACTTTGAAAATTTTGAAGATGTTGACTGTATTGAAGAATGTTAATTTCTTGAAGGATGCTGATGAATTCTTGTTGAAAATGAAGTGGGTAAGGGACCCCGTGTTTGCTGGTACCAGAATCAAACCAGCTTATGGCCACCAAATGATGCGTGATGCCATATGATGATGGATGGTATCCGCATGTCTGGTTTTGTGTAGTGTGCAGATGTGTTCAGTCAAAACAATGTTCATACAAAAATAACAGGGCAATCCACATAGGACGTCAGTAAACTCACGACGTATAAAGTCAATGATTCTTGTAACAGCCGTTGACGTTTTTCTTCATTATTTATTGTGGACGCCACAGTGACAAAATGGTTACGCGAATATGTAGGCACATCAAACAGTCATTATCACAGCAACATTCAATACAGCAATAGACGGTAGACAGCATTACAATGATGAGTCAGATGCATGTTATATTTCATAGTGCTGTAAATGTAGTCAGGTGAAAAACTCCATCCTTTTCTATAACAGCCAGGAGATAACCAGATGTATGAGATCAGTTCACTCTCCTTAGTCTGACTTCAGCAAGACAGACACGTCTGCCGAAGTATAAATAATGTCCTCAAAAATATCCTCTAGATAATAAAGGTTTTTCAAACCTAGTTCATTTAACCAAGTAGCAAGTAATGGTCCTTGGGACCTGCATCAACCGATGCAGCACAATACAGCGACATGTGAGCTAGGAAAACATCTCGTGACGACGACTTTCGAAGACAGGCTATGAACCAGAAATCGTTCACGACCAAAAATCGATAGAGTTAATGAAAATGTTAATTTACCTTGCCTTCCGGAAATACACAGAAATATTATGCCTCCCGGCATGTGCAAATACACTAGAGGTATTATCTCGAATAAACGAAATATCCATAAGAGGACTCTCACATTCCTGACAGAACAAAAAATAGCGGAGATCCCCTCTTCAACGAGGCATCTCTTTCGCCATTCAAATCGCTCACTCCACTAGTGGTGGGCGGAAACCGATCGACCAAGAAGCAAGACAAGTCATGCGCAGTCCAGCGCAAAATGACCACAGCTCAAAACTTAACTGCATTCGATACCAACGCGAGAAGACAAATGCTTACCGAGAAAAGTAACTATAAATTTCAAGCAGTTGTTGCCCGTGCGTTATAAAATAGATATTGTAATAAAATGATGTTGCGAGAATTTATCACGCAACAACCATATTCCCAATATGCCTCAATGGTCCTTTTATGTATATATATATTTATTTAACGACAATTTTCACGCAATCTTCCGTCTGGTAAATCATATTACACCATTCACATTTCTGCTTCTTATGGACCATGGGATCATCCTTGCAGCTGGTCTCCTAAGTCTGTATGTGCTCCTGCAGGTGTGGCTTCAGTAGCAATTAGTTTTACATAATGAGGTTCCCAGCCGCGTTCTCAAAATCCTCATATTAGTCCAACTGACGTGCCTGAGAGAAATGACTACGGGAGAAATAATGCAATCATCAAGACATGCAGCAGAAAGCGAACGCCACTGTTTATTTAATCCCGTCATATTTTTGCCGGTTACATGCTCGTTAATCACATAATTAGTTTGATCATGGTCAGAAAGTGCAAGCATCTGTTGAACTGGAAACAGAATATAGGGGGTTAAACTGATTTCTGTGTTTTAGGATCGAGCTTAATCGTAACTAAAACTTAGTGCTCATGAGATACAAGAGGATGAAGGTACCGCATACTTTGAAATTAAAATTAGCAAGACACTAATATCCGAAAGTCAAATCGTAAATAGCTAGCATCAAGTTTGACAGCAAATAAGCCTAACGCAGAAAGAAAAAAAAATAGTTTGGAAAGCAGACCATAAAAAAACAACTAAAAACAACAAAACACTGTCGTAAACGGAATTGTCCCGTTATTTCCGGGAGTTTCTGAAAAGGCAAAGACAGAATACTTCTACTGAATTATCAAGCATGTCGTACAAGACGATCAATATGAGTGTTGCGTACTTTTACATAGATGGCAGTCTCAGGTCCTGTCTGTGTTAAAAGGTTACGCACCATTCTAATGATAGGAATATTATTTGTGCGTATGATTTATCACGCACGTGTGTGCACTATGTAGAGTATGTGAGACTCTTAGCGCACGGGTTTCCAAGATCTTTGGAGAGATATGACGTCAGAGATCTTGAAGGGTCAAGCCGGACTGATCGTCCGTATTATATTGTTTTGTGTCCCTTATGAATGGGAATTATTTCTAGTGTGGATGACTGGTTTTCTTCTCAGAAGCCAATGTCAAGATGTATACGTAAGTCTTGTACCCATGTATTGATAAATGATCTTATGGATGATTTTTAAGTGATGTCTCTACTCATTACTGGCATCTAGCTGGAGTCCTCATGTCAGGATTTCAAGAATGGATCAGATGAGCTAGTAGCTTCACTTGTAAAACGTAGTGGTAATTCTACGAGAGGAAATATTATTAAATGTATTGGAGGATTGTATTACGAAGTGCCGACATCTCGGTCATGGCACTTATTGGAGAGATTAGCCAAGGATAGTCGCTAACCTGTATTTATCTTGATGTAAGGAACGTGTGGATCTTATGTTTAATCAACTGTCTGAGCAGTCTATGGAAGAAGTCAATTGAGCAGGACAGTATACTTTAGTTGTATTCTCAAGTATTATGAAGATGTATAATAAGCTCGATGTCCTTGTAGAAGGTCAACGGCCGATGCCTTAGTGACTATAACAGACACATTAATTGTCTGAGCATTAGTTTAATGAGGAAGAATATTGTCAATGGATCTAACTGGGAAGATGTATATTGTCTTTATGAACATTACGACAGATTTTCACCGTCATGTATTCTTGCTGATCGTCCATGCATCAAACGTATCGTCTACTATTTCGTATCGTGTTTGTATCCGTGAATAAATACATTGAACTTTTAGACAAGCCTTTTGCTGAATCGTGTTTGTATCCGTGAATAAATACATTGAACTTTTAGACAAGCCTTTTGCTGAATACTTCAGTTGATCAAAGTTCTATTGACATACTTGAAGTTCATTTAGAATTCGCGTTATTAGCATGAACTGGCAGTATTACCTACCATCGTCAACTCATTCAAACATAAAACCAAATCAACAATGAGGCTACGCATGGAGCTGGCAATCTCATTATGAAAAATAAATTGCAACAGCTGCAAGAGCATGTGACTGCTTGGTTCAGACTTCCTGCAAGTGGACAAACTGTAGTGGTGCTCCAAGCTCTGTAAGTAGCGCAAAAAAGGATGATGATAACAAGGAAATGCTAGAACGGCACTTGAACATTGAGTCTTAACCCCGGCAATCGCTTCACATCTATCATCGACAGAACAGCTATAATACTGAATTAGGCTGAGATAAGCATTCCTGCTGCAATGAAATCCTCTCAGTAAATTACATAAACAAGATGTGAGAAATGCTGTTCATGAATTACAGAAAATGTTACCGATACTACAACATGTGGAAAAATATAAAAGGCTTACAGACAACTTATAAAACTTATAAGTAATCTTCGCCCTTGTATCAAACTTTGCACTGACGAAGATGTCACGGGTTGTCTCCCATGCTCTGCAGTGATGGTCCAACAATAGCCAAAGTTTAGAGTGTATAAAGAGGTTCTTTAAAGGTATCTTCCTTCGCTCAAGATTGCTTTTGACAGAGTTATAAATAGAAGGAAGGTGCTTCTATTTTAGGTAGTCTTCATATTTCAGAAATCAAGCACGATGCTGAATTTATCATGGCTATCGTGAACTTTGCATCTGCCCGCCTCTTCTATGAAGAGAAAGATATATTAGCTTGTTTCTCAGTCCTCAACTGAATTATTCAGTAAAATATTTCTTAAGTAGCTCTGATGTATTTATATTTAAAATGACTGATTCATACGTGTCACTTCTCTCTGTAATAATTAAATCAACTATTAATTTGTTTAACATGATTAGTTTAAATAAATTATTGTTTAACATAAGTAAATACGTAATTGTAGTTACAGGATGAAAAATAAAATGTGGAATTTTTCTTCACAGAAACAAGTTCACTTGGTGGTTTATTTGGTTGGTGGGTTATTTGCTGTGGCCAGATTAAAATGACATATATAAGTGTTGACTTTTTTTCATTTTCAAGGAGTCGAATGGCTTTTGGGATCACGCTCGTTGCAAGAGTAAATCTCACAAAAGTCACCGCTTCAAATATTCTCTAGATCCGTCTCATACAAGTGGACTCCAGAGCTAAGTACTAGTAAATAATACAAGGCTCTTGTTGTTTACCTCAGGAGACCAAAGATTTACTCGAGATTTCATTTTATATTTTTCTCAGTTTCTTGTATTATTTACTAGTACTCAGCTCTGGAGTCCACTTATATATATATATATATATATATATATATATATATATATATATATATATATATATATATATATATATATATATATATATATATATATATATATATATATATATATATATATATATATATATATATATATATATATATATATATATATATATATATATATATATATATATATATACAGCAACAGGACGGGGCGGCCCCTCTCGATCTCTGTTTCACTACGACAGGAATCGGTACATTTGTGGTACGGATTTTATTGCGTGCTTTCAATTGTAGCACTTTGTTTCTTTATTTCTCTGCTAAGGAGCAGATATTTTGTATCTACATTCTTTCGCTACTTTCAGTATATTGGGTCTTGTCTGTTTATCTGACACTCCTTGCGGATGATAATACTAAACATTTGCAGGAGCGGCTGAGAGAACATTATCGATAACCAAGTTGGTTAATCGCAGGCGCGGCCATTATCAGTACACAGATTAACACGTACATCGCCCCAGCGCAATCTGCTTAATCACTGATAAGGCACGGGTGCGTCTCCGCCAAGGTTGTAAAGAGACGGATTTTGTGTGCGATTAAGCAACAGATAAGGCATTACTTTAGCGAAAGTAATAATTTGTTACATCTGTATCAAACTTTGCACTGACGAAGATGTCACGGGTTGTCTCCCATGCTCTGCAGTGATGGTCCAACAATGGCCAAAGTTTAGTGTGAGGTTACTGTTATATCTGTGAGCTCGCCTGTCCGGCAATCGGATGTTTACAGTCCATTTTCAGAAAAGTAATGTTTGAAATTTTGCACTAGATGAGTCATGCAAAATATTCAAATCAGATTGGCTGATCGTTTGAGCCCCATAACAAACAGGGTTGGGTAAGACAGTGAATATAACCTGACACATTTCAGTGCTTTTTCACTGTGAGATTCAGGCTTGCCAAAGACAGCAGACGTGCCAGTTAGAATTCAGAATTTCCATTTATCAGACCGGACACCTTTTATTTGAATATTTATCTGGACTTACAAAAAAAGCCAAGGAAATCTCTATCATTTTAATAAGGAAAGCCTCTGTCTGAGGAAACTGAAGGAAACACACAAAGTCAGAGAGGGAACTTATTAAATTAACGACACTCCAGACGCGTGAAAGAGGCCGATTGAAGTTTTTTTTTATTCATCTGAGCAAAAAGTCTGTGAGCCAGAATTGGCGTAAGTTGTGATTTTACATTCTATATTTTATTACTAACATATGAACTAACATATATATGTATATTACGATGTGAATTTTAATGTGTGAAAATCGCTAGTGGATGTCCTAGCCATTTGAGGCTGGCAACCTCAGCGTATAGAATTATGATTCATGAACCACCACTGCCAAGGGTTGGTGATTGCTTTATTGCTAGTTTCGTAAAGAGAACTAAAAGCCTAAAGTAGTTCCAGGTTCCATATGGAGCAGGGAGGTAAAGATGAAAGATATGATGTGCATTTTAAGTATAATACTTACTGTTTCAAACCAGTGTGAATGTCGATGTTAACATATACACTTTAAAATTAATGGAAGTTTCAAACTTTCCAAATCAGTGTAAGCATAAATGACAACATATTCAATTTATACTGTGAACACTGTTCAGTCAGTGTAAATGTAAATGTAAACATATTTATCTGAGCTGTTAACCTTTTCATTTAAATGTAATGTAAAGCTAATGCTATTCAATTTAAAGAAAAAGAAAGTTTTATCCCGAGGGATTAAATTTTATTCTCGTCAAGGGTAAGTTCTGAGATAAATGGGATGGTACAATAGAAGAAAGGGGACACATAAGTATGTGTCGGGAAACGCAGTAGTCAGAAGAGCGTTTTGTTTCTATTTATCATAGTTATTGGTGGTACCAGCAGAAAGTACTATCTCTGGAACAAGAAAGGGACAAGTGGCCTACGCTTTAAGACGAAGGACCAACTTTGTAGACTCTCCTTGACATTTCTGGAAAACGAGCTACACCCGACAACCTTGACCAGCGACGTGCGGGAGCAATGTAAAAGAACCAACCCATCAGAAGGATCACAACCGTCATTGCCAGCTATGTTCCATATATAAGCTGCCAAAGTGAACTTTTTTTCATCGTCTCTATTATCCATCAATGATGAAACTTTTCTTCTGAACTATTCTATTATTTTCAAACTTAAAATTTATGTGATTATTAAATTTTGTTATTTGTAATTGTACAACTTTAACTTCAATTTAATCTTTTTAAAGTTACTGTATGTTTGTCTCAGTCAATTTTCTACACACACTCTTAACTGAGCTATACCAGAATAATAAGAATTCACATGAGTTAATCAGAGGTGGGGGCTTAACGAGCTAAAATTAATCATTGTTTAATTCTTCACAAAAGTGGTTGGCAGTTTCTAGAATTAACGTGCTGAGCCAAACGCAGCATCGTTTTCGCTTATCTGAATATCTTGTGAAAACTACTTTGTGGTAGAAGCGAGATTAACCTTCTATCTACATATCTGCCAAGAGTTGTGCGAAGGTAGACACCTTTGAAGCCTATATTAGATACTCTTGAGTTTTGGCCACTGTTGGACCACTACTGCAAAGCAGAGGAGGCAATACGGTCACATATACTTACAATTGGATCTCCAACAGAGCTACCAAAATGGAAGAGGTCACATTTTTATATACAGTTTCTCCCTCAAGGCCTAAGATTCTATAATTGAACGCTAAAGTTTATACTTAATTCATGTTTCTATGTCTGAAAACGTATAATGTAATTTTCTATGTAAACTTGAAGACCGTTCATTTTCTTCTGAAAAAAACCCATATAACGGTATCATAGAGTTATGCATGTTGGGTCATATATGGACCGCTGGGCTTTAAGGTTAACTAAGGATGGATAGGAAAGTCATATCTTAGTATGTACAGTAAATTTTTCAAACAATTTCAAAACTGTGGCTGCAGAATCAGCAGAAACAGTTGTAAATAACGGTCATTGAAAACAGGGATAATGATAAATCCAGCTTAGTGTTCCTTACAGATTCCCTATCAGTTGTAAAAACCCTTAAGAAACATAAAAACAATGAAAGCCTCTCAGAAAGACAAACCGAAAGTACAGTGGATTCCTGCACATTTCAAGTTGAACAGAAATGAGAAAATAGATTGTCAAAGAAGAAAGAAGCAAAAAGGATAATGTTGAAACGGCAATATATGGAGAGATAAAAGCAATAATTAAAAATAGTTTTAACTAGAGCATAGAGGACACACAGAGTCAAATACAGCAGAATCATATTACCCGTTTTCACGATGAGACCCAGTGATCTTTTTTCAGACTGAATCTCGGCCACAGCAGACTTAAAAATAAAAACCATCTGATTATAAACAAATATTACACATCTGACAGACATACATGTGACTATGTTGATCGACATGCAAACAGTAGGGCATGTCTGCTACTAATGCCGACTCCACGAGAAGAGCAGAATGTTCACATAGACAGTCAGACAGACAGTCAGTCAGACAGACAGACAGACAGAGAGACAGACAGACAGACAGACAGACAGATAGATAGATAGATAGATAGATAGATAGATAGACAGACAGACAGACAGACAGACTTATAGATAGATAGATAGATAGATAGATAGATAGATAGATAGATAGATAGATAGATAGATAGATAGATAGATAGATAGATAGATAGATAGATAGATAGATAGATAGATAGATAGATAGATACACTATCAGCATGGATGTGCCAGAACTAGCGAGAAAACATGGAGAAAGAAGAGCCTAAACAAAGAAGGCAGGATACGATCGTTCTTCTAAGTACATTCTAAAGAAGAACTAGATGGCAGACAATGTTGAAAATATAATTTGAACACTTTGTATTAGTTACCGAAACAACAAGAAGTTAATATCTTTTGTGTATTTAACTGTATTGCAGGTGTGCGAAAAGTATGCATTGCTTGTGGATAAGGAGATGTTTGTTGGAGCACAAATTCAAGATATGTTCCAAAAGTATTTTTTACCACAAACACGTCAATTCAACGTTCCATTTCATTTGAAATGATGGCTTTTATGATATTACTGTATCTCTGACAACTTATATGGCATTTGCTACTGATATTTTTTTAACTTTGTAAAGGTGACTTGCTTATTGTACTAGTATAATAATAAACACTTACAACATTTGTTTATCCAGTTCGCTCAAAGCAAGAATAATTCGTATCCGAAGAACTGTTCTCAGGCCACGTGACCTGGCAATCGTAGGTTATGTCAAGACCGGTAATTGACATGTGACTAAGTTTAGATTTTCTGACAGGTACTAATAACACTTCAACAACCGATAGTATCGCTGCAGGTACATTAATTTTACTGTTACAGAGTGTTAAAAATAAATATGAAAATGTTAAGTCTATATCCATTTAAAAACGAGACTCTACGAAAGGAAGCTATTGCATACAACCTCTCATCTGTTGGCTTTGATGATACAACAGTTAACTCGCTGACAAAGGGCGCAAACGTTATCATGACTGAAGAAATCATGTCATATTTTTTGTTGATCAACTTCTGGGGGCCCGGACAGTGTGTCACTATCATAGGCCTAATTGTCAACATTCTGAACATCATCATCTTTGTCAGACAAGGACTGCGAGATTCGGTCAACGTAAGTCTTCTTGGACTTACCATATCTGACCTGGGATCTTTAGCATTTCTCTTCTTCCTTAATTTATGTTGGACCCCTTCAATCACGAGGCTAGATCTGCCGTTCTACCCCCAACAGATAATGTACTTTCTATTCTGGGGTCACGTTATATTTACTAGAGTCACCACAGGAACGACAGCCTGGATTGCTATGGAGAGATGCATGTGTATTGTCGCCCCTTTGAAAATTAAGTCACTTGTGACGCCTGGTAGAACTGTTACTTTTATTTCTTTCCTCTACATCATCATGTTCGGAGCTATTTCCCCAATGTTCTATACATCAAAATTCACCTGGATATTTGATTCTGCTAGAAATAAATCTTTGCTGGGCTATGTTAAGATTGCAAGTAGGAGCAGTATAGAAAGCATCGTATACTTGGTGAACAATATCCTACCAATAATTTTCTTCATACTCATCGTTTTATGCACAGCTGTTCTTGTCAAAACACTACACAAGAATGCAAAATGGAGACAACAGACGACTTCAACGAAAGCTAACGTTTTATCAAACAGAGACACCAAGGTTGTCAAAATGGTTTTGATAATCTCTATAGTTTTCATATTTTGCTACGCTCCGGGAGCTGTGTTTTTTATATGGCCACTAGCTGACCCCCAGATGAAAATAGCCGGATCTGAGAAAAATTTCGTGATTGCAGTTTTCTCACTTCTGCTTCACCTTGAGGGTATTAATGCCAGCGCTAACTTTTTCATTTACACGTTAATGAGTTCAAAATTCAAGTCCACATTTAAACAGCTGTTTTGTTTTCACTACAGAGAACAGAATGAAAAAGACTTTGAAAACCAGATCTAAACTAGTTCCTGCCAGTGAAAGAAATATTCCTAAACGCGGTTGCTTATCATTGAATTCTGCCTCATTTGGGATCTTCACATTTAACCGTAGGTTTTAATAATGTGATTAATGAATGAAACCAATGACGAACAAAAGCAGGAAAGGTAAGATTATGATTTTGGTACATGTATTCGACTGGAATAGCTCTTTAATTTTTGCTTTTGTTCTAATTCAAATTAAGCCATTCATTTTCCGGATCATTTTATATGTTTCATGCGATTTTTGTGAAATATTTTATTCAGGCGACTGCTTACAGAGAACGATAAATAATTGTGTGTGTTTATCATAATAATAATGTCCTACATTGTTGGTGTTCTCAACCAGGTTACACCGCTCTGGTGATTTGTGTCTATGTTAATTATTCAGTACTTTTCTTCACATGATATATACATAGTGTGTAAATGAACGAATCAGAGGTTGTAATCACATCGGACTACACACTTACAGCGAAAAGGAAAATGGGGGGAGGGGTGGAATATTTAGAGGTATTAACAACATATACTAGCTAAATACCTAGTACCTGGCAAAGGGGCTGTCGTATTTTGAATCTGTCTCACAACACGGTCATATTTACCGCGCTCACTATAGGATAAATGGACCGATAGAATAGCCAATCAGGACGCCCCTTTTCTAGTATGTATAAAGAAACCTTTTTATGTTTGACAGAAAGGGCCTATTCTGTGTATTTGATAGGAAGGAGTTATTTTCTTTCTTAAAGAATACCGATATATACAGGGAAATACATAACTATTATAACATTTGGGATATTACGTAATAAGTAGGTACATAGACGGCCTCATAAAAGTAATTTATTTAAAGAGAAAAATTCGTTTTAGTGATATTTCTACATCAGGGTAAGTCCCGATTTAGCTAATTAAAGACTTCATAGATTTAAATGCCATGTAATAACTAAACAACAAAGATATAGAAAGATAGAGATAAATTAGTAGTTCAAAAATCACTTTAAATAATTAAAAACGGCCCAGTAATAGGTTAGATATAGAATATTTAAACTTAGTCACATTATACGGGCCAGCTGAAAAACGCTTAGGTTTTGATTCTTAAACACACATTTGGGCCGTGCTTCCGATTGGGCGGACACGGCGCTATATATAGAACTGGGACTTAGGGGAATTCCACCACAAAATTTAAATACCGAGCTGCATGAATCGAGCGCAAATTGTTACTGCATGGTCTTTTGCCGCAGTGAACTAGAAGCAGACTTAAAATTCCCATTGAAAGCCTGTATTCAGCTTGTGTATTATTGCCTGATGGTAAGAAAGATATAGATATTTGTATATATTGTTGATTATTTGTCTGTGTATACCCGTTTATGTGTTCGGTGATGTGTAGAAAGTTAAACTACAGGACTAGTGTGTTGCAGGATTGAGGGCATACCTGTCTGATTTTGAAACGAAAGCCAGCGTTAGAAAATGTGTATAATATTTGTAAGTAGGGAAAAAATTACGACTGTAAGTTTTAATAGGGTATATAAATGAGTATTTCAGCCTGGAATTACACACTGTTCACGAACATAAGATAGGAGTACAAGAATTGTTAACATGATGTAACCAAGTTGTCCCTTGCTATTGTGTACTTAACCAAATCATTGTATGGAAGCCAATCATGGGCTAAGGAATCTATCATATTATGTTTACAGGAAAAGAATAATCACACGGAACTGGCTGTAAGAGAAATGAAGTTATATGTCCTGTGCAAACTGTTAACACAATTTCTGAAAAATGTTTATAAGTGATGTTGTGTGAGTGTGTGTATGGAGTGGTGCTGGAGCCTACATGGAATGCGGTTATCTTTCATTCCAGGTTCTGTCTCGATATTACAAAGTACGAAACATCCACTGTAGAGGAAGACTGTTGGTGCCTACAGCTCGTTATATACCTCGAGCCATACTACGATTCCCAGCCTGGAGTTGCAGTTTGTGTAAACCCGGCCTGATGGATGCAGATCATCATCAAATAAGATAGGTGGAATCTAGTTCCACTGAACAGCAAATCCATAAAAAAAACTACAATTATAAAAACCACACAAAATAAAAACAAAAAAAAAAAACATTTAAATGATGATATATGAACGACATTTGTTCAATAAAGTGAATTCTACAGTTCAGGGACAGTGATTATAGATTAGTAAAGAAAGTAATTGACATTATCTCGTTACCTTTACCATATTATTCCTTATGGAAAAATACATTCCATATTATTTATTTAATGTTGTAAATACCATTTGATTTCTTTTAAGAATTACTGACCGAAAAAATAAATCGGTAGAGGACAAATAAATTGTAAATAATTTCAGTCAGTCTTGCTTAATAATTCTTATTAAGTTAATGTTCTGTATTGAGATTTATAACATATAATTAATTCAATTTTCCCCTAGATAATTAGCCAGTAAAACAAAAGTATATTCATTAATCAATGTGGGATCTAGAGAGGTAGCAGATAGATCTTCAGTACCCCACACTATCATCATACTTGAAGGTTTACATAGCTTGACCCCACTATTGATGTCGATACACCCTTGCTCTTTTCAGAGAAGGGGGTATTTCTTATAAGACCAGTCTCTTATCTGGCACTATCCTGGTATCATCTGATACACCTTTGTGTCCAGGAAAGTTTTTATTTTAATTACATCCAAACCTCTCGCGACAGGGGCTTCGAGTACGCGTGAAAACTGAAGCTTATGTGAAACAGTTTTATTAAGAATCTTAAAGATAGTAAATGATAGGCCGTAGGGTCATAGGTCATAAATAGAACCTTTAAGACCGTAAATTCGCCGCTTCTTATTAATGTACGTATATACACATCGTTGAGGTTGAAAGATGTGTGCAAGAAAGATATGTAGGCTTCCAATGGCACCACCTCAGATTGGGCGAAAAGAAGCTCTCACAACAGGCATAGGAATATAGGAACACTATGAAAAGAACAGCTGGGGGCTATCACCTCAGGGGCGCATTCACATAGTCAGTCATGACTGAAGAGGCTACTACTACTACTACTACTACTACTACTACTACTACTACTACTACTACTACTACTACTACTACTACTACTACTACTACTACTACTATACACATACGACAATGTGGGTACAGCGAGTTATTGAGTAGTAATGTTGAGTAGGCAGAGAAAGTACGACACAAGTTGGAATTGTTGTTGTGTCGTCGGGGCTGTCTCACATCCATTGAACACCCATGCACTAAGAAATCTACACTCAGGATATTTTTGACAGGGGTTGTAAAACCAATTGAGGGTTTCCAATCTTGAGCAGCAGTGTGTGAACAATCGGGCAAAGTAACATTGACATGAACGAAACGTAACAACAACGAATACCCAGACAATATTTGTGGACTTTTATGTCCTAAATCAGATCTTTCAGCCTGTGGTAAAGTGGGATGTTATAAATATTTATAGGGGACTTAGTGTACTGACTGAGATCAGCTGTGAAGGTATCTATATCTAATAAGAGTAGTGTATTATAGATAACCTTACTTACTGCCACATATGTATACCTCAGTCAGAATTATTCTGGAGTAGTGTGATGACTACGTTATATGTCTAGGGTATGTGTATGATGAAGTGTAAGTCATAACAACAACAGACAGATAAACAATTTAATTTATTCCACCACACTTGACAACACTGTGACACTCACATACATATAACACTCTAAGAGGATATCTTAAAGGAGTCACTGATAACTTTTCAAATAACAATATGTATTCAGTGCTGTCATGAATGTATATGTGTCCTGATTCAAATACAAAGGGAACCAGGAATCACAATCAATTTTAATTACAAGTTATATGTACAGAATTTATTAATATGATTCTTGTAGTGACATATATTATAAATGGTATCCTATGTGTGTCAGTTGTGTAGTGGTAATATGAGGTAATACTGGTTTTGTTTTGTTCAAGCTCTATTGGTATTTGTCATCATGACTTCAATAGTTTGTTTCTATTGGAACTAGTATTGGAGATGTTCTCAGTTCCTGGTATTAAAACAATTTAATTCCCCTCTTAATTTTAGTTTATATTGTCATTGTAAGATGGGGTACATAATGTTGAGCTCCATGGCCACACTCTCTTATCTTGCGTGATGACTGCAGTAAAGGACTCCTCTGCTCGATAACTGTACTGAGTTCTGGAGCCACCCCACTGGTTGTTATATTGACCAAGGAGTATGCTGTCCACTTCTGGCTTCAGCAAAGCTCTGACCAGGTGCTGCTCAATAACTTTAAGACCACGGTCCCTGAAACAAGAAGGTTGTACCTTCTACGTCAGAACTAATTTACACTCTAGTTCTACACTGAGCACAATACATCACAAAAATTGAGTTCAGAGCGTTAGGCCAACTGTCAGCTTCATCTGAAATACTTTATACCAGTATTTCCCTCCCTAATGGTTACTACGCCTCTGCAATTCCAGCATTATTTCTTTCTAGTTAATAATCTAGGTGTCGGTGTACTGTTTGGCCATTCCATGCAGTTTTACTTTCCTCCGACACCTTCTGTTCAGGCTGGAGCCTATAGGCTTTACATCATGTTCGCTACTGAACCACACATATATACATACATAAATTATCAATTTACATTCAATTTTCATTAAAAGATATTGAATATTTCAAGCTTACCACAATTCATGGAAATAATAATAAACAGTTTCGTTGACTGGCAATGAATATAGCACAACTCCGATCTGCCGATGTCCCAGGCTTTATTTTATAAAAAATATACACTGGTGCTCAACGCACTGCTTCTTAGTAGGTTTATTACAAGATGTGGCAACGAACAGACGCTCTGAATGGAGTATATTCGCAGCTCTACCCAATCACACCACGTCTACACATCTTTTCAAAAAAGTACCCCTTTCTCACGTTTCCCCTGACAACACACGATAGTATTTATAGTCCGACCAATCGTGTTTAGTCTTTCATTTGTTGCGCTCCAATCACATAGGAGTTAACATGGTAGGCTATTTCCGTACGTAATGTTTTTTTAAACACGTTA
Source organism: Oreohelix idahoensis (assembly GCA_024509875.1). NCBI lineage: Eukaryota > Metazoa > Mollusca > Gastropoda > Stylommatophora > Oreohelicidae > Oreohelix > Oreohelix idahoensis. Next base: position 191,956 of record JAMPIV010012462.1, read on the forward strand.
TAAAAAAATTTTATGAGCAGAAATGATTTCATGTTTTCAGGCACCCCCACTATTTTATTTTGGCCATAACTTGGTAATTCCTAGACTATTTGCGTAACGTTTTACATATTCTTTGTCAGCAAACCCTAAGGAACCCAAATATATATATTTAATAGAGCTAATATGCTGCGTTCAAAATATGCAATTTCTTCTACCTCCTGTTTCGAAGATGTGCTGTCTGGGTACTGTAATGTTTTCAAACGTAAACCGGTATAATGTCATAATTCCTAATAAGCGTTTTTCAGGATTTTAAAACCTAACTCTGGGAAGGGTAGTGAATTTTATCACTGTCGATTTGAAATAAAGTTAGTGCATGTGGCCTTACACGCGTGATGGCAGCAATTGTGTATCGCGCGACGCGTGTTTAGTGTTGCACGTGTTCGGCTTTCTGCCTCTCCCTTCTCTCTATCCTTTAGTCCATCTGTCTTTAGTTACGCCGTGTATGGAATGAATGAAATATTAAATCTAGGTCATTGATCAGCTTGCGTACCTCAAGGTTTTTCCAAGAAATACAGTACACGTTTCATTGAAGAAAGCGGGTAATAATACAGTAGGCTTTTACTATCAACGTGAAAGCGTTACAATTTGCAGACGAAGTAGAAAACAAGGGGGATTTCGAGTACAGTCATTGTGACAGCACTGTTCTTTACCATTCTTCTTTCCTTTTATTAAATTTATTTGTTAGGCTTTGCATTTACGTTTTAATTTATATATGGGGATTAGAATAATTCACGACACAATCTCCCCTCTTAAAACAGACATTATATGTCAGTCCTTTATTCTATATACACATAGAGAAATTTATTATTATTTCTGGGGTTTACGGTGATTCTCATCACACGGATGGCGGCTTAAAAAATCCGCTCCCAAATTTGTTTTTCCAGATATATACTCAATGCTAAAATTATAGGGAGCCAAAAGTAAGGACCATCGGAGTAACCTAGAGTTCTCATGCCTAGCCTGGGCTAGAAACGATAAAGGTTTGTGATCCGTTTGTAACTTAAAGGCCTTCCCATACAGATAAATATTGAACTTCTTTATTGCCCATATTACTGCAAGACATTCTTTTTCGCTAGTTGAGTAGTTGATTTCAGCTTTATTCAACTTCCTGCTAGCATATGCCACTGGGCTTAATTCCCCATCCAATGCATCTGATTTCTGTAGTAGAGTTGCACCCAGCCCAATATTACTGGCATCCGTCCTTACTATGAATTCTTGACTTAAGTCAGGTAATTTCAAAATAGGTTTACTTGTGAGCTTTTCCTTCAATTCTTGGTAAGCCATTTCACATTGTGGTGTCCATGTAATGCGATCTGGATGTCCTTTACGTGTCAAATCAGTTAACGGTGCACATATGGAATTAAAGTTCCTGATATACTTCTGGTAGAAACCACATAATGAGACAAAGGATCTCACGTCCTTCTTGGTTTGTGGTCTCGGGGCTTTCTTTAGTTTCTCTAAATTCTTTGGGTCAGGGGTCATGTTTCCCTGATAAACTGTGTGTCCCAAAAATTCCAATTCTTTACATCCAACGCAACATTTGGTTGGTCGGGCTGTTAAATTTGCTTCCCTAAGTCGATCAAACAGCATCTTCAGAGAGTCAATGTGTTCCTCAAATGTTTCTGTTGCTATAAGGATATCATCCATGAAATTTGTTATACATGGATTATTCAGAGGGTCCAATAATTTTCTCATCATTCTAGAGAAGACACTAGGCGCATTCTTCAATCCAAATGGCAATCTATTAAACTCATAGTGTCCTTCTGAGGTACTAAAAGCTAGGTATGGTCTAACCTCAGGCTTTACTGGAATCTGATAGTATCCTTTACTCAAATCCACTTTTGAGAAATATTTAGCTTTATTTAGTCTGGCAAACAGCTGATTTGTATCCGGCAATGGATCCACCTGTCCTTCTGTAATAGCATTCAGTCTCCTGTAATCTATACAGAGTCTATGTTCTCCAGAGGGCTTCCTTAAGAGTACAACACCGGAACTATATGAGGATTCACTGTGCGAAATAATTCCTTCCTTCAACAGATAGTCTATCTCTTCCTTCAAAGCTTTCTCCTTAGCAAACGGAATCGAATATGGTTTCATACAGACAGGTGTGGGGTCTATCAGTTTCATATCATATTCCAATAGGTTTGTATGCCCTGGTCGGTCTGTTAACACCTCTGCATGATTATTTAGAACCTGTTGCACTCTCTCTTTCTGAGTTTTTGTTAAATGTGTACTGATTTTCACCTGTGCTGCTGTCTCACAGGGGTGTAATGGATATTCAAATGATGAAAGTGGTTCCTTTTTCATCTCCATGGCGATGGACAAGGTCAACAAGTGTGTCTCTTCCTGATGTTCTCTTTCCAAATATTTCTTCAGGAGATTCACATGATAGATTTTTTCTTTCCCCTTCTTATCTATCTTATAATTTGTTCTAGACACCTTCTCTAAAACTGTATATGGACCTTGCCATCCAATCTGTAACTTATTCTGACTCCCGGGGAGAAGAAGCAGTACCTTCTCTCCCACAGCCAAATCTCTGTCTTTCGCCTTCCTGTTATTTTTTTTTTTTTTTTTTTTCGTACGCCCGCTAATACTCGAGGCGAAATCTCAGGTTATTATTAATGTCTAACCTGACATTGATTTTACGTGAGTATCCCTTTTTTCTTGTACAGAGACAGGTGTCCCTCGCCATTCAGGCAGATACTCGCCGATTTCGGAGGTACCCATTAGAGCTGGGTCGGCTCAGGAGCCGCCAATCCCTGGTCGACGACACTTCTTCAAATGTCCTCGCCAGGTCTCGAGTTAATCCAGTCCAATTCCCGGTCGACGAAAAATCCTCAAATGCCGTCGCCCGGGTTTGATCCTGAATCACCCGGTCGCCAGAGCGGTGTTGTAACCACTACGCTAGCGCGGCTCCGCCTTCCTGTTATAATAGGCAGCATGTTTCTTCCTGGCTTGTTTCAAATTTTCATTGGCAAGTTTCCAGCCAGTTTTTAAACGAGTGGTCAGCTCATTCACATATTGGTATGAAGATGTAATGTTTTCCTCTGCCTTTTCATCAGTCCACGTTCTTAACAAAGCTTCGAGTGGACCTTTTATTGGCCTTCCAAACAATAATGTTGCCGGGGCCATACCGGTTGAACTATGGGGTACCTCCCGATAAGCAAAGAGGGCGGCGTGCAGGTACTGGTCCCATGTATCTGGTTTTTCGTGTGCCAACTTTCTCAGGATCGACATCAACGTGCCGTTAAATCTTTCCACTTGGCCGTTCCCTTGGGGATGGTACACACTACAATGGAAGTGTTTGGCCTGGAAGATCCTGAAAACTTCTTCAGTTAGTTTCCCCTTGAACTGAGAGCCATTATCAGTCAAGATTTGATTGGGAAAGCCTAACCTTGTGAAAATTGTGAGCAATGCCTCTGCCACATGTTTAGAATCAATCGATGACAGGGCTACTGCCTCTCCCCACATAGAACAAGTGTCCACCAGAGTCAGAATGTAGCTGTTCCTTCTCTTGGTTCGGGTGAGAGGTCCCACAAGATCCACGGCAACTCTCTCAAAGGGTGTTCCCACTATGGGCATTTCCCCCAGAGTTGCTGGTGCAGTCCAATGTTTAGGTGCTACTCGTTGGCACTCTGGACAGGATTTTACATATCGTTTGATATCTTCAGTTATTCCTGGCCAGAAATAATGACAAGCTATTCGCTGTCCTGTTGCGCTGATTCCCATATGACCACTGAAGGGAATCGCATGCCCTAGTTCCAACACTTTAGTCCTATATGAAGTGGGAAGGACCAGCTGTCCGTGACCATTGGATTCAGATCCAGCCTTCCTATATATCAGTTTGTTCTTCATATAAAACTCTCCCTTGCCTGGAGGTGTATGAGATTTGGGCAACTTCTTGAAACATGGCTTGAGTGTTTTGTCCTCAGCCTGTGCCTTCCTCATCTCATCTGGGTGAGTATTTATTGGATTATCCTCCTCCTTTTTAGACTGTGATCTGGTCTGCACTGTTGCCAATATCACAGGTCTCTTGGGATTCCCCAAGAAGACATATCTACACCCCAATATCAGAGGGTAGATTGGCTCATTTATCACTGCTGCTTTTATGATTCCTTCCACATATCGCGTTTTCACTTTTATTCGGGCGACGGGAAGTGTCATGGTAGCTACATCCTTGGTTGCAGTTTGAATCTCCACTGTTTCTGTGGTGTATTGATCGGCCTGCACCAGGTGAGAACTCACAACGGAATCGTAATCTAAACCGGTATCATATAAACACCTTATAGTGACACCATTACAGATGACATCTTCACACACTGGGGGGTGGTATGGTTCCTGTAGTTCTTCAGGTTTGACCTTCTTTTCCTTTTTCCCCGATGTCATAGCAGCACAATGAGGAGGTTTCCTTCTACAATGGTCAGTGTCATGATTGTTCATCTTACAATTTTTACACCACCTTTTTCCTTGGTTGAAAGATTTTCTTTCATCATATTTCCTTTCATCGAATTGTGGGGTTTTATTTTTATTTTCATACCGTGGCCTATCAAACTGGTGCTTACCTTTATTTTGATCCCTAGGATCAAATTTATTAAAGTTCTGTGGTGCCCTAAAGTTATCCACTTGTTTCTTTTTATTACCTGTTACCTCTGCTTGAGCTGCTTGATACCTTTCAGCAACATTTAGCAACTCACCCAGCCTCTCTGCACCTTGTTCCATGAGAAACTTTCTCAGGTCTGGAGCCATGGACTCTCTTAATTGCTCTATAAGGACCATTTCCTTAAGATCTTGGGTTTTCCCCAGAGAAGTCCATTTCTCCAAGTATGTCTCTATTCGTGCAGAGAACTGGTGATAGGTTTCACCTGACAGTAGTTTAGCATTCCTAAATTTTTTCCTATAAAATTCTGCATTCTTTTCATATCTTAACAAAAGAGCCTGCTTTAGCATGTCATAATTTTCCTGATCACTTCTGCTCATTTTTGCAAAAACTTCATAAGCTGCCCCACGAAGTCCCTGAGATAACTTTAAGCTCCACCTTTCTCTCTCTAACCCATATGTGGTAGCTAATAGTTCATACCTATTTAGATAGCTCTCTATATCATCGTCTTTCTCAACAAAATGATCTAAATGAAAATTCATAGCTGAGGTTGAGGCTCCTTGGCTAGCAGTGGCATCAGAGGCAAAGGGACTGGCACCATTTTCAGGAGCATGGCCTTGAAACTCAAACTCCCTTAGTCGTAACTCATGTTCCCTTTGTAATCTCTTCTCCTCCTTTTCTGCTTCCCTCTCTGCAGCTAATCTCTTGTCTTCCCTTTCTGCAGCTAATTTTCTTTCTTCTGCTTCCAATGCTTTAGCCTCTTTGTCAGCCTCAATCTGCAACCTCTTAGCCTCAGCCTCAATCTGCAACCTCTTAGCCTCAGCCTCAATCTGCAACCTCTTAGCCTCAGCCTCAATCTGCAACCTCTTAGCCTCAGCCTCAATCTGCAACCTCTTAATCTCTTTTCAGCTTCTAACTTTCTTTCGGCCTCTTTTTCTAATCTTCTTTCTTCTCGTTCAATATATTTGTCACATTCAGCAGTGACATAAGCAATCATAATTTGCCCGTCCATTCCTAACTCTTTCGCAGTCTGTACAGCAGCAGATCGAAATTTTGCCAGGTCGGCCATTGTCTAACAGATAAATGTCTAAAATAATCAACTAAACAATTGTATCTATGACTAATTAACTTAGGACAACACAGGCACTGTGAGCTCAACCTTATTTATTTTCACCCAAGGATACCTTTTAATTCTTATTATTCCCTGAAGTGAGTTACCCCCAATATTTGAAATAGGGAAAGATTCAAAATCCCGAGGGCGAGACCCCAATATATGTGGTAAAGTGGGATGTTATAAATATTTATAGGGGACTTAGTGTACTGACTGAGATCAGCTGTGAAGGTATCTATATCTAATAAGAGTAGTGTATTATAGATAACCTTACTTACTGCCACATATGTATACCTCAGTCAGAATTATTCTGGAATAGTGTGATGACTACGTTATATGTCTAGGGTATGTGTATGATGAAGTGTAAGTCATAACAACAACAGACAGATAAACAATTTAATTTATTCCACCACACTTGACAACACTGTGACACTCACATACATATAACACTCTAAGAGGATATCTTAAAGGAGTCACTGATAACTTTTCAAATAACAATATGTATTCAGTGCTGTCATGAATGTATATGTGTCCTGATTCAAATACAAAGGGAACCAGGAATCACAATCAATTTTAATTACAAGTTATATGTACAGAATTTATTAATATGATTCTTGTAGTGACATATATTATAAATGGTATCCTATGTGTGTCAGTTGTGTAGTGGTAATATGAGGTAATACTGGTTTTGTTTTGTTCAAGCTCTGTTGGTATTTGTCATCATGACTTCAATAGTTTGTTTCTATGGGAACTAGTATTGGAGATGTTCTCAGTTCCTGGTATTAAAACAATTTAATTCCCCTCTTAATTTTAGTTTATATTGTCATTTTAAGATGGGGTACATAATGTTGAGCTCCATGGCCACACTCTCTTATCTTGCGTGATGACTGCAGTAAAAGACTCCTCTGCTCGATTACTGTAATGAGTTCTGGAGCCACCCCACTGGTTGCTATATGGACCAAGGAGTATGCTGTCCACTTCTGGCTTCAGCAAAGCTCTGACCAGGTGCTGCTCAATAACTTTAAGACCACGGTCCCTGAAACAAGAAGGTTGTACCTTCTACGTCAGAACTAATTTACACTCTAGTTCTACACTGAGCACAATACATCACAAACATTGAGTTCAGAGCGTTAGGCCAACTGTCAGCTTCATCTGAAATACTTTATACCAGTATTTCCCTCCCTAATGGTTACTACGCCTCTGCAATTCCAGCATTATTTCTTTCTAGTTAATAATCTAGGTGTCAGTGTACTGTTTGGCCATTCCATGCAGTTTTACTTTCCTCCGACACCTTCTGTTCAGGCTGGAGCCTATAGGCTTTACATCATGTTCGCTACTGAACCACACATATATACAGACATAAATTATCAATTTACATTCAATTTTCATTAAAAGATATTGAATATTTCAAGCTTACCACAATTCATGGAAATAATAATAAACAGTTTCGTTGACTGGCAATGAATATAGCACAACTCCGATCTGCCGATGTCCCAGGCTTTATTTTATAAAAAATATACACTGGTGCTCAACGCACTGCTTCTTAGTAGGTTTATTACAAGATGTGGCAATGAACAGACGCTCTGAATGGAGTATATTCGCAGCTCTACCCAATCACACCACGTCTACACATCTTTTCAAAAAAGTACCCCTTTCTCACGTTTCCCCTGACAAACACAAGATAGTATTTATAGTCCGACCAATCGTGTTTAGTCTTTCATTTGTTGCGCTCCAATCACATAGGAGTTAACATGGTAGGCTATTTCCGTACGTAATGTTTTTTTAAACACGTTATAAAAAAATTTTATGAGCAGAAATGATTTCATGCTGTCAGGCACCCCCACTATTTTATTTTGGCCATAACTTGGTAATTCCTAGACTATTTGCGTAACGTTTTACATATTCTTTGTCAGCAAACCCTAAGGAACCCAAATATATATATTTAATAGAGCTAATATGCTGCGTTCAAAATATGCAATTTCTTCTACCTCCTGTTTCGAAGATGTGCTGTCTGGGTACTGTAATGTTTTCAAACGTAAACCGGTATAATGTCATAATTCCTAATAAGCGTTTTTCAGGATTTTAAAACCTAACTCTGGGAAGGGTAGTGAATTTTATCACTGTCGATTTGAAATAAAGTTAGTGCATGTGGCCTTACACGCGTGATGGCAGCAATTGTGTATCGCGCGACGCGTGTTTAGTGTTGCACGCTTTCTGCCTCTCCCTTCTCTCTATCCTTTAGTCCATCTGTCTTTAGTTACGCCGTGTATGGAATGAATGAAATATTAAATCTAGGTCATTGATCAGCTTGCGTACCTCAAGGTTTTTCCAAGAAATACAGTACACGTTTCATTGAAGAAAGCGGGTAATAATACAGTAGGCTTTTACTATCAACGTGAAAGCGTTACAATTTGCAGACGAAGTAGAAAACAAGGGGGATTTCGAGTACAGTCATTGTGACAGCACTGTTCTTTACCATTCTTCTTTCCTTTTATTAAATTTATTTGTTAGGCTTTGCATTTACGTTTTAATTTATATATGGGGATTAGAATAATTCACGACACAGCCGGAGTTCCGCAAGAGGTCGCTAGGGGTTCCGCCAGAGATCGTGAATAAAAAAATTTGCCCATATATGGCTTCGACACCATGTATCGTGGAATGTCGACGAAAATGGTGGCCACACCACAAGTGAAATGAAAAACGAAAATGGCGGCCATCGCAGATGCGGTTACACTCATAGACATATGTACACTGTATGCTGAAGAAAAATGACGTAACGAAATAATGTACATCACACACTGAGTATTCAAATTTAACGGCGTTACATCTAAAATCAAAGTAAATCTATTAATAAAAAAATTAAAAATTAAAACAAAATTCATCTTACACGATATACTTGTTTAATGAGAAAATGAATATAACTGGAATTGTAAAGACAATTCTGGAAACAAAGATAACAGGCTTGCCAAGGAAAAAAAACAGCATTACCCAATATAAAGGACAACTAAGACAAACAAAGGAAAAAATAAATTTCTTTATCCTTGTATGCAATTTAAAAAAAATAAAAGACAATAATTTGACAATAAAAAAACACGCCTCCGTTTCAATGATCGGCAGCAATGGGTCTCAAACGTCTTCAGTCTCTTGTCTTGATAGTGCACACTGACATAGTCTTTCCTGTCAATCTCTTGATGTTATCTTCCCACTTCTAGCGCTGTCTTCCTCTAGCACTTTTGCCTTCAACTCTGCCTTCTATTATGGTCTTCAGTAAAGTATTATGTCTTACTAGCAATAACCCGTCAAATGTGACGGGTTTTTAATTATAGTGTGCTGTTTCCGTTCCCGGATGAGCAGATAGAAGTACATTTTTAGAGTGTTTTTGGTTTCTTACCAGTATACAGTGTAATCAAACTGTTCACGACCACAGTCATTTGAACGCTTTTCTTTGTTGATTGTAACTATTTTCGGGAGAGTATATACAATGGAAACAATACAATTTTTCAAACATTAATAACACATAAGGAAGGGAAACCCGAGGCCTGTAAACAGTAAATAAATATTAGACAAACATAAAGGTATGTTTTCAGGCACTCGTAAGAAATAAAGAAGTAGAACACTGGACAACAGAAAAACAACAGACGTGAGTGGCTTACCCAGGGTGTGACGGAGTTACTGTGATTTAGTCTTCAATAGGCCCCATTTCGTTTTCTCTTCGTAACTAGTGAATTTGCCATTTTTGCCTTCTCTCTAGCAAAGATTGGGAAGTATTCTTTTCCCCTCTGAATAATAGGGGTGTTTAGATTTTTTCTGTAGGTAAAGTAATTGCGGGTTTTTTTCTTTAGGGATTAATGTAAGTTAGTATTGAATGGCACCAGTCGGCTTTTTTCTAAATATCGCGATCGTGAAATTCCATTTTTTTTGCGTTGTTAAATTTATCGCGGTCATTTTTCGTGGGGAAGGGGAGATGACCCCTACCCAGGTTACGCCCAACGTAAGTTGGAGCTAATCACATTCGGTTCTGCTCACGCTAGCGGACGACGTTAGGTAACGTTACGCAGCCGGAAATACGCGCGCATTTAAAGGAAGCAAGAATACACTGGTTCTAAATTTAGAGATGAGCGCATGGAAAATTTTAGAGAATCTTTAATTCTATTGGTTGTAGGGAGACGCCTTGCCTCAAGTAGGTCGGGGGTCAGAGCAGGAAAATCTAAGATAAAGTAGCGCTTTTCGATTTAGCGGTCTCTTCCTGCAGAAATCCTGGGCCGTGTATCCAAGCATATTGTCGGCTTCTAACGCTGAACGCAATATTTGGTATGTCAGTAATTTAAAGTAGCGTGGTAATTAAATCTAGTTCTCTAATAGAGCCTTGGCGTCTGTGGCCTAATGGATATGAACGCAGTTTCATAATCCATATATACCAGGTTCGAAACCTGCTGCAGGCGGTTTGGTAGCAGATCGCTTTGTGTGGATTTTTAACATTGGTATAAGCGCCGTACCGTTCAGAAAGCAATGGCAAACTACTGAACGTAAAAATTGCCTAGAAAAATCACAAACAGCCAATAAAAGCTGGGGTTGATTGCCACGTCCTGTAAAGGATAAGCAACTAACTTTTTTTTTTTAAATAGAGCCTTAGTCCGTTCTAATTTAATTTATTTTTTAACTTTATAACTTGTAACGCCATCATTTATTTCTAGTGATAGCAGTGTCTATGAGTGATGAAGAGATATTACGTAGGTGTGCTCCGTAGATTTAATAGAAAGTCTGAAGAAATACACGCATCCTAGATTTATATTAATTTACAGAATATTCTGAAGCGCGGGTATTTTATTTCCTTGAAGATTAATTCTGATAAGTCTCCTAATAAAATACGGGAACGGATTTTTTCGGGAAAAGTTAATCACGTGGTTACCGGGATTTATTGGAGTGGAAATTCTGGATGGATAGAGTAGATATTAACTATTTTTCTATCGGGGGAGTTAAAATATAATTTCAGGGAAACCACGTGGGGTAGAGGTGAAAGGAAAATTATGGTGCCTTAAGTGGTTGTGTAATTAAATATTATGCAGAGTAGTATTTGATTTGTGTGTTATGGAATTTAATGAGTTCTAGGAAATATAGTCTATAGAGATAGATATATTTCTGTGTATAGAGATGTAATATAAATGTAATGGTGAATTTTAATCATTGATGTGCAGTTAATTGTTGTGCATTTTTATCATAAGGAGGAAACGATAAGGTCCTGAGACCGCTTACAGAGTTAAAGTAGGCCTAAGTACGGGAGGTTTCCCTACCTGTTTTTAATGTTTTAAGGCCTGAGGCAAGCTGTGTATAATTAGTATTGATCAGTGAGTCTGGAGTTTACTAGACAAGCAGGGGGTTGTTGGGAATAGCTGACCCAGGGTCAGGAAATATTTATGTATCGTCGTGCACAAGATGAAAGGGGGAGAGGGGAAATGGTGGAGCAGTCTTCGTTCGGGTGTTTACATGTTTGTGCTAAGATATGAGCGTGACTGAAGCATCCACTGTTTACGTTTTATATGTAAGTTTATTATATGGAAGTATTTTGGTATTGTAGTACAGAGTGGCATGTCTTTTGTGTCCACAGCAGTGGTCACGGCCCGAAGAGCGGGGGTTGCCAATAAATCTTGTTCCTGACAGCTGGCAAAGGTAGCCAGTCTTCTCAAGAGAGAAAAAGTCGAGGAAGCGCCAGAGGCGTAAGAGCTTGTACCGCGGTGGGTATCGGCTCTGAGTATTGTGGGCCCCAGAGAGAGGGAGCGAGGAAGAGCAGGTCGAGACAGCGACGCAGTCTTCAGTGAAAAGGGTTTTCTTAAGACCCGGAGCTCTCAGCTCATATACACACCCATCGAACCCAAGCAAGCGGGTTGGTGTGTCGTTTTTTTAGCCTCGGTAACAATACCGAAGGGCCTAAACCCAAATGAGGGGTAACATAGCAAAGGAGAAATCAGCTTTCTTTTCGCCAAATAGAGAAGCCTCTACAGTCTACGGCAAGTGCCTAGTCATCAGAAGTACGAGTCAGAACCAGGAAGAAAGGGATATCATTTCCCGGTTGCTGAAATGAAACGAGAGCAGCAAGGCAGGAGAAGTGGAGAGAGATGGTGAAAAATAGATCAGGGACCTGCAGAGTCTCATATTATTCTTAGAGGATAGCCTCTGAGCCTTAGAGTTAGAAAAAGTCTATTACATAGCAGTGCAGAGTGTGACTTAGTGGCGTATACCGCTGACAGAGTTAGCAGCTGTGCAGATAGTCTTCAGGCAGGGTCAGCAGCCAGTGACAAAAATAGAGATAGTAGTGTAATAGAGAGTAGTGGCTACAGTTGAGGGCCACTAAATTAGATGGTAGTAGGAATCCAAGTAATCATTCTGATTTTGTTTCCCCAGCAAGGTGAATGAATGAGTGAGAGTGGTTGGGTTCATAATTTGATGTGTCTTATAAATTTAAATTGAGTTTTTTTTATTTTCCAGGGCAGTGCAAACCTGGCACGTTATATATATATTGTTGTTACTATGTTATAAACTTATGTGGATTTGTATAATAAACTTATTTAATGTTCACTGGATCAGCTTCGTCACTGTATAGTCCTTAACTGTTGTCTGTACAGTGGTGTCTGTAGTGTTAGTTTAACCTTATCTCCTTTAGTCTGTTAAAGGTAGCCAGAGGTGGTGAGTTTATAGCATTTCTTGTAGTCACGATTTGGCGAGGAAGATTTAATTTCGGTTATCCTCCTCGGGCCAATAGACTCACCTTACTACAGTCACTGTCATTTCTCATAATTAATCTATTATCTTAGTCTTTTCTCACACTAGGGTCTTGTCCTACACTTGGGCAGGACTCTAACTTAAATCCAACTCGTGACACAGGGTTCGAACCCGTACCTTCCGTACGACAACACCGCCTAGCTATACAAGCGAATCACACCATCCTCCCGGCCAGCTATGCATCACCAAAAAATGATGCTTTTACTGACCGGTCATCAGTGCGAAACGCAAGACAACACCGGAAGTTTACAATGGGCACCTCAGCCTATTAATGACGCAATCACTTGTGTCGTTCCCCTATTATACAGTATATGTCAGTCCACACAAGACAAAGACCTTGATACTGTGTCTAGTAAATGATAGAAGACTTAAGAACAGTAGTATAGAACAGAGGGTAGGTTTATGGTATTGTATAAACATTAATAACACATAAGGAAGGGAAACCCGAGGCCTGTAAACTGTAAATAAATATTAGACAAACATAAAGGTATGTTTTCAGGCACTCGTTAGAAATAAAGAAGTACAACACCAGACAACAGAAAAACAACAGACGTGAGTGGCTTACCCAGGGTTCGAACCCCGTACCTTCCGTACGACAACACCGCCTAGATATACAAGCGAATCACACTATCCTCCCGGCCAGCTAAGCATCACCAAAAAATGATGCTATTACTGACCGTCATCAGTGTGAAACGCAAGACAACACCGGCAGTTTACAATGGGCACCTCGAACCCTGGATAAGCTACTATCTATCTATCTGTCTGATTCTGCATTTGACTTAAGGAGGGCAAATAAAAACACAGCACGTCTTAACTCATTCAATATCAGACTGTACAAATACTTCATGAGCTCTAATTCCATGCCACCCTGATCTGATCATGTTCGAATTATTGTTTGATCTACTGTACGAATATTTTGAATTTTTTTTTTCTCGTATTTTTGGAGTTTTTTTTTCTTTTCTTGTTTTTTATGGTTTTTTCTTTTCATTATTGCCTTGTTAGTTTAAAAAAAAACATACATAATTTTAATTATGAATGTATAGTGTACCTGTATGCTGTAATATTACCTTTATAATGATGTATGCCCTTAAATTAATGCTTAAAGTAACATGTGGGAATGAAAGGACAACAGCATGCAAGATGAGAGCGTGGAAGGGCAGAATGTTAGACTGTCCAATGGAAAGGGAAATAATTCAAATTTTCCTAAATCAGCTGCAATGAGCAGGTTATAAACCTTAGCTCAACAGAAAATAACAAGAATAAAGAGAGATGTATATACACAGAGAATTACAACAATAACTGAAAGCAGCAAATAACATGAATGTAACAATATTACAACCTGTAAGTTTTTTTTGGTCCTTTTTTGTTTTTGAGTTGATAAGCTCAAGAAAAGGTTGTTCTATAACAGATACTACCATAGGGGAGCGAAGTCTTTGAGATCTCACCATACTAGGTCCAGGATCGAGATGTGGGGTAACCAGTTCCGTTCCTCGCTGACTTTTCCTTCCCTAACTCAAAAAGCCGAGTCAGGTGCCCATTTACAGCTGGGTAGAATAGCTTGGCGGTACCGTGATTCGATCCCGGCACAATTGCCGCGAGAGACCAGTGCTCTAACCAGTCTGTTCATCGAAAGCTTAAAAGACAGAATATAACACACACCATTACTTGACTCCTTCCTTCCAGCAATGACGAGAAGCTGAAGTTTGCGTCCTTGAGCCAAGCATGCCACGCTGGCTATTGTGAGTCCGTGTTGTTGTATGACGTATGTGATGTTGTCTATCCATCTGCCACTTGGACTTCCCCGTACCCGCAAACCAGATTTTCTACTGCTGTAAGCGCGTCGTGGTACCTTATCGGGTTCCATTCTCAGGAGATGATCAAATCACTTAATTTTCTGTCTCTCTATATACGCGATGCAGGATGTAGGTCTTACAATTTTTCTAATGTCTTCATTTCTCAATATTAACCACTGCTTCGCAAAAACATTCCATCAATTATATTCCCTGTGGTGGGAGCGAAGCTGGTACCTTTAGAATTAGTAGACTTATGTCTCCTTTTCCAATAGTCTGTCTGTTGTCTTCATATTTTCATCATAATTTTCATCTACGCTCCTCGTGGTGCATGGAACCACCACTGTAGGTGATGCCTTTAGCACAAAGCCTGTAGTAAGCATGCACCTTATCTTGTAGATGTGTTTTCATCTCATCTCATAATCGGAACCTCTTCTACCCCGTGAAACGAGGTGTAGAGGGTACCCAAGTTCACAAGGCCCATGGGCAAGACATGTAATCGAAGTGACTTGGCAAACAGGTGATTAGCCCATTGTGCCCGAACTTGCCCTCATGTGTACTCATATTCGCTATAAAACCACCGAACCATCGAGACGTCATTCCAGCCAAAATGGACAGAGCCTCACATACCCGATGGTTTCGATGGATGTCCTTCCTCATCTGCACAAAGGCATTTATAGAGGAACACTCAGGGCCCGTAGGGTAGATGTGTTTTAACAATGTGTTTTACATTGATGAGGTTACCAGTGCTTTTCGAAACCTCATATTAGTTGCATTATACGACCTGCCTGAGTGTGCAGTAAACATATTCTTTCTTTGTCACTGACACATACTGTCTACATAAACAGTTGTAAAGATTGTGTTTCTCTGCGTGCACACAGGTAAGGTTACATTTGTGACATGTTCCTGTGTTTTAAAGGAGGCATTTAATTGTGAATCCACAAATCTGATTCATACTATTGTTTGTACAATGTGTCACATTCCTTATATCACATTGGGTATACAATCAATCAATACTCGTTAGCTCCCCAAGGAACATAGAACTTCAACAAATACATGTCAAGTCCTCCTGTCACGTGACATCAGCTCAAGTTTTTTTCCACGTCTTCCTCATCATTTTCACTTCTGTCTCCAGTTCTCTTCTCTATGTGTTTTTTTTTTTGGTCTACCTCTGCCTCTCTTACCCTGGAGATTCAAGAACAATGACTGCCTTGTAAGGTTATCAACAGGTTTCCTCAATGTGTGTCCTATCCATCGCCAGCGTCTTCTTCTCATGTCTTGTTCCACTGGCACTTGTCTGGTTCGCGTTAACAGTTCCACATATGTTACTTTATCCTAACATTTCCATCCTTCTATTCTACCCAAGCACCCGTTGATGAAAGCCTGTAACTTTTTTGTTGTTGTTATTTTTGTTCTCCATGTATCAGAGCCATACTGACTTAACATTTGAGTTGAAGAATCTTATTTTTGTGTTGGACTTAATTTCTCTTGATCTCCATGTTTCCCAATACAATGAAAGATGAGCAGGGAAACAGCCCAGGTGGTTAATCTTCCCATGTTAGCACTGTCATCCTCTTGTCCTTCTGTAACTGTACTTCTTGCTCGTTTGCCTGTAGCTGTTCTTCTTTCTCGTTTGTCTGTAACTGTTCTTCTTTCTCGTTTGTCTGTAACTGTTCTTCTTGCTCGTTCGTCTGTAACTGTACTTCTTGCTCGTTTGCCTGTAGCTGTTCTTCTTTCTCGTTTGTCTGTAACTGTACTTCTTGCTCGTTTGTCTGTAACTGTACTTCTTGCTCGTTTGTCTGTAACTGTACTTCTTGCTCTTTTGCCTGTAGCTGTTCTTCTTGCTCTTTTGCCTGTAGCTGTTCTTCTTGCTCTTTTGCCTGTAGCTGTTCTTCTTTCTCGTTTGCCTGTAGCTGTTCTTCTTGCTCGTTTGTCTGTAGCTGTTCTTCTTGCTCGTTTGCCTGTAGCTGTTCTTTTTAATACACTTCATTGCATTAACGTAATGTCAAAAGATGTGTGGAGCACATTTTCTTCTTTTTCTTCTTCGTACACTCTCAGACTCCTACTTGAATATTTTCAAAGAAAGCAGTCGTCAGCTAGAGGCTGTATGTATCTCTGTAGAGTTTTTCTGGGAGTGGTACTGGGGAATTCCATATATGCATTTTGTTGCTCATAAGTTGGGTATCTTTGAAGTTGTCACTGAAATGCTCGAAGCCTTCGTTAAAATTGTTTTCAAATTCCTTAATTTTCTCTTCCTTCTCATATGACTGTATCTCTAAGAAATATATGCTCTTGCGTTCTTCTCTAGCTGTTTTTCAAGTCTTCAATAACAGACCTACCATTACATCCAAATGCTGCCTTCTTTTACAAGCACTAACATTTTCTCTCTTGAGGGACTTCGGTCTGATTTTTTTGTTTACTCGAAACACAGTGGTTCCCAGAGTATTATATATCCGAGTTCAGTCGACAACGATAAATCTTCGTGCGTGTCTAAGCGAGAGACGGAATTGTTGAAATTTTGACGAGTGTGGCGGTATTCGTAGGTATCTACCTTCCATCAAGACTACTCTTGGCAGAGATATGAATAGACGAATGATGATACTACTATTTCAGGGACCTCACTGGAATGTCAAGAAATAATGCAAGACAACTGAAAATATCTAAGCCACCATGGAATTGTTATCTCTCCCATCCCCCTTCCATCCCCCCTTTTCTGTGAAGTAAATTTTACGTGTTTTTTGAGGATCCAGCTGAAGATGATTCAGAAATTATTAATTGTATAGTTCTATATGTTTAAATAACTTAACACAATATGAGTCATTAGGATGTACACATACAATTCACTCAATAGTGATTAATCCAACTATAGGTTTAAAGTTATAGATAAACAGGTTTGTTACCTTCTACTTATTGACGGCTGTGGGTAACGAGTATATTAATGTGCTGCCCTGGTCTTGTAAGGTATATTTGTTATAATAGACCACAGTCTAAACAGTAACGTGACGAATGGCCAAATTGAATAATCTTGATCAACAGCTTGTTGTACGTTTTATAACATTTAATACGTCACAATACAACGTAAGTGTACTTCACTTCTTTTGGGAGCATATGATGATATGACGGTACATCAGTAATACAAATGTGTTCAGTAGCAGACATAAGCAATAATGTCGTTGTGCCGGTTTAAAGTCAGAATGTCTATGTATCGTCTACGACACCTTCATTCTTTACAAATCAGAACCGTATTCATTCAAATAACTTACTGTCCTTCTCCTTAAGCCACATACAATCAGGCACACATCATAATGTAGTCAGTCAATTATCCTGACTCTGAAATATTTTATAACATTGAACACTGGTGTGTCGCTCTCACATAAATATCCGTACACTTTGAAAACACAAGCCAAAACTAACTGCCCGAACGATGACCTTCGTTCACCCCAGCCAACCATGCCTACCTTATATCATAATTACATGTGGGACACAACTTTCACCACTGGCACGCTTTCACACTCGAAGCGTTTACGTGTTCTACTCAGTTGCACACAGGGATGATTTAACAAGCCTGTGAGCAAAGTGAGAGGTAACACCGTTTAATAATTACTTAGGGGTTAACAATACTTAAAATATATAACTTTGTTTAGTTACTTAACACGATGAGAATCATTGGGATGCACACATACAATTCACTCAACAGTGATTAATCCAGCTACAGTATAGCTTTAAAGTTATAGATCAACAGGTTTGATAATCACTTTAGAGTGTAACAATATTTAAAATAAATAACTTTGTTTAGAAAACAAGAAAACAATGATATTGAACATACTAGGATGATATAACTCAGTTGTGAAAAACTTGGGGAAAGTGTTCATAGATTTCACTTGTTTGCTACTCAGTTTTCTATGTGGAGTCAGATAGTTGGCGTCTGCTTCAGCCGTTGTTGGGTCTACAGGAGTTTTAGGCTGCGCTTCTTGTCGATAGTCAAATCTTGTGGTTGCAGCACGTCTCTTGCACACGACCGAGGTAAATGCTAAGGTTGTCAAGTCAAAGATAGACTATTGGCAACTTGTACCACAAACTATATTTCTCACCCTTGTTTCCTCTTTCTATATTTCTCACCTTTGTTTCCTATTTCTATTTTTCTCGCCTTTGTTTTCTCTCTATATTTCTCACCTTTGTTCCCTCTTTCTACATTTCTCACCTTAGTTTAATCTTTCCATATTTCTCACATTTGTTTCTATGTTTCTCGCCTTCGTTTCTTTTCCTACATTTCTCGCTTTGGTTTCCTCTTTCAATATTTCTCACCTTTGTTTCCCCTTTCAATATTTCTCGCCTTTTTCCCTTCTTTCTATATTTCTCACCAAACAAAGATACAATGAGTGATGCAGAAAGTTGAAGAACAGAAAAAAAAAAAAAACAGGTAATACTGGAGAAAATTGCGATAAATAAGCAAGTAAAAAAATACAGAACAAGAAAGAAAGTTATTTCACCACATATACACATACCGTACACATAGAATTAACAAACACCAAAAAATAGAAAGGAGAACAAGAAATAAGAAAACTGTAAAATAATATGAAAGAAAAACCATTCAATGAGATGAGAATTACAAATTCGTCGGTATTACAGAGGAATACAGAAATTCTTTCACACAAAGATTTCCAACATTCCGTTATAAGACAGAAGACACTTCACCTCACCTACTTGACAAACACTTGCAAATTACTGCGAACCAGTTAAAGCTGTCTAAGTAAATCTAGACGTCCGATAAGTGAGTTAGCAGAGCTATCTGACGACGGTACGGGAGCAACAGCCGTAAATGTAAAAGAGAGAAGTGAGCAGTCATCACTGAACAGCTGAAACATACAATGTAGTGTTATTGACATCTTATTAATGACATGCCCGGAAGGAACATTCTACTGTCGTTAGTTTGTCAAATTAACAATATGTCGTAAATTCTCATCTTTATTGCAGCTGTTTCCAAATATTTTCACGTTTTACTTAAAACTTTGTAATTCCTCTTCTACCCTGAGGTGTATAAGTTTGCAAGAGAGAGAGAGAGAGAGAGAGAGAGAGAGAGAGAGAGAGAGAGAGAGAGAGAGAGAGAGAGAGAGAGAGAGAGAGAGAGAGAGAGAGAGAGAGAAAGAGAGATAAAAGAGAGAGAGCCATGCTATCCAATCGGCTGTCTTCCTCCTGACTTAGTTCCAATCTAGTTCTCAGTCCTTCAGAGATTGTCTAATGTTATCTTCTCAAAGGAATCTGGGTCTGGATCCGTGGTTCTTAGTTTCCCAATCGTGTCATGG
This sequence comes from Oreohelix idahoensis, assembly GCA_024509875.1. Lineage (NCBI taxonomy): Eukaryota > Metazoa > Mollusca > Gastropoda > Stylommatophora > Oreohelicidae > Oreohelix > Oreohelix idahoensis. The sequence continues at coordinate 211,573 of JAMPIV010012462.1, forward strand.
TATTTTCCCCTTAACAAAATATTAATCCATTTAACTTAGTAGGAGTCTGTTTTTGTTCTGGAATGCGCTTTTATTTTAATCTGTTTTTTTCTTTTTAAATCTATTTGTGAGTTTTTTAAATTTATTATTGTTTTTTATTAAAGGGAAGGGGTGGGGTGCGGATTATTAATGAACTAATTTGTTTTATCGCTGTAGACGTTCAGTAATAAAATTTCCTAAACTAATGACGACAAACACACCACTCTGTTAGTTCAGATTTTACGAGAAGAATGAATGCACGGAGATACATGAAGGTGACAGTAACTATTGTATATCGAATAAAAATTCTACGTTTGAATTAAAATTTATGAACGCCTTTTAATACAAACAAGTCTCAATGACAGGACAAAGAAACTATGCCTTTTAATACAACAGTTTCATTAAACAACAATGAAAATGTTCTCTCTGCTTGGAGGTTAGGGTGGATTGACTTTTATTTAACAGGCATACGTCTATACCAGTAGCAATTATCTGGCATAATGAGTTGGTACATATTTACAGGGGGTTACTAAAATTAGCATGCAATTATAGTAGAACGGCTAAATGAAATAGAACAGTATTGTGTTAGATATAAGTTGTAGTGTAAGTGACAGAGAACAGTCACAAATTAGGAATAAATATACGGAAACTGACAATTAGTATTCATAAGAAAGAGTTCACGAAAACTGCTGATCCAGCTTCGGAGACATGTTCTAGGTAAACTCAGAGGGGAAGACTACTGTCAGGTCTTCTATTGTAACATACATTACTTACGTCTTTCATTACTTACTTTAAGTTCACACTTACTCAGCAGAAATAGTCCTCGTACACACTACGAAGGAAACATAAATATCTATGTGAGAAGAGATGAGATTTTCCTAATAAATGTTCACATTGTAACGCATTTAGCCTTTATTTGTTGTGCGCGCAAGTGTACTTACAATAACTGTTTACAAAACCTTTTAAGTTTATTTCTGTGCCTTCTTATGTCCTTTCTTGTGTCAGTCTTTCTCTTTCTTGTAATGTGTTCTAAATTTTCTCCCTCCATAGTTTGCAGAAGACATTTTGATTGCCTTCTCCAGATCTTTGCAATTATCTATGAATTGCCCGTATTATCCATCGGGACCCCATCATTAGATTTCTTTGTTGTCCATTGTATTGGAAAGAAGCCTCATCTCAGTGGCTTCCAGTAAGTGCTGCATTTGTTTATTTACCGTCCGGGCTTCCTATCCATAAATAAGCTCTGGTTAAATGTAGCAACAGGAAACGTTTTCTTTTTCAATGTTTTATTTATTACCATTTATTACAATGTATTTATTTCTTGGAGAGTTACATATACCTGTTTTATTCTGTTACCCATCCCAGTGAAGCATGCTCCGTCTGATGCCCATACTACGCTCACACATTTGAATTTACACCTCTTTCGGATTGGCTTCATTTGTTAAAACTGCACTCCTGCTGTCCGCGCTTAACCAAAATGAACTCTACTCTAATTTTCCCATCATCTACTCTGATGATGGCAATCTTATCAATCACTTTACCCAGCATTACCTGTAGCCCTTCGTCACTCTACATGTAACACAGTAGCTACAGATACGTTAATGCAAAAAGGCGTTAGTTACTGTTACGTTCCATTTATGCCTGTGTTGGAAGCTGGTAGAGGTGTGGTCAAGTTATATCTGTAGGCGAATGTTAATTTATCTATCAAATGGAAACTGCAAAAAGCAACTGGTCGAAATAATGTCAGATGAATACTGCTGACAATTTATATATTTTATTGACAAGTACATATAATGCGTAGCTCCATTTACGATTAAAGATTCATGATCACTGTTGCTGTCGTTTTTGACGGTATCATAAGACGTAAATCTATTTAATACTTTTGATGATCTAAGTTAGAGAACTGTTTATGAACTCCCTGGTACAGGTTGAGTTGGGGTTAACTTCCCTTTGTTTTATTCATTGTTGTTGACCTGTCTTAAGTCGGGGTTAGCTGTTCTCAGATCTGTGCTATCTACACATGCGCAAGTTTTTTAAGCGCGAACGGAGAGACTTCCGTCAGGGAGTAATGATCTGGGTTCTGACCGGACTAGTATGTCCGTGGTACTTCTCTGCATTATCTGGGGGAAAGATAGTCTTCAGTGTGACTGATGTCAGTGATTCTCCCCAGAGTTATTCTGTTCGTCAAGAATGACGACAGTTGTTATTTGTGTATTTCTTGGATTCTGTCAAAGGTAAAAGAAACTTAATTATTATGCCTAAGTTGCAGAACATTTTGTGGCAACCTGTGAGTAGAGCTCACAGTCCTTTGAGATGCAGAGTCCATTATTTGTGCTCGATGTAGCCAACTAAGACTATTCGTCTAACTGTTATACAGAAGCCCAGTGAAGATATATTATTAAAGAAACCGCATGTTAGCGGTATGTTTCGGCATGGATGATTATGCCTGCCTATGAAGAATACACAGTTGTTTACATTATTATAGAGGCCCGACATTACGGCCGATATCTTTGAGCAGAAGAAGATGTATCTGGCATATTATGCTAGATGAATTACAGCATTATTATTATTATGCAATTGAGAACTCGCCTTTTTGGTACGGCGGAGTTGTTTAAAGTACCTGACGCGCTGAGTCAGTGGTACGTGAGCTGCAGTATGAACTATGTGTTAAAGGACAGACCATTGTCGATAAGGTCCTGATAGATGAGTGGTTCAAGCTTTATAATGCCAGATGTTTTTGCCAGTCATTTCCAGTTTATATGATGTCCTTGATCCTCGTCCATTTGACTGTAACTGTTGATGTCACTGTGTCTCGTAAATAAATGGTTGAAAAGTTCCAGCAGTTGCAACAATTACTGACTACTGCATGTGAGTGAGTGGGTGCATTGTTTACCTGTCAAAGAGTCTGAACGCATTCGTGTTGTCTACACACCCACATCATTTATCAACTCACACAAACTTCGAGTACTTCACATTCAAGAGATGTATGATGTTTGAATGTCGACATGACACCCTGTTAGCGCCTCAACGCCTGGTGAGCTAATCATGCACAACAACGCTGTTTGGCCCAGGTCGTACTGACTACGCACGCACAGAAACCTACAGTAACACCGTGGAGGAACATTGAGGTAGATCGTACAGCCTTCAACATTCTAGTGGCGCATCAACACTTCCATACAATAACAGTACACAGTAAAGATATCGTTACATTCCTGGTGGTCATGAAATAGGACTGTTACATTTGTGGTAGGCCAGATCAGTGGGTCTAAGCTGCGCATTGGACTGATTGAGGACATTATCTGATGATAACACACATTCATGGTGGAATTACACATTGGAGACTGGACAAGATGATTTATACTGTTCAGCGCATAACAGCAACACACCTTCAACAGTTTGAAACTCGTCGATGTCCTTCATTGTGAACGATCACGACTCGTGTTTGCATACAAGTTCAGCTGTTGTTGACAAGTCTCATCACTGTAATTTTCAACGGTGGAGCTTCCTCGCATTGCTGTATACTGTCATACACCATTGTTTACTAAGGCCAGCATTGTACTTAAGATAAGTGGCGGTTTGTTTTTTCGGAAACTTTGTACCGTTATATTGTGTATAACTGAGCCTTCTTACAACACACTTTATTAATGCTACTTTATGTTACATGTTCTTTGGTGTGTGTTTCGGCGGGTCTGGTTGGGTTGGCGACTCCTATAGATATCCCACTTAACCGAGGGTCTATTGTGAGTGTTCTGTACGGACTGTGCAAATTTCACTTTGTGGAATTTGCTAGCAACATTTGTTGCTATTTTTAATTAGTTGTGACGAAGTGTACCTTTCATTGTTTTTGTAATATTTTTTCTGTTCTTTAGTTTTCAGTTGTTTTGTTGGTATCTGTCCGCCCCCTCTTCCTTTCATTAAGTTTTATACACACTTATGTTTATACATTGTGGCGTCATTTGTTTTTGTTGATTATTCGCAGTTATCATCACATGTTTTGTGGTATTTTCCTTAGTTTCGCTGTAGTGTTTATTTGACTTCTGCGAACGTTTTCGGTTGTTCTATATTCTTGTCTTTGTATTGTTATCGTATACATGTTTATCATACACAGTCTATATATATATATATATATATATATATATATATATATATATATATATATATATATATATATATATATATATATATATATATATATATATATATATATATATATATATATATGTATACTTGGTCATGGACTATTATTATTATTAATATGATGCACTTTTCAGATAGAGGTTATTTATGATGATATTATTATAGAGAAACAAGGTGATTATACAAGTTTTTGATTAAAAGACTTGTCTCCCACGGAGAATGGGATAGAATAAAGTGAAGTGAGTATACAAGTCTAGTATTACAGACTTGTCTCCCATTGAGGTTGGGATAAGGTAATTTATTTAATTTTTCAGGTCTGATCTCACATTATTAGACAGAATGTCTACATTAGAGTCCTTTATTGAGCAAGGGAAATCCCTTGGCAAGACTGGTGAGAAATTGGAAGAATTTGTGACTGTTCAATATCCCAAGGCACTGAAGTCGGAAGAAAAGAGACAGAAAATGGAAAATGAAAGACAGAAGATAGAAGCTGAACAGAAGAAAATTGAAGCTGAGAATTTAAGATTGCAAATGCAGGCAGAAGAGAGGAAACTTCAAGCTGCTGCTGAAGAGAGAAAACTTCAAGCTGCTGTTGAAGCTGAAAATAAAAGATTAGACAGAGAAGCTGCTGCTGAAGAGAGAAATCTTCAAGCTGCTGCTGAAGAAAGAAAAGCAAAAATGGAACATGAGGAAAAACTCTTATCTTTGGAGTTAGAGAAATTAAAGTTGATGAATATGAGTGCTCTTCAAGCAACTTCGGGTAAGATAAAGGAGAGTTCTTATAAGGTCAAATTACCTCCTTTCAACCCTCTGAAGGACGACATAACGTTCTACCTTGATAGATTTCAATTAACATGCATAACGCATAAGGTAGATAAGGAACAATATGTCGGACAATTGATGGAGTTACTTTCAGGTGAACCATTAAGTACTGTAATGGCAGTAGAGGAACCTGACAGACCTAACTATGATGTTGTCAGGGCAACATTACTTAAAAGATGTCAACTAAAAGAAGAAAATTATCGTCTTCGTTTTAGGACAATGCTACCAGAAGCTGGAGTAGAGTTCTCTGACTTTATTACGAAGATACGTCTTACATTCACACGTTGGATTAAGCTGTCTAAAACAGACAAAACATATGAAGCCCTTATGGACTTATTACTTCGAGATAAAGTTATTGTTACGCACAAATAAATACTTTTTTCAAAGCCTTTGTATGATCATTTTTCGTATGTATGATCATTTTTTGACTGAAGTGTGTATTATGTTTTTTACAGTCAAAGGGACATAATCCGAGTTATCGAGACTACAATTTTTTAGGAGTTTGCCTTCTCTTGTATAGAGACACGTTCGGTCTATAATTTCTTGAACGAAGCGTGACCATATCTCCTTATTTGGTAGTATCAGTCAACTGTTGTAGATGCCTGAAACCTTTCTTAACGCTTCTGTTCATGACCATAAAAGGCGCGACTGTATAAGACTTTTATCTCGAATGTTCTTAGTATCGTCTTATTGTGAACGGCGACTCAGAGATTGTCGCTCTGCGCATGTCTCGACTTGGTTTTCGTTTGTTGTTCCGCCCAGTTCGGGGAGTTTAGAAATGGTCTAAGTAGCGAGCAGACGCGACCTGCGTCTTGTGATTTTCTGAGGGAAATACATTGTCTTTGTGAGTTAGTTAGCTAACTAGACTATTTCCCAGTATTATTCAAGCCTGCCTGGAGGCACATGTTCATGGTTGATTTTCCGAAATAAGGTAATTCCTCTTGTATCGAACTTTATGCTATCATCTAGAGGTTCGTCATTTTGTCGCCTTTTTGCTCGCCTGTGGGATTCAAAATGGAGAGGTACTTTGACTAGGATTAAGTCACCGGTATCTTTATACCTGAACTAGTTATATATATATATGGGTCGCTCTAGACCAACAAGACTATTGTCTGTGTTCCAGGATTCGTTATATCAGAGATCACGTCCAAGTCAGATGGTTAGACTTAGGAAGGTTATAAAGGTCGAGCTGACCTGTAATCCATGTATGCTATTCACGTGCAGACAGTAAACGGACTTATTGTATACATCTGATCTGCTAGCATCAGGAAGGGAATAATTATTATTGTCTATGATCATTGAAGATCTGCAGCTGACACTGTTGCAGAAGTTATATATATTTTTTATAAAGCTTCACGAACCAGAACTTTATGATATCTGTTTACCATACAACTATGGAGTATTGAATCCTACATGACTATCAGTTAAGATGATTTTGAATGCTGCATTCGTTATACTGTGCTGATGATGACATATATATCATGACTGTTTTGTGGCGTGCAATAAATGGTATAAAACTAAAGCGAAGTTACCATTTCTATGACTCTACACGTCATGTTGCCTGTGGTGTACCCTGTGAACTGTTCTACTGCAACACACACAGAAACATTCTAAATCAGAGAAGACACCTACATCTTGCACTTTAATACCAGGTGTCGATAGGGGTGGCAAGTGGTCGTCAATCTTATAACGGAGCTAACGTACCTGGCATGTTTCCTGGCGCACCATTATCATTTCAGCTCAAATCCACCCTTATCATTTTTGGTGGCCATATGTTGGTTTACTCTGATACCAGCTATCAAGGGGGTCAACAAACCCAGACATCATCAGCAGACTACAAGACAACGTTGCAGTTTCTATTCATCACCTTTGATGAAATTTTTTTGAAAGACGCGGCATTACTGACAGTTGTTGATATTTTGAAACTACCCGGCGCTGCTCGGCAGTATTGAAGTTTGTCTACAACTAGAAGGACAAGTACCGAGCGAATGGATTTCCTGATCTGTTAAGAAGAAGGACAAGTGCCGTAACAACTGTTCCGGTCTCAGAGGTACTGTAGCAGATTCAGAAGGTCAAGTGCTCAAGTCAATTTGTAGAATTCAGAAGGTCAAGTTCAGAAGCTGTTTCCTGTCAGAAGCTCATTTCCCTCGTCATGGCTGTCTATGGGAGCAGATGTTAATCAACGTTGGATCATTGTCCTAAGAATGCTGATCACATCCTGTTCTGAACTGTGCTGACGTTGTGGATACATAGAAGTTAAGTGGCCTGTTTTGTTTGTGAACTGTGCCCTTATGTTCTAACTGAGCCTTCTGTCTATCACATTTTCACACTATTTACATGTTTATATGTTATATGTTATTTGTATTTGTATATTTATATGTTTATATTCAGCGGGTTTTCTCGGTTGGGCGGTGTCTTTCAGTAGAAGATACCACGTCACAGAGGTTCTACTGTTAGCGTTTTCGTTAGGGACTGTGCGAATTTCCTACTGTGAAATTTGCTAGCGACAATCGTTGCTATATCTGTTTAGTTGTGACGAGTTGTGCTTTATTTTTGTTTCTTGTATATATATTTTTTTCCTTTTCTTTTCTCTCTTTCTTTCTGTTTTTTAGTTTCGATTTCGATTGTTTGTATTTGTAGGTCTCCCCTTTTCTATTATTCAGTTCTTTACGTATATTTTTGTGTATACACTGTAGCGTCATTTGTTTGTCATATCTTCGCATTTTGTCATCACATTTCTTTTTAGTTTCGCTGTTTATTTATTTGACTTGTGCGAATGTTTTCATATTGTTTGATCTTTGTTATTGTTTACATTGACTCTGATCTTTGTTTTTGTTTACATTGACTTTGATCTTTGTTATTGTTTACATTGACTTTGATCTTTGTTGTTGTTTACATTTGACTTTGATCTTTGTTATTGTTTACATTGACTCTGATCTTTGTTTTTGTTTACATTGACTTTGATCTTTGTTGTTGTTTACATTTGACTTTGATCTTTGTTATTGTTTACATTGTTGGTGACCTTTGTTATTGTTTACATTGTCTTGTTATTGTTTGCATAGTTCTTGCATAGTTAGCTTTCACTATTGTTACATATATGCTCATGCACTATTGGTCTATAGTGCACTTATCATAACTAACTGGTGGTTTTTTGCTTATGCACTATTGTAGTGCAGTTATGATAAATAACTGATGGTTATGCACTGATTTGTGTAGTGCACTGATAATTAAGAGGTGACTTGTGATATTATTATACATTTGATAATACAAGTTGGTGTCAAGTCTTGTTTCCCACAGAGATTGGAGTAAACATAGTGATTATACAAGCACTTTATTAAGTCTTGTTGCTATTAAGATTGAAATAAGATAATTAATTATTTCAGGTTCTGTACTCACATTTTAGACATCATGTCTACATTTGAGTACTTTATTGAGCAGGGTAAAGCCCTTGGGAAGACAGGTGATAAATTAGAAGAATTTGCGACTGTTCAATATGCCAAGGCATTGAAGTCGGAGGAAAAGAAAATGAAAGAACTAACTGAACAAAAGAGAATAGATGCTGAAAATTTAAAACTGCAGATGCAGGTAGATGAAAAGAGATTACAAATGGAAATGGAAAAACAAAAAAGAGAAGCTGAAAATAAGAGACTTGAAAAAGAAGCTGAAAATAAGAGACTTGAAATAGAGGCTGAAAATAAAAGATTAGAAAGAAAGTTACAGGCTGAGGCTGAAGAAAGAAAGTTACAGGCTGAGGCTGAAGAAAGAAGGTTACAAAGAGAAGCTGATGAGAGAAAAGCAAAAATGGAGCATGAAGAAAAACTCTTAGCTTTGGAGTTAGAGAAGTTGAAGTTATCTAGTAATGCTAATGATGCTAATAAGATATCATCTGCTAATAAGTCTAATGCTGTTGATTTCAAGCTTAATTTACCAGCATTCAATGCTTCAATTGATGATATAACATTTTATCTAGATAGATTTGAAAGTGCATGTAAGGTGCATAATATAGATAAAACATTATATGTTTATCATCTGTCCAAGATACTTAGAGGTGATGCTTTGACTTTGTTGGGTATGGTAGATGTGCCTGACAAGAACAACTATGAGGTTGTCAGGGCGGCATTGTTAAAGAAGTACCAACTTAACGAGGACGGATATCGTCTTAAATTTAAAAACATGTTACCAGAAACTGGAGTTGAATTCTCTGAATTCATCTCAGGCATCCGTCTTACTTTTTTACGATGGGTTGAGCTATCTAAGACAGAAAGTACATTTGAGGCTCTTATGGACTTACTACTTAGAGACAAGGTTATGTCTTCTGTTAATGAAGCTTTTCTTTCTTTTCTTCATGAGCGTAAGCCTAAAAACATAAAAGAAATGGAAGAATACTGTAGCCAGTATGTTACTGCGCATCCTCACATAACCATTAGCAACTCTAAAGTAAAAGAAGGTCTGCCAGTTGCTTCGGCAGCACCTTATGGCCCAAATTTTATGCGTAAATTTCAGGGTAGCCAGCAAAATTTCAATAAAAAGAGTAACCGTAATTATGCCCAGAACCATAGTAATCAATTCCAGGGTGATTCTTCTTCCCAGAACTGGAGACAACCTAATACTACACGTTATTCTACTCCGGTTAACTTTAGAAATTTTCACAAAGGTAATCGGTATAGAGGAAAATATTTTTCTGCAGAGACCTCAATACCAAGATAATAGAGGTTCTCAACAGCATAGAGATGGTAATGACAGTTATGGAAACTGGAACTCAAACCAGGATAAAAATTACAGTAGGGACTTTAATGATAATTGCAGAGGCAATAATGGTCGCGGTAGATCGCAACATAAGAGAAAAAATATCAACAGACAAACTCTGTTCAACAAGAATCTCAGGGAGCAGATAAACAGGTTAATAATGATAAAGACCATAATGCTATCGGATGCTCATCTTTTGATTTTGGTAGGGCAAATAAATGTATCCAATGCAGTACTTTATTTGATCCGAAAACCGTTAGTACTTTAAGCTGTGGTCATCCTTTGCCCGCTCTTCCTGCTAATGTTGCTCATGATGGGAGAGGTTCTCTTATATTACATAAGGGGCTTGTAAATAGTAATCCAGTCTCAGTGTTGTTTGATTCTGGATGTACTACTGTCGGGGTTAGGCAATCTCTTGTAGATCCATCCTGTGCTACAGGAAAGGTCATCAAATGTGTCACATTTGGTGGCACGTTGGAAAAGTATCCTACTGCTATAATACACATTGCTACTCCTTTCTTCACGGGAGAGGTCCACGCGTGTCTACTTCCAAACCCTATTGCGGACCTTATTATTGGTCGTATTCACGGAGTTAGGGAATGTACCCCACAGCAGATTGCTGTTTGGGAAGAGCAAAACATTGAAGCTACCAATGCGGTGGTCACAAGAGCACATGCTCTGGATCCACCTCAAACTTCATTAACTAATAATGATGAAGTAAATGACCAAGATAGTCACTTGACTATTACACGTGACTCATTTATCAAATTGCAAGAAGAAGATCCTTCTTTACAAAAATTCTTCATTCTAGCAAAAAAAGGTGATCCTAATCAAAATACTAATAGAAAATCTTGGATTTCTATGAAGAACGGCGTACTTGTACGTATGGTACAAGACTCGACTACGTCCACTCATTCACAAATTCTTGTGCCTAAGAGCATGAGATTGCAAATATTGCAACATGCTCATGACTCGCAATGTGCTGGACATATGGGTTTTTCCCGTACAAAGTCGAGGGTTCTTGCGGCTTTCTTTTGGCCATTTGTGAGCAAGGACATACGAATGTACTGTCGCTCTTGCAAAGTATGTCAGGAGGTCAAATCTAAAGGACCACGACATGCTGCGCCTATCCAGGCTGCTGACATTCCTATTCGCCCTTTTCAAAAAATGGCAATAGATATTATCGGTCCTTTTAGAATTAAGTCGGCTAGAGGACATCAATTTATCCTTACATGTGTCGATATGTGCACACGTTGGCCAGAGGCAATACCTCTCAAGAGCATCTCAACTGCTGATATCGCAGACGCTCTTTGGCTGATATTTTCTCGCTTGGGTTTTCCCGGAGAAATATTGTCAGACCATGGCACTCAACTTATATCAGACACTATGTCACAGGTAATGTCTATGCTACACATTAAAAGGTCTCTCAGCAGTATCTATCACCCAATGTCTAATGGGTTGGTCGAACGTTTAAATAGGACTCTGAAAACTTTACTTGGTAAAATAACTGAGGATCATCCTCAGGATTGGGACAGGGTCTTACCCGCGGCTCTCTTTGCGTATAGAGAGGTCCCCAATGAACATACGGGGTTTTCCCCTTTTGAACTTGTCTTTGGCGCGCAACCGCGCGGCCCTATGTCTTTACTTCACGATCTAATCACTGCCGATAATATTAGCGATGAGACTCAATCTTCTTATGAGTACGTCATTGCTCTTAGGCAAAAGATCATCGAGGCATGCAAACTAGCAACTTCGTCTTCCGAATTTGCTAAAGAAAAGGCAAGGCAGTTTGCAAATAAGAATAGATGTCTACGACAACTTTGTCCAGGTGACAAAGCTCTCGTTCTACTTCCTTCAAGGGAGAACAGACTTCTAATTGCATGGAAAGGTCCATATGCAATAGTCTCCAAAATTTCTGATGTCGACTATGTTGTCGATATTGATGGAAAGCATAAAACTTTCCACATAAATATGCTCACGGAATTTTATGAAAGACCTGACTATTTGCAGCCTATTTTCCAGGCAACGGACAATTCTCAAGTACCTCATGGTCAGTACTCATCTCTGTCAGTTATACAGGATGAGGAAACTACTTTTTCTGATGTCAATCTTCCTCTTTCTATGGTCCCACTTTATTCTACGGAATCTTGGAAAAACGTGACCGTTTCTCCAAATCTTTCCGCTGAGGAACATCGACAAGTTTCTTCGATGTTGCAAACATTTCAGGATGTTCTTACAGACATCCCGGGACACACACATGTCATTGAACATGACATTGTGCTAACTGATCATAATCCTATCAGAGTCAGACCCTATCCAATACCTATCCATTTCCAGTCTCAAGTCGAAAAAGAATTGGATGAAATGATACGTTTGGAAATCATTGAACCATCCACTTCAGCATACTCTTCGTCTATGGTTATTGTTCGAAAGAAGGATAATAACATTCGCATTTGCGTAGATTATCGCAAATTGAACCAAGTTACGAAGTTCGATGCTGAACCTATGCCTTCATTAGAAGAGCTACTCAATAAACTTTCTAATTCTAGATTCTTTACCAAACTAGATTTGTCTAAAGGTTATTGGCAAGTCCCGCTAACTGAACGTGCCAAACCTTTTACAGCTTTTTCTACACCTAGGGGTTTATTCCAATGGAATTTCATGCCTTTTGGTCTTATGAACGCCCCTGCTACATTCGTACGCATGATGCGGCGAATTCTCGCATATCGTACAGATGTCATAGCATACCTAGATGATATCTGTCTATTCAGTGATTCCTGGGAAGATCACTATTTGGGTTTATACGAATTACTGTCTACTCTTCGCGAGTATAACTTGACTGCAAAACCCTCTAAAGCCTTTATAGGATTTAGTGAGATTTCTTTCCTAGGTCATCGTGTTGGTCATGGTCTTTTAAAGACAGAGGACCACAATGTTTCAAAAATACTTAACATTTCGGTCCCTAAGACGAAGAAACAAGTAAGGAGTCTATTAGGTTTGATCCAATTCTACGGACGATTCATTCCGAATCTGTCCTCCATTATGGCACCGCTTTCTACTTTATTGAAGAAAGGGTCGCCTAATCTGATCCGCTGGTCTAAAGAATGTCAATCCTCATTGGACCAGGTTAAAGCCCTATTTTCATCTCCACCTATTCTTAGGTTACCTACTATTGAGAAGACTTTTGTTCTTCGAAGTGACGCCTCGTCAACTGGGATTGGGGCAGCACTAATGCAGGAGTATTCTGATACTCTGCATCCGGTGATGTATATCTCTAGGAAATTAAATGCTGCAGAAAAGAATTACTCGGTTTTAGACCGTGAGTTATTGGCTATGGTATGGTCTATTCTGAAGTTACAAAGATTTCTTCTAGGCGCACATTTCATTGTGGAAACCGACCAGAAAGCGCTTACTGCTATTCAGAGCAAAAACTTGAAGAGCTCGAGGTCCACTCGTTATGCCATAGCTCTTCAACCATTTCATTTCTCGGTTCGAGCTATCCGTGGTTCGGATAATGTAATGGCAGACATTCTGTCCAGATGCCCACACGATTCCACATGATTCTTCTGTCATATATATATATTTCCTGATATACAGTCCAATGTTATAATGACATGTTAGTAGATTTTTTTTCTCACTTTTTTGAGGGGAATTTATAACATTGTACCATGTAATTATCTAAGAAGGCTTAGTTAGTGATATACGGGCCAAAAGATCACTCGGCCACATTTAAATAAATTATTTTCAGGATTGTATTAAGAGATTTACCAGTTGTCTTTAAGATTTGTGTTATTGATATTTTCGCAGCACATCATTGAAGATGCGAGATTATGTCCATTGTGGAACTTTGAGGATATCAAGTCCTGTCCTAGATTGGGAGCGGATGATGTCCACATCTTCTTCTATTGAATGTTTTATGTCAACGAAGATCAACACATGTATTACTTATTAATTACTGTTGCTTTATATAATGTAATAATATAGTGCGGTATATTAGTAAATTACACCGCTATTTGCAACACATTGTATGATATCATAATAATATATTTAATTTCATATATTGGTATGAGAATAATTTGATTTTCATTATGATGTTGCCATCATTGTGGCGTGTGTTGGTGGCACCTTCCTGGAATATATAAGCGTATACTTAGATAAATTTTTTCTCTAAGGATCTGAGATATGATCTCAGTGTCGCTCCATGCGTTGAGCTAATTTGTTAGGTATATATCCGCGCATCATACGTGCGTTAGGAGCCTAGATTTTTTCCGGCTCCAGGATTTAAAAAAAAAAATGTTTCATTTTTTTTTCCCGGGAGGGTGCGGTAATGTTACGCACAAATAATTACTTTTTTCAAAGTCTTTGTATGATCATTTTTCGTATGTATGATCATTTTTTGACTGAAGTGTGTATTATGTTTTTTACAGTCAAAGGGACATAATCCGAGTTATCGAGACTACAATTTTTTAGGAGTTTGCCTTCTCTTGTATAGAGACACGTTCGGTCTATAATTTCTTGAACGAAGCGTGACCATATCTCCTTATTTGGTAGTATCAGTCAACTGTTGTAGATGTCTGAAACCTTTCTTAACGCTTCTGTTCATGACCATAAAAGGCGCGACTGTGTAAGACTTTTATCTCGAATGTTCTTAGAATCGTCTTATTGTGAACGGCGACTCAGAGATTGTCGTTCTGCGCATGTCTCGACTTGGTTTTCGTTTGTTGTTCCGCCCAGCTCGGGGAGTTTAGAAATGGTCTAAGTAGCGAGCAGACGCGACCTGCGTCTTGTGATTTTCTGAGGGAAATACATTGTCTTTGTGAGTTAGTTAGCTAACTAGACTATTTCCCAGTATTATTCAAGCCTGCCTGGAGGCATATGTTCATGGTTGATTTTCCGTAATAAGGTAATTCCTCTTGTATCGAACTTTATGCTATCATCTAGAGGTTCGTCATTTTGTCGCCTTTTTGCTCGCCTGTGTGATTCAAAATGGAGAGGTACTTTGACTAGGATTAAGTCACCGGTATCTTTATACCTGAACTAGTTATATATATATGGGTCGCTCTAGACCAACAAGACTATTGTCTGTGTTCCAGGATTCGTTATATCAGAGATCACGTCCAAGTCAGATGGTTAGACTTAGGAAGGTTATAAAGGTCGAGCTGACCTGTAATCCATGTATGCTATTCACGTGCAGACAGTAAACGGACTTATTGTATACATCTGATCTGCTAGCATCAGGAAGGGAATAATTATTATTGTCTATGAACATTGAAGATCTGCAGCTGACACTGTTGCAGAAGTTATATATATTATTTATAAAGCTTCACGAACCAGAACTTTATGATATCTGTTTACCATACAACTATGGAGTATTGAATCCTACATGACTATCAGTTAATATGATTTTGAATGCTGCATTCGTTATACTGTGCTGATGATGACATAAATATCATGACTGTTTTGTGGCGTGCAATAAATGGTATAAAACTAAAGCGAAGTTACCATTTCTATGACTCTACACGTCATGTTGCCTGTGGTGTACCCTGTGAACTGTTCTACTGCAACACACACAGAAACATTCTAAATCAGAGAAGACACCTACATCTTGCACTTTAATACCAGGTGTCGATAGGGGTGGCAAGTGGTCGTCAATCTTATAACGGAGCTAACGTACCTGGCATGTTTCCTGGCGCACCATTATCATTTCAGCTCAAATCCACCCTTATCATTTATGTCATCTGTCAATGAGTCTTTCCTTGCTTTTCTTCATGAGCGTAAACCTAAGAACATAAAAGACATGGAAGAATATTGTTGCCAGTATGTCACTGCGCATCCCCATGCTACTGTTAGCAATTCTAAGGTGAAGGAAGAGTTGCCAGTTGCTTCTGCAGCACCATATGGCACTAAATTCAATTGTAAATTTCAAGGTGCTCAACAAAACTTTAATAGGAAGAGTAATCAGAATTACACTCAATATCAAAGCAATCCATCACATAAAGGTTTTTCTTCAAAGAACTGGAGACGAGCTGATAGTCCTCGTAATTATTGGTTCAACAATTATAAACATTTTCGCAAGGGTAGCCACTATAGGAACTATCCTAGCTATTCTCCACGAACACAATATAATTATTCTCGCCAACGGGAATATGATAATAGTGACTATAATAATGGTGATTCAAACCAGAATAATGGTTACAATAGATCTAATAATGACAATTTCAGAGGAAATAATAATCGCGGTAGATCTCAGCACAACAAAAAGAGATCACATCACTAGGGAAACTCTGTACAACAAGAGCCTCACGGTGCCTGTAATCAAGTAAACGATAATAAAAATTCTAATGCTATCACTTGTTCTGCTTTTGATTTGCGGAGAGCATTTCAATGCCCCCAATGCACAAAATTATTCGAACCGACCACGGTAACTACTTTAAGTTGTGGTCACCCTCTTCCCGCTCTTCCTGCTGCAGTTGCGCATGACGGGAGAGGATCGCTTATCTTGCATAAAGGTCTAGTGGATAGTAATCCAGTCTCAGTGCTTTTTGATTCTGGGTGCACTACTATTGGGGTTAAGCAATCTCTCATAGATCCTCGCTGTGCCACGGGAAAGGTGGTTAAATGAGTGACATTTGGTGGCACAGTAGAAAATTACTCGACTGCTATTATTCACATTGCTACTCCCTTCTTTACGGGAGATGTCCACGCGTGTCTTCTACCTAATCCTATTGCGAATCGTATCATCGGTCGTATTCACGGGGTTAAGGAATGCACCCGCAGCAAATTGCTGCCTGGGAAGAAAGGAATATCCAAACAGCCAATGCAGTGGTAACAAGAGCACAAGCTCTTATTCCTCAAACTTCATCTACTGAAGTTAATGAAGTACATAGCCAAGAGGATCACTTGGTGATTTCGCATGACTCGTTTGTGAAACTACAAGAAGAAGACCCGTCTTTAAAGAAATTCTTTCTTCTCGCTGAAAACGGTGATCCGAATCAGAATACAAATCGCAAATCATATATCACTATGAAGAATGGTATACTAGTGCGTATGGTACAACACTCAGACACGTCTATGCATTCTCAAATTCTCGTGCCCAAGAGTATGAGAGCCCTAATTCTTCAACATGCACACGATTCTCAGTGTGCTGGACACATGGGTTTTTCCCGAACTAAGTCGAGAGTTCTGGCGACTTTCTTTTGTCCATTTGTCAAAAAAGACATACGAATTTATTGCCGGTCTTGCAAAATATGTCAAGAGGTCAAATCTAGAGGTCCACGTCATGCTGCACCTATTCAGGCTGCAGACATTCTTATTCGGCCGTTTCAGAAAATGGCCATAGATATCATTGGCCCTTTTAAGATTAAATCGGCCAGAGGACATCAATTTATCCTTACGTGCGTTGACATGTGCACGCGTTGGCCAGAGGCTATACCTCTTAAGAGCATCTCCACTGCTGATATCGCAGACGCTCTTTGGCTTATATTCTCTCGTTTGGGTTTTCCCGGAGAAATCTTGTCAGACCATGGCACACAATTGATATCATACACAATGTCGTAGGTAATGTCTACTCTGCACATTAAAAGATCTTTGAGTAGTATTTATCACCCAATGTCTAATGGGTTAGTTGAACGTCTTAATAGGACACTCAAGAACTTACTTGGGAAGATAACTGAGGATCATCTTCAGGATTGGGACAGGGTTCTACCCGCGGCTCTCTTTGCCTATAGAGAGGTCCCCAACGAACATACAGGATTTTCTCATTTTGAACTTGTCTTTGGCGCGCGACCGCGTGGTCCTATGTCTTTACTTCATGATCTTATAACTGCTGATAATATCGACAATGACACACAATCTTCATATGAGTATGTCATTGCTCTCAGGCAAAAGATTATTGAAACATGCAAGCTAGCAATTTCCTCATCCGAATTTGCTAAAGAAAAGGCAAGGCGATTTGCTAATAAGAAGAGACGCCTACGTCAACTTTGTCCTGAAGACAAAGCGTTTGTTTTACTTCCTTCTAGGGAGAACAGACTTCTTATTGCATGGAAAGGTCCATATACAATAGTCTCGAAAATTTCCGATGTCCACTATGTTGTCGATATTGATGGAAGGCATAAAACCTTCCATATAAATATGCTTACGGAATATCATGAACGACCAGACTATTTGCAGCCTATTTTCCAGGCGACGGACGATTCTCCAGTCCAACAAGGTCATATCTCATCCCTGTCAGTTATACAGGATGAGGAAACTACTTTTTCAGATGTTAATCTACCTCTTCCTGTGATTCCACTTACTTCTACGGAATCATGGAGAAACGTTACTGTTTCTTCTAATTTGTCCTTTGAGGAACAGCGACAAGTATCCTCTACGCTACAATCATTTCAGGATGTCCTTACCGACATTCCTGGACACACATGTCATTGAACATGACATTATACTTACTGATCATAATCCGATCAGAGTAAGACCTTATCCTATTCCTATTCATTTTCAAGCACAAGTCGAGAAAGAATTGGATGAAATGATACAATTGAAAATAATTGAACCATCCACTTCAGCATACTCTTCGACCATGGTTATTGTTCGAAAGAAAGACAATAACATACGCCTTTGCGTAGATTATCGCAAATTGAACCAAGTTACGAAGTTCGATGCTGAACCTATGCCTTTATTAGAAGATCTACTTACTAGACTTTCTAACTCTCGATTCTTTACTAAACTTGACTTTTCGAAAGGCTAATGGCAAGTTCCGTTAACTGAACGCGCCAAACCTCTCACTGCTTTCTCAACACCTAGAGGTTTGTTTCAGTGGAATTTTATGCCCTTCAGGCTTATGAACGCCCCAGCTACTTTCGTACGCATGATGCGTCGAATTCTCTCATATCGTTCAGATGTCATTGCATACTTAGACGACATCTGTCTTTTCAGTAATACTTGGGAAGATCACTATTTGTGTTTAAATGAATTACTGCCTACTCTACGCGAGCATAATTTGACTGCAAAACCTTCTAAAGCCTATGTTGGGTTTAGTGAAATTTCTTTCCTGGGTCATCGTGTTGGTCATGGTCTATTGAAGACAGAGGACCAAAACATTTCTAAGATATTAAATATCTCTGTTCCTAAGACAAAAAACAAGTACGTAGTCTCTTGGGATTAATAAAATTCTACAGAAGATTCATTAAGAATCTATCCTCTATAATGGCACCACTCTCAACCCTATTGAAGAAAGGGTCTCCTAACATGGTGCGCTGGTCCCAAGAATGTCAATCTTCATTGGATCAGATTAAGAATTTGTTCTCATCCCCACCTATCTTAAGGCTACCTATTGCTGATAAGACTTTTGTTCTTCGTAGTGACGCCTCATCCACTGGGATCGGAGCGGCACTGATGCAGGAGTATTCAGGAACTCTGCTCTCCTGTAATGTATATCTCTAGGAAACTGAATGCGGCAGAAAGGAATTACTCGGTTTTAGACCGTGAATTGTTGGCTATGGTTTGGTCAATCCTTAAGTTACAAAGATTCCTTCTTGGTGCGCATTTCATTGTGGAAACAGACCAAGAAGCTCTTACTGCTATTCAGTGTAAGAACTTGAAGAGCTCGAGATCTACTCGATATGCTATTGCTCTTCAACCTTTTCATTTCACGGTACGAGCTATCCGTGGTTTGGATAATGTGATGGCAGACATACTGTCTAGATGCCCACTTGAGTCCACTTAAGTCTTGTGTCCTAGATTTTTCCTGATACACTTCTAGACTAATGTCTCTTCACTATAACAATATATATTAACACATTTGTTTTCACCTTAGAGTGGTAAATTAATTGTTTTTTTCTCTATTACCATCTTTGGTGTAATGGAGAAGGTTGAGTTGACATAATATAAAGGTCAAAAAAATTAATGCGGCCACATGTAATACTTAGACATGTAATAGTAATTATTGTACGTTATAGCATGTTGCTAATTGTGTCATTTACATTGTTCTCAGTGCAAACTAGTACTAGGTACGGAGTGCTTTTGAGAAGCATGATGATGCCATATGTCTCCCTTACATACTATTTGGATGCTGCTTACATTGATCTTCGGGATACAGCATTGTTTTGTACTGTGGATGCCATCTTTTATTAGTTAGATTGTACTCTTGTATTGTCACATGTATGAATAATAACTTTACAAATTTTGTTATGGCCATCCATTAGATAATAGTGATTATATAGCATAAGACTTCGATAGATTTATATGTTCATATGACTTCTCGATATGTTGTCATTCGCATTGCTATAATATTGCCTTTTTTTATATGTATGTGATTTTTGTTAGCATCGCCAGCAACTGAGGTTTCTTTGATGGTACCTTCCGGATATGTTTTACTTGGAGAAAATATTTTCTCTTATCTTGTGAGGTGATTTTTGTTCTCATTAGACGCTCTATTGTGCGTCGATTGAGCCTGTCATTAAGACATTATTTTATGTTGTTTGTTTCATCGGCGCATCATTCATGCGTTATGAGCATGTTTGTTGTATCTTGCTCATTGATGTATTAAAAAAAAAAATGTGGTTCATTTTTTTTATCCGGAGGGTGCGGTAATCTGTTGCTGTCGTTTTTGACGGTATCATAAGACGTAAATCTAATTTGATGATCTAAGTTAGAGAACTGTTTATGAACTCCCTGGGACAGGTTGAGTTGGGGTTATCTGTGACGTACGTCTAGTTCGACAAGTGAATTTTCCCTGACTTGATGGATGATTAAAGGGACTTTTAGCTTTTCATAACATTAGAACCCCTGAACATTTGTTGTAACTTTGTTGTTTCGCCAGAGCGAACCGATTCCACCGGGGCTCATTAAGTATGCGGCATGAGATCTAAAGACACTGAGACGATCCCCAGAACAGAGAAGCTAGTTTCTCGCATTAATTTCTCATCTCCGTGCGAACACTGAACCACTCGCAAGATGGACCAGAGCGGTCAGAAGAAAGCGGAGGCAGCGAACAGAGCAACGTCTCGCAGGAAGATGACACGGCAGTGCGAACCAGAGTAGACGAAGAAAGCTTCTTGCAGACCTCGCACTTCTGTGGCAACCGGCAGACTTGCCCGAAAACTGAGAAACAGGAGAGACGGAGATCGGAAGCCAGGGGGCAATCACGGTTAACACGACGGCTAGAAACCTCGACTTTTCCTGGGTTCTAAAGAGGCGCTAGAATCTAACAGGTCCCACTCATCTTGAATTCCATTTAGATATATACAGACCCTGAAGAATACAACTTTATCACTTGTTTCGCCAGACCTTGACAGAAGCACTAGCATAGTGAAATCCTGTTTGATTCACTCTGGATACTCAACTTATTTGCAGTGAATTCTATTCTGTGCTAAACGGTATAATATATTTGTTTTAAAGTGATCAGTGGTCTAGTTCATTCATTCATTTTATTTCATTGGATTTTGTGATTAACTTAAAGCTATTAAATTAAACTTATCTCAAATAGTTCCAGTGGAATAGGTAATGAAATATCTATTATATTATTTCCCAAAATGATAGATACTTAAAAGCTTAAAGTAACATTTAAAGACGCGAGGGAATTTATAACTAAATTTAATTGAGTTTAGTTCTAGTTTTACGTATGTTTTAACTATTAAATTCGCGTGGAGTTCTTCCTGAATTTTATAAAAATTATAGACGCGAGTGTATAAATAGTTAACTGTAAATGTATCGCGCTTTGGAAATGATACTTGATTTTCGGTATGAATTACATGTTTTCTATCTTTTATCTAGAGTGATCTTTACCTTAGCGATCCCAGCAAGAAGAAGTACAACCTGGTAAAGAGTCCCCAGACTCAGTTCTTAAACCCCCTTCCAGAATCTGATGAGACTGTGTATTAAATTTTAAATCTTTGAGGCGATCCTATGTTTGGGATCCAGCTATCTAAATTAATAGAAAGAAAGCACCCCCATTGACAAATTTAAACACCTCACCAAGTATATTCAGTTGTAACTGGAAGAAGAACAATCGCCAGAGTTTTTTAAAATTAAAATTACTGCTACAGAGAGAGAGAGAGAGAGTACATATTTACCTGAACTGTGACGGTACCTAGTTTTTCCTCACCGGATTTAAAACCTACCTCACTGGACAGTTGTAGTCACCTCGGTTTTTTTAAAGAAGAAGGTTCACCACCAGCGGTGAAATCTAAGAAGCCACACCCCATTCTCACCAGTATCTGACTGCGACGGTGCCATCCCATAGACTCTTTTTATATCAGAAAAATAAACCACAAGAACATTTAGTCTTCACGACCGGCGATAAGCGGGAATATTTGCTACCAGCCAAACCTCGCTAAATCTGGGGCCGGACATTGAAGTAACAGACACTCTCAATATGTCAAGTGTTAATTGATGAGTTTTTTGTATAATTCTATGGATTCCCTGCTTCCAAGATCGGTAAGTCTGTGTGTGAGTTTGTGTGTTGGCCAGCACGTGCGTGCATGACTAAAAGGAGATTTGTGTGCAACTATTTTAATTGCTGTACCTGGTCGACACCTTGTTAGTTATTCCTTACATGGTTCACTTTATAAGTGGGATTTCTTAACCTCTGTTATTTCCCCTTCCTAGTCTGCTTAGTAGAAGGAAAAACAGTTAAAGATAATAGGACTAGTTTCCTAATCCCTCTTTTCAGGATAGATTAATTGACTGCTGGTTAACTTATCTACTTCTGTTAACTACCTGTCATTTGGACCGGGTTCCTTTTTCCATTTTTCTGTACAAGAGGGAAGGTGTAGCGTAGCAAATGTTGCGTAAGTATTATATGTGTTGATAAATGTCCCGTGGATGATGTCACATTTGCCACACAACGTTGAGGGTGTTGTATTTCATCTGCTTCTCTAAAGGTATAACAATCCTGGCCTTTGCAGAGTAGTGTGCCACCCTCAGACACCAGGGATGATGAGGCGTAGTAGCATGGTGTCTTTTGTCTGGTTTAAGTGTGTAGGATATAGATGTGTATTCAGACAGTGAGCATTACAAGCAAGGCAATCCACACAAGGACGTCACGTTAACTCACGACGTGAAAAGTCAATGATGCTTGCAACAGCTAGTGACGGTTTTGTATAATTTATTATAAACGCCACAATGACGAAGTGTGTAGACATAAACAAGCAGGTACATCATAGGTACGATCAAACAGTCATTATTACATATGTCGTCAATTCAACAGGCACAGCAGACAGCATCAAAATAATGTGCATTATATGCCTTTTAGGATATCATGACAAGCTGTACACGTAGTCAGGTAGTGAACTTCCCCTTTCCATAAGAGCTAGAAGATATCAACTAGGAGATTAAAGATGGTCTCCTCTATTTGACCTCAACAAGACAGGCATGTCTTTTGAGCGCCACATTATCGTCCTCTATTGTCCAGCAAACAGCAAAGGTATCAAACCTAGATCCATCAACAAAGTTCAGGAAGCAAATAGTCCGTAGGACAGGCATCAATCGATGCGTGACAATCTAAGTGGATCGTGAGCTGAGCAAACTAGTCATATCGTAGACTTTAGAAGAAGGCAGGCTAAGCAAAAGTCAACATCACAAGATGGCGATAAAGTTACTCAGCCAAAAAAAGGGATTTAATTACCTGTTCATAAGGAATTAAATGAATAATCACATATGCCTCCAGGCATTAGTAATAACACAGAGATATATCATCTCAAGATAGGAACAACAATCATGAGGACTCCTTCCTGAATAAACTAAGCGAAGACTAGCACATAGCTACGTCTCGCCTTCACAGCTTCTCAGCACAGACTGACCTGGGCGGAAATCGTTTTACCAACGCCACAAAAAGGGACATGCGCAGAAAACGCGAATCGAATACAACTCAGGCCAATTTACGAAACGCAGAATGTTCTACAATGTTCGACTTAAGACCTATTACCTTAAAAGGAAATGAATCTTGAAACATTGCGATTGCCAACTGTTTTCAAAGAACTGACGATCTGAGCGCTCCATATATGGTCGTGACTCAAAATCGTTCACACAGCTATCGGCAACCCTAGCTATCAAGATAAGACAACTTCTTAACGATAGCTATCAAGATTAGACGACTGTATAAATAAAAGTGACTACAATTTCATGAGTTCCTTCCCATGCATTAAAAAATGAATCTAGTCAGAATGCATGGTCAGAATAAGTTGCTACAAGTTTTTAGCAGCAACAGAAGGGCATATTGAATACTACTCTTCAACAACCCCCCCCCCACCCCCCCCACCCCACCCTCCTTTTTTTGTATTTTGAAACTTCGATTTCTGCATGTAAATTGATAATTGTTTGTGACTTGATTTTTTTTAAAATGCTAAATGAAAGGAATAAAACTTTTAGCATTTGTGTTGGCAGGCCCAAACCCAAACTTTCCCATATTCGTTACCGTAGTTTGTATTCACGTGCGTCTGTGTGTCTGAAGCACCAAATCGGTGTGAGCGCAGTTGTGAGTCTGGAAACTGGCAAATAATTGTTTGTCCAGAAGAACTTTTTTGGAGTAGAATTGAGAGGCTAATTGTCGTAAAACAGTCTGTCCTTACTCTTCCCAGCACTCTGTGAATCAACTATTTACTTCTAAAACCCTTACTATCACATAGCCTTTTCCATCATTCTCCCCTCTAAACAGGACCACTATTTCCAAGACTATTCCTCTCAAATAAATTTACGACATTATCTTCCCTTTGTTTTATTCATTGTTGTTGACCTGTCTTAAGTCGGGGTTAGCTGTTCTCAGATCTGTGCTGTCTACACATGCGCAAGTTTTTTGAGCGCTAACGGAGATACTTCCGTCAGGGAGTAATGATCTGGGTTCTGACCGGACTAGTATGTCCGTGGTACTTCTCTGCATTATCTGGGGGAAAGAAAGTCTTCAGTGTGACTGTGATGTCAGTGATTCTCCCCAGAGTTATTCTGTTCGTCAAAAATGACGACAGTTGTTATTTGTGTATTTCTTGGATTTTGTCAAAGGTAAAAGAAACTTAATTATTATGCCTAAGTTGCAGAACATTTTGTGGAAACCTGTGAGTAGAGCTCACAGTCCTTTGAGATGCAGAGTCCATTATTTGTGCTCGATGTAGCCAACTAAGACTATTCGTCTAACTGTTATACAGAAGCCCAGTGAAGATATATTATTAAAGAAACCGCATAATGGCGGTATGTTTCGGCATGGATGATTATGCCTGCCTATGAAGAATACACAGTTGTTTACATTATTATAGAGGCCCGACATTACGGCCGATATCTTTGAGCAGAAGAAGATGTATCTGGCGTATTATGCTAGATGAATTACAGCATTATTATTATTATGCAATTGAGAACTCGCCTTTTTGGTACGGCGGAGTTGTTTAAAGTACCTGACGCGCTGAGTCAGTGGTACGTGAGCTGCAGTATGAACTATGTGTTAAAGGACAGACCATTGTCGATAACGTCCTGATAGATGAGTGGTTTAAGCTTTATAATGCCAGATGTTTTTGCCAGTCATTTCCAGTTTATATGATGTCCTTGATCCTCGTCCATTTGACTGTAACTGTTGATGTCACTGTGTCTCGTAAATAAATGGTTGAAAAGTTCCAGCAGTTGCAACAATTACTGACTACTGCGTGTGAGTGAGTCGGTGCATTGTTTACCTGTCAAAGAGCCTGAACGCACTCGTGTTGTCTACACACCCACATCACTTATCAACTCACACAAACTTCGAGTAATTCACATTCAAGAGATGTATGATGTTTGAATGTCAACATGACACCCTGTTAGCGCCTCAACGCCTGGTGAGCTAATCATGCACAACAACGCTGTTTGGCCCAGGTCGTACTGACTACGCACGCACAGAAACCTACAGTAACACCGTGCAGGAACATTGAGGTAGATCGTACAGCCTTCAACATTCTAGTGGCGCATCAACACATCCATACAATAACAGTACACAGTAAAGATATCGTTACATTCCTGGTGGTCATGAAATAGGACTGTTACAATCACATAGTTCATAAGGCTAACTATACAGGGCCATTAACGTTCATGTCTGCATAAACACTGCAGTAATTGTGCTTCTAACACCTCGTCGTAAAATCAGTCTCGTACTGATCCGCGACAATATTATCTAGTACTCAAGCGTACAACATTATCAGGATACTTCCCTGGTTGACATTAAAATACTAGCATACGTATCAATTAAATACTTTCCATGTATGCAGCTACAGTGGCAGACGCAGTAACAACAGAAGAAAATTGACGCAGTAGCAACAGAAGAACACTAGACGCAGTAACAACAGAAGGACACTAGACGCAGTAACAACAGAAGAACACTAGACGCAGTAACAATAGAAGAATACTAGACGCAGTAACAACAGAAGAACACTAGACGCAGTAACAACAGAAGGACAATAGAAACGCAGCCATTCCGGCTGGAAACAGACACCAAAAGTCAACTGTCGTTCATCTGCACGCGCGTCTACGTAATAATTTTCTTTAACGTCATTCTATGCTATCAACCGTCTTGTTGAGCACAACGATGTTCCAAAATTTTGAAAACATTGCGGTGCGCAAAAAGAGGTGCAACAGTTACGTAGGGTAAAGGTAAAGGATCCCGTTACACGCCCATTGAGGCATATTGGGAATATGGTGTTAGGCCCATATTTTCTTGACTAGTCGACACACTTGGGGTGTTGTGGTCAGCATCACGCCGGCCGCCTTAACCTTCCCAGAAGTTGCTCTCACGTGCTTGAAGATATTGAGAAGTTACATGTTGTGTTGAACGGAATTACCATATGTAATAATTTTCGAGATTGGTTCACCATATTCTTGAACTGTCATATCAGATGCATTATTTTGAAGAGTAAGCCAACCTATCTCGGAGGAAGTACTGTAAAGTAGTTAAGAACAGTATTCGTCGAATTTCACGCCGGGGAAGATAACGGTTGGTTTGAATACATATTTGTAGGAAGGGTAGAAAAATTAACATTTAGTAGCTAAACACTAAAATATTCGCATAGACATCTCCTTCGTACACTCTCAGGCGTCTTCTTGAATGTTTTCAAAGAAAGCACTAGCCAGTTTGAAGCTATTTGAATCTCCGTAGAGCTTTTCTACGAATTGTGCTGGTTTCGACCATATGCGCTTTCTCTGTTCCACATATGTTGGGCAACTTTGAAGCAGATGTCCAGCAGTCATTTTACCAGTGCCACAGTTACACTGATCGGTTGTTCCTATCGTTAGCTTGTTGAATAGATGGTATCTCAATCTGTTGTGGCCAGTGCGCAGTCTGAAGATTACCACTTGTTCTCTTCTGTTGAGCTGGTAGTATGCACCATTGTGTGTGTGTGACCAGGAGGCTCTACATTCCATTTTTTCTGTATCTGATTCTGATAAAATTCTTTGCCTCCTTGAAAGTTATGCTTGCATCAAGCTGAGGTAGATTTCTACCCACCTTTGCCGGTGATGTTACAATGAGATGGGATCCATTGTATCACAACACTTTTGAATCGTTGACATAGTTTGTGGAACACTATTCTGAAGTCATCCAGGTCTGTATTATTTTATCTTTTCAACTTTGCAATTACTGACTGTGCATCGGTAAAGAAAGCAACTTGTCTTTCTGTATTTTCTTCTGTCATTATAACCTCTGCTGCAGTCTTCAAGACCTCTGCCTCTGCTCTGAAGTTACTTAAGAATTGTCCTGTTGCCACTGACACCTTATTATTGCACCAGTGTTTAAGGACAGAAAGACACTTCCACCTCCATTTTCTGTTGTATTTGTTGCTGATCCATCTGTGTATGCATGGGTCCAGGTGTTGCGTGGGTAATATTTCTGGATGTATTTTGTCGCTTTGGATTTTCTCTCTCTTGCAGTCTGGCTCTTCTTTCTTTCAATTCCAGAAATGTTTTCTATCATTTCAGGGAAACTGTGTTGTTTCCAAAATAGAAGCTTGTGTGCAGAGTTGATGGGTTTAATAGTTGATATTGTATTTATGGAAACTGCTCTCATTTGTAGTTTGGTTGATTCTACAAAGTTGCTTCGTTTGAGTGTTTGCCTCCTAAGAGTATTCATTCTATGGCACATTGGATGGTAGCTTAGTCTCTCGCATTAGACTGGTTCAGGATAAACAATGAGATAAAATTGGTCTACGAATGTGCAAAGGTTTGCTATGTGTGTATGCACGTATTTTGTGAAGCCTCAGTGCTTCAAGATTCATTATCTACGAGGCGTTCTATTCAAAATTCAGCTGTCCGAGTTCTAGGTATAAAACATTATTTTAAATGATTCTGTGTGTTTAACAAAAAGAGTTTGTGATCGACAAAGAACTATTTCCACGACTAAGTTCACGAGAGACGTAAGTTAGAAGTGGGATGTGTGCATAAATGTGTTTGTTTCTTTGCTCATTTCATTTCTTTTTCTTTTTTTTTTCAGTTGTCAAGACTCATCTGTGTCGTAGAGATTTCATAAGCTATCAAAATAGATGGTAATTCCCTTCGATACAAACATTTGCTGTCATTTGACCCACGTATGAACTATGATAGACAGGTAAAACGCCTGATCTATGATAACCATATAGATGTTACATCATTAATATTGGCAAGAAACTGATGGCTGGTAATTAAGGAGATGTGGCCGGGTGGTCACACAGGACCGTCTACTTGTCCGATGATCGTAGTAGTTCCCAGTTCTTTCATCCTGCTTCTTCACTCTCGTATTGACATTCACACAGGCTTTGTTAATTACGAAGAACGCTTTCACTGTAAAGGTTTGGTTTGGTTTAAAGGATTATCTTCATTGTGCATGGACAATAGTTTTCTACCCATTATAATTTCCCTGCTATCCGATAACTCGTTTGCTCCTTCTGTTTCAGATATACATGTAGTCATGCCCTTTTTATTACTTCTGTTTTTAATCTTTAATCCCATCACAACATATTACCTGTGACTGAGAGAAGCTATGTAATATATAGATGGATAGAGGACCAGTCCTTCTAGTGGCATTTCACATGTACCAATTAGTAGGTCTGGTGAGACCGCCACAAGCTGTCCCTGCTGAGTTGGAGAAGTACTCTGGGGCCGCAAGAAAACCCAAACAGCATCCCCATATGCCACAAGGGTAAAATAGTGAAAACTCGAGATCGCTGGGGCTCGGAAAATAATAATAATAAATTCTTTAAGCACCAAACACGGCGCATAAGGCAGAAACCAGTGCTCTCCAGGTTGTTCGTTGTGACGCCACTCCTCTTAGCTCTTGCACATTATTTACGCCCAACGTTCTTCCTTCTCTTATTATTGTTCTTCTGAGTGTTTCTTTTGGTCTTCCTTTTTTCCTCTTACCCTCAGGAACCCAAGTGAGCGCCTGTAGTGGTATTCTGTTGTTTTGCATTCGTAGGACATGACCGATATATGACCATCGTCTTTTCCTTATATAGTCAGAGACATATTTCTGCCTAGAGTCTTCTCTTATTTGTCGATTAGTCTTGAATTCTTTCCAACTGATGTTCATGAGTTTTCTAAGACATTTGTTCTCGAATGTATTCAGCTTGTTCTCCAATGATTTTGTTATTTTCCAACTCTCACAGCCGTATGTTAACACTGAGATAACATTTGAATTAAACAGACGAAGCTTGGTATGTATATTCAATGATCGTAATTTCCAAATGTTAGATAATCTATTGAAGGCGCTAGCTGCCAAAGCAATTCTAGTATGGATTTCTCTTGTTGTGTCACCATCCTGAGTCATTTTACTGCCTAAATAATTGAAACTTTCAACTTTCTGTAGTTTTTCCCAGTTCAAGATGATATCAAAGGTCTCGTTAGAAAAGTTCATAGCTTTAGTTTTAGAGGCATTTATTTGGAGACCTATTTTAACCGAGAGATGACACAAATTATTTACTGCTTCTTGGGATTGTCTGGGTGTTGAACTTAAGAATGCTAAATCATCTGCGAAATCCAGGTCCCCCAGGAATTTTCCATTTGTCCATTTTATACCTAATTGTTCATTGTGGGTATAGTTTCTCATAACCCAATCAATAGCTATTCCAAAAAGTAGTGGTGACATTGTGACGAACAGTTTTAGTGTAAGGGGAAGTAAACTGGAGTATGTTAGAAGTTGAAATAGATTTTGAGTTATAGCACTTAGTTGCTTGTTAGCTATCGAATTATTTAGAGAGTATCTCGTGATAGTTTCGAGAGACAGATTACAGACAGCGTGAAAAGCGCTGATATATTTATTCTGTAATGTTTGAGCGGAGTGAGAATAGCTCGCGGCTAGGAGCAGATGATTGATTGACTGAGTTGTGTTGACCGTGAGGAAGTCTCGTGTCTGCTTTTGAGCGGGACGAGTGTGTTATCTAGGGAGAGTGTTCCGGGCGTTTTGACCGGGTAGGAAGACAGTGTTTTTGGGAAGTGTGAAATGCCTGTACAGTGCTGAATTTAAAATGTCGACGGATTTTTCGCTGTGGGTACAGCGTAGTATGAAACTGCAGTTTTGATTATTGTGGAAATGTTTATAACTGCAGTGTGCAGTCTTTAAAGGCCATTATCTCCTGTGTGAGGAGTCTTGATTAATAAGAGTACTTTAGGCCATGAATCATTAGCTCCTGTGAGAGGATTGTTATTGAGGATTCTTTATAGCGCTGAGTTTAATAAGAGTACTTTAGGCCATGAATCATGATATCATTGTAGCTGCCGAGTGCGCAGTTATTATGTGGTACTTTATATCTTGTGTTGTGCTGTGAACGGTATTCTATGTGTATTTCATCAATGTGTTGTGACGTGAATAAACCCATATGAAATGTCATCAGTCGTTTACAACCATCCATGACTCTTGTGTACGTACCTGTGGTGTAAACGACTAAACCAACACACGCACTTAATATTACAAGTGTGACAGGGAACTTAACACGTATTTAGAAATAGCCCCGGAGTGGGCGTGGTCTATCTGTATCGAGAACTTGTGCATCGCTTACCAGTAGACTTCTACAGTGTTTGCCTGTGTGGCGTATATGTATGTATCAAATGTAGACATTACCAGATCCACAACACAGCAGCAACGTTAGCAGATAATCAATAAGACACCCTTACCGTACCATACACCAATCCTTTGTATCAGTTTCAGTGACAGCCATGATTGACTTTCACGTGCTTTACGGAGGTACAATAGTAATGACCTCCCGGATTTTCCTATTAATTTTACGGGGGTGTAACAGTGGTGTGCTAGTTTTATAGGATCAGATACCCGCGAAATTCGCGTGATATTAATTCACAAGTGTTAGCGTGTAGCCTGAGTGGCGTTAGTATATGAAAGACAGACATCACATTTGAGAGCTGTATCCAGGCCCAGGGAAAACTTATTCAGTATCAGTTAAACTGGGAACTGTTAACTCAAGTCGCAAGTCGCAACTCGCAAGTCAAGAAATTTATTACTCAAGATTATGAGATGTCATGATATACAGTGGCGTCTGTATACCAGTACAAGTAATCATCTGGCAGTATGAACGAGCGGTGTACCTCCTTTCAACGAAATTGACAGACGGTGACCCATTTCCTGCTTTCCTGTGCGGTGTGTTAGCACGTAGCGTGCTGAATCGAGGACCTGAGCGGAATCAAGGTGTCAAGTTCCAATGCCTTTCTGTTGTCGATTGTTTTACCATTGAACTTTGTGATATCCAGGGTGTTAACGGAAAGAAACAAAAGAGTTTTCATTCAAGATAAGTGGTTATGTTTGTGATGTGAACTGTGTCACCTTAACTATGTCAACGAGCCTTCCTGTGCTTTGCATTTCCTATACTGTTGAAATCTGTTGTTTTTGTTGTCTAATTCTATATAGACATATTATTAGGATTTAGTATTGATGCTAAGTATTGATGGTTGTATGATATATGTTGACTTCCCTCAGATGGAAGAGGAATTGAT
This sequence comes from Oreohelix idahoensis, assembly GCA_024509875.1. Classification (NCBI taxonomy): domain Eukaryota; kingdom Metazoa; phylum Mollusca; class Gastropoda; order Stylommatophora; family Oreohelicidae; genus Oreohelix; species Oreohelix idahoensis. Next base: position 243,211 of record JAMPIV010012462.1, read on the forward strand.
GATACAAAGTTTATGAATAATATTTTTGGTATACATACTGAACTGTGTGAAATGGAAGGGTAATTGTCAGAACTTCTTGAAACATAAACTTGCGACATTAATAATTATATTGATATAGATATATAGTTAACTGAGTGATTGAATCACCATGGATTTTGATAATAATCCTGCAGATATAAGGCCTATGTTGGAAAGTGCATTGTTAATAGGTAGAGATGAAAAGGGATTGAGAGGTCCAAGACTTGGAGTATGGATCATGGACGATTTGTTGGTTAATGTGTCAGTATCCCTAAAGTTATTTGCTGAACATAACTTTAAGCTTCTTTGTAATTCAATAATGGCTAAGGATTTGATTGATTTGTTACAGCACCTTCGTGTGTTTTTGAAACAGTATATTGAGCTTGAGCACGGACATGTAGTTCAAAGGATATTCAAAATAATCCACAACGGTAATCCTGATGAGCAGAAAAAGGAATTAGGAAATGAGAATCAATTAAAAATCAACAAACAAAATGCTCTACAGGAAAGAGCCAATTTTCTACAGGATATTGCCGAAAAGAAGGAATTAAGAGAAACAGTGTCGAGACTAACACATGATCTAGATAAGTCAAACACGGAACTTACTAAAGTGCAAGCGGCGTTAGATGCTGCATTGGGCAAAATCAAAGATTTGGAAGATCAAGTGCATTATAGAGATGGTGAAGTAAGTGATCTCAAGCAACAACTTCAGGAAAACAAAGAGAGGTGTAGTAAATTGGAAGCTGAGACAACTGACCGTGATAGGTCGTATACAAACACACTTCTTGATTTGTTGAATAAAGTAAATTCTGGTATTGAAGAAGAGAATTATACTGTATTTCCAAATGAAGTTGAAGAACTAATGAATGATGAGGATAGTGAGAATGAAACACGACAACTAAGTGTAAATGAAGAAAAGGATGAGAAAGACAAATTAGAAGAGTTAACGACTGAGAGAGAGAAGATGATTAAGATTGAGAGATTGTTAACAGAGGAGAGAAGTAAAGTTTTGACATTTGACAAATTAAATAGGAAATTAAGTGAAGAAATTTCACAAAAAAATGTTGAAATTGCAGAAAGTACAAAAAGGGTAGAGGGTCTACTCGATGTTATTTTAAACAGCGGAATATGGTCTACTGTCAATGTTGACAATACTAGACAGAAAGTTGTTTGCCAACAGGTTAAAAAGATCCAGCCCTATACAATCTTTGCGGATAGAAAGGTTAAATGTAATGAACAAATATCTTTTTGGGGAAAATATAACTTTCGAAGATCTTTTGATTCTGCTTCCAATAGCAACGAATCTTGGCGGAAGTGTAATAGAGAGAATGATAATGTAACAGTCAGTCCTGATAAAAGCCTAAAGATTAAACGAGTAACTGATTTTGGAGGTTCTCAGAAGATGATAACAAGGGATAAAGTTATAAGTAGTGGTTCCAAGGATGAAACCCATTATAGGCGTAACGATAAAGATACTTATAGATCTGCAGATGATACTGTAAACAAGCATATTGTCAAAGAAAAGAATGGAAAGAGTTTTTGTAGGAGAGATGTTTCTAAGGTTAGAAAGTACCAAGGAAATTCATATGATAATAATTTTCCTTCTCAGAGAGATAAGAGACAAGTTAATGTATCTCAACAGTTTAATTCTCAGAATTTTGAAAATAATGGTACAGACAAATACAAGAAGAGTTTTCAATCGTGCAATAATTTTTCTGACAGATTTTTTGTGCGGAGTAGAAACGTTAATCATAACAAGTCTAACTGGGATTATAGACATAATAATAGTCTCAAACAAAGAGGAAATGATGATAAATATTTTGATCGAACGACGAATAAGTGCAATTATGCTAATTTTGCTCGACATGAGCCTAGAAGCATTGTTATTAAGCAAAGTAGCAATGATAATGATGTCACAAATACTACTGCTTGTTATGTTTCTGATTTTGAAAGAGCAGCACGCTGTTGTGAACTTAAAGGAAGAGTCGATGACAGCGTGGGGTGACCAGATTTCCACACGAACCACAGTGCGGGGTAATTGTTTGTTTAACCTCTCCGTTGTTCGTAGTAAATTTCACCATTCATTAAAATGGAATTTTCATTTGTATTTTTTGAACAGAGGCGACTTCTTGATATGGGTCAGCGCTCCTGTTTACGTTAACGGCTGTTTACGGTAGCGACAAGAATATAGGCCAAGATTGTGCCCGAGTGAGTGTTTTCTCAAGCAGAACATATCAGCGTGCTAACCATGATTCGACGTTTTACCCCTAGTGTTTATGAGATGTCGGCAAGACCTATGGAGATTTTTTTTTTTTTTTTGCGGTTGATTCTTTTTGTTTTGTTTGTTTATTAGGACAGTAGATGTTAATGTATTCTATTGCATAGATCATTATAGGTTGTTATATTATGATCATCATCTTTACGCATCATTTGATGTCTATTGTTTTTTTTTATATGTATGACTGTTTTAATTATAAATTAGTTCATTTCGATGCTATTTTTATACTATTGTGTTTTGGATAATATGTAGTGTGTTAGATGGTAGTGACGTGTTGTTTACTATTCATGAATGCAATGAGCAGATTTATATTTAACCTTACTGGTTACAAACTTATGCCTATTTTTTATACTCTGGTGTAGAACTTGAAGTTTTTTTTTGGTTTTGTTTTACAGATGTGTTGGGTAGAATAGTTTTGTACATGATGAGTTTGCCAGCCCTATGCACATACTCATTAGTTGGAATGTTACAATAATTACTTTTAATATATCAGGTGGAGATAGATATAAATTTATAACTGAATAACACTATAGCTAAGCTGAACGTGATTGTCAGCCGGAAATATTTAAAAGTTTAAATTGAACTGTATAGAGAAAATTAACAGCGGTTGCTGATATTGTTATTGGATTGAGAAATCTAGAGATCTGATTTAAGCACTTGCTTAACATACATTACGTTGTTTTCATGTATTTGCAAACCTGTATGTTGGTAATAGTGTGTTTTTCTATGTGTTTCTTTGTGATGTATTTTTGAAAAATTTACACGTGTTGTGTAGTGTTTGCTTAGATGCAGGAATTGTTATATGTCTCTCATTTTGCTAAAGCTAGTTTTTTGTTAATTTGTTAATTATAGATTTGAATTAATTAAATTAAAATACTATTTTTATGTAACTTAGCATTACGAAATATTTTTGTACTGTATTTTTTGGAAAATATTTTTTTTCCCAGACATTGTAATTTTTTATTTTTGTTTTTGTGTATGCCTAGCGTTTGACTATGTGCTATGTTTGATATGTAGAGTAATGTTAGTTCTTTAAAGAAAGTTTTTTGTTTGTTTTTTGGATGTTATGTTGTATTAGCGCTTGATTATGCGTTGGTCTTATAGCAATGCTATCACTTTTTTGTGTGGTGTCGATAATTTATTGTTGATTATGTATAACTTGTATAACTTGTTTAAATTACTGATTATGTTTTGTTTAGTTATAAACTATTTTTTGTAGTATTAGTATAGGAATACTTTGTTATTTTGTTTGGTGCTTTTCGATCGTGTTTGTATGTATTTTGAAATACGTTGTTGATCTAAATAGTTATTAGTATATATTTTTACCAACGTTCTCTATATTCATACCTTTTGCTTTCTATCTGTCTCTGTTGATTATCCTTCATTCCATTCCTTCTTTTCTATTGTCTTTTCAGTATGGTTTCATATTTTGTTTACATTTCGTGCTTTATTTACGTTTCACTTCATTTTTCTTGTATACTTCTTCTTTCGCTTCTTAAACTTTCATTCTATGTATTGTTACTTTAATGGTATAACTTAATATAGTGTAACTACTTGTGATATTTGTAATTATTTTACATATAACAAATTGTTTGAATGTAATATTATTGTTTTTTCCTCATATTCTGATTTCATACTTACCTTTATTACGGATCATTTTTTCGTTTGCTTGATCTTGTCTTTTCTTGTACTATCGGTTGTTTCCTATTTAGTTGTGCTGTATTCACTTAACTTGGTTTTGTAATACATTATTTTTGGTATGCTTAGTTGATTACATTGGATACTTCATTTTTACATTTCACTTAATGCTTATATTTTGTAGATGTCTTATCTTAACTTAACTTAAAGTAATTCTTATACGCATATGTTAGAGTTTCATTGTCCTCTTAATCTTTTTTGGTTTTGGGGAATGTATTTGTCAAAAAATTGATAGAATCAATTTTTTTTCTCTGGGGGTGAGGTAAGATGTGACGAACAGTTTTAGTGTAAGGGGAAGTAAACTGGAGTATGTTAGAAGTTGAAATAGATTTTGAGTTATAGCACTTAGTTGCTTGTTAGCTATCGAATTATTTAGAGAGTATCTCGTGATAGTTTCGAGAGACAGATTACAGACAGCGTGAAAAGCGCTGATATATTTATTCTGTAATGTTTGAGCGGAGTGAGAATAGCTCGCGGCTAGGAGCAGATGATTGATTGACTGAGTTGTGTTGACCGTGAGGAAGTCTCGTGTCTGCTTTTGAGCGGGACGAGTGTGTTATCTAGGGAGAGTGTTCCGGGCGTTTTGACCGGGTAGGAAGACAGTGTTTTTGGGAAGTGTGAAATGCCTGTACAGTGCTGAATTTAAAATGTCGACGGATTTTTCGCTGTGGGTACAGCGTAGTATGAAACTGCAGTTTTGATTATTGTGGAAATGTTTATAACTGCAGTGTGCAGTCTTTAAAGGCCATTATCTCCTGTGTGAGGAGTCTTGATTAATAAGAGTACTTTAGGCCATGAATCATTAGCTCCTGTGAGAGGATTGTTATTGAGGATTCTTTATAGCGCTGAGTTTAATAAGAGTACTTTAGGCCATGAATCATGATATCATTGTAGCTGCCGAGTGCGCAGTTATTATGTGGTACTTTATATCTTGTGTTGTGCTGTGAACGGTATTCTATGTGTATTTCATCAATGTGTTGTGACGTGAATAAACCCATATGAAATGTCATCAGTCGTTTACAACCATCCATGACTCTTGTGTACGTACCTGTGGTGTAAACGACTAAACCAACACACGCACTTAATATTACAAGTGTGACAGGGAACTTAACACGTATTTAGAAATAGCCCCGGAGTGGGCGTGGTCTATCTGTATCGAGAACTTGTGCATCGCTTACCAGTAGACTTCTACAGTGTTTGCCTGTGTGGCGTATATGTATGTATCAAATGTAGACATTACCAGATCCACAACACAGCAGCAACGTTAGCAGATAATCAATAAGACACCCTTACCGTACCATACACCAATCCTTTGTATCAGTTTCAGTGACAGCCATGATTGACTTTCACGTGCTTTACGGAGGTACAATAGTAATGACCTCCCGGATTTTCCTATTAATTTTACGGGGGTGTAACAGACATAATACAGCCTTGTTTCACCCCTGTTTCTACTGTAAACCATTCTGTATTCCCTTTATTTGTTCTAACACAACATCTTGCATTGTCATATAGCGCTTTGATTATATTCACATATTTTGTTGGAAAACCATAGATTGTAAGTATCTTCCACAATGATGGGCGGTGTAGACTATCAAAGGCTTTTTGAAAATCGACAAAGGTGATAATAAGTGTGTTGCGCACATATTCTTTGGTGGCACGGATTACGCATACAAAAGTATTTATTTGTCTGATCAAAATATATTCATCTTTGAATGCATGTTTTTGGTCTTGAGGGACGGAACTCAGATTAGGCAATAAGTATTCATTCTGTGAGTTATCACTCTTTGTATCGTTCTGAAAATCGAACTCAGCGGAGGGATTTAGACTTACTTGAATCTATTCTGTGTTTGGTTAGGAATAGATTGTTCTTGCTTCAGAATGTCTATGGCCCGAATCTATGTGTAGTTCTTGTCTATGTAGGACGAGTATGTCTTATATCTTGATATCTTAGTATGTTTAAGTGGAACTATTTTTCTTGTACTGTACTTTAAGGGGTCAGGTGTTTTTCGGCGGATGAAGGGAGGTTTAGAGTGTCCTTCGGTTGTCGATGCCTATGGCGGAAAAGTCATGTCGTAGAGCTGCCCAAGAGTTTGTGATCTCTTCAATTTATCATGGGGACGAAGATAGTTTCTTCCAGGATTGTTTAGCCTATGGGTTCCCCAGTGGTGATTCTATACTGTTCAAAAAAAGAAACGCAACATTATTGCAGTGGTAATGGACACCAAATTTCAAACTTGTAACAAAATTTTATTTTACGGAATTAATGTTTCAATCTTGGCATGAAGAAACTTTCAGACTTTAACAATGAAATGATGTTCATTAAATTTGGTTTGGACTTTTATTCTTTGCGACTGAGGCCTCCGTTTCAGTAAGGTGTATGGCCTCCTCTGGCCTCTATCAGAGAACGACATCTCCTTGACATGGATCCGATTAGCCGTTGGATCTGTTGTTATGGGATGGCTGCCCACTCTTCCCGCAGTGCAAGAGACAACTGTCGGAGATTGGCTGGAGCCACGTCTCGCTGGCGGAGTCGTCTGTCGAGTTCCTTCCAAAAGTGTTCTATGGGGTTCATGTCTGATGACATGGCTGGCCACGGAATGGTCTGGACGTTGTTGTCAGCAATGAACTGGGTGGTGACTTGTGCCACATGAGGTCGAGCGTTATCCTGCTGAAAAATTGACCCTCGTGCAGCCAGAAGTGGAAGGACGTGAGGACGAAGAATTTCAGCGACGTATCGTTGGGCATTCAGGCGTCCTTCAATTTGCACCAGGTCACTTCTTCCCATGAAGTTGATCGCCCCCCACATCAGTACACCTCCACCACCATGTGGAGGAGCCTCATCAACGCTGTTCTGGGCGTAGCGCTCATGGACTCTGCGGTAAACTCTTCTCCGTCTATCGTGTCGCTGGAGCACAAAAATGATTCATTACTAAACCAAACCCGTCTCTAGTCATTCCCAACGGTCCATTGACGATGCTGGTTCGCTCACTGCAGTCGGTTCTGGCGATGCCGGTCCGTAAGAACAGGACCTCTGTAGGGTCTTCTAGCCCAAAGACCAGAGTCGTGCAGCCGGTTCCTGACCGTTTGATCTGAAATTCGACGAGCTGCTGACATTGACTGGACTGTGTAGGACGCAGATGCAAGTCGATTCCTGAGGTGACGCAGCCGTATGAAGCGGTCTTCGGCAGGAGTTGTGACTCTGGGTCTTCCACTGCGCAGCCGGTCTGCCACTGAGCCAGTTTCTTGAAATCGCCTCCAAAGGCGACTAATGGTGCTTCTAATCACATTAAATTGTCTGGCCACTACACTTTGTGACTGTCTAGTCTGTAAACATCCAATGATGATGAGTCGTTGTTATGTAGGGAGATGAGCCATACTTGCGCATTGAATTTTCAACTGAATTTATTCGAGGAGCGTCAATCTTTTATAGGCATTCAATAATATGGTCAGAGAGTTTTGTGTTCAGTAAGTTTAACGTGATTCTCATGAACCTGTTACGAGTTATTGTCAAAAATGTTGTTTTGACCTTGACCTCTTTCATGACCTCACGAATCATGAGGTGAATACAATTCAGGTAACCACGAGAAGTTAATGACTAGGTGGATACAGTCGATAGGTTGACTGATGTCCAATCAGCGAATATCTTTTATAAAAGTAACACCAAAAAAGTTGCGTTTCTTTTTTTGAACAGTATATAACGCCGGGAGAGCGTTTGTGCTTGCTAGTGTATTCTTATGTCAAGGTAAACGTACTTTTGCTGACTTCGTTCATTCCTAGGCTTAAGATGGGCAGACGTTTACATGAATCTACCTATGTCAGTATGTCAGAACGACATATTATCTAGCAGCACTGTTTATGTTTCTATACAGCAATTATGAGGACAGATTATGCTGATTCTTGTGGAAACTTGGATATTCATGAATTGAACCTTTATGGCAGCTTAGTCGTGCATCGTAGGGGGTGTTGGGAAGTCAGGTATTGGTAGTACCTCTGGTGAAGGAGCTGTCATGCCCTTTTTAGGGCAGCTCAGCCACCTTTGGTCCAAACCTGGCATCCAGCTCTCACCTGTGGCTCCTCGTAGCTGTCAGCATGCGACAGCGGCCACCCCCGGACAACGGCTTTGACAGGCCGGCTAAACTAGGTGAGGGTAGCCGAATGGTTATAAACCTTCGGTGAGTTAGGGTCTGCCTACCCATGCATGCGAAGACTGGATTCGATAGACTGCGCCGAAGAAACCACCTGTTGGTTCAACGGGCATGACGGCGATTACCAGCAACGCGCTGTGGAGCGTAAGGAGCACGGCGAGGCACGTAGAAAGCCCTGGTCATCCACTGCACCTGACTTCATCTCCAGTCGTCTTGACTTGTCTTGCCACTGGATTGAGATGGACCCAGGCGAGAGAGTGAGGTCGACGAATTGCGCAACTCTTCCTCACTTTAATCCAAATCACCGCGCAAGTCACTCTTTCATCCATTCATCCATTCACTCACAACAAGTCCTGTGGCGATGGGCGAGCGGCGAAGCGGCAGGCGTGGGTACGCTGGCAGTCGTAGTCGCAGACCTACACACAGGCGGCTCAGGCCATATGGTCGTCTTCCACTGATCGGAGCAGCAGTGGGATTCGGCAGCCCCCTGAGTGTCTGAGCAGCCCTCTTTAGGAAAGCACTGCTCACCTCCATGGCATGAGGAAGGGGCTAGAAAAGGTGCCCTAAACATTGCCTGCTTCACCATTACCTAACCAGCTTACCGCGGTTGGTGGGTACCCTACTTCGGCGGTCGACATATAAGAAAAAGAAAGGACAGATTTTTCCCCCTCATTCTAGGCGCATGGAATGTGCGCACTTTACTTGACAAAGACTTTAACGCAAACAGACCTGAGAGACGAACTGCCCTGATTGGGAGAGAACTGGCCAGGTACAACATTGACATAGCAGCACTGAGTGAAACTCGACTTGCAGGCGAGGGCCAACTTTGCGAAAAGGGTGCAGGTTATACATTCTTTTGGAGCGGAAGAGGAACTGAAGAAAGACGAGAAGCAGGGGTTGGATTTGCAATCAAAACAGCAATTGTCAGCAAGTTAGCGGGGCCCCCAAAGGGAATAAATGACCGACTCATGACGGTCAAGATCCCTCTGTTCTATGGAAGAAAACATGCCACCATCATTAGCGCGTATGCACCAACTATGACAAACCAGGATGATGTCAAGGATAAGTTTTACGAAGAACTACATGCAGTCATTGCATCAGTTCCTAAAGCAGATAAGCTCATCATTCTTGGTGACTTTAATGCAAGAGTAGGCTCAGATAACATCTCCTGGAATGGCACTATTGGTAGGTACGGCGTGGGTCGCTGTAACAGTAATGGACTTCGTCTCCTCCAGACTTGCGCAGAACATGACCTCCTTGTCACCAACACCATTTTTCGACTTCCTACCCGCAACAGGACCTCCTGGATGCACCCTCGCTCAAAGCATTGGCACCTAATTGACTATGTAATTGTTAGGAAGAAGGACAGGCAAGATGTCCGGGTGACCAAGTCCATGTGTGGTGCCGAATGCTGGACTGATCATCGCCTCATTGTATCTAAACTTAAAATTCGTATCCAACCAGCCAGGCGCCCTCAGGGGAAGAAAACTCAAAAGAGGCTGGATGTCACCAAACTAAAGAAGACAAAAATCAAACAGTCATTTACTGACACCTTAGAAGACCGTCTCAAATCTATCTCGCTAGACGGCCAAAGTGTGGAAACAAATTGGGCAGCCCTAAGTGAGCAGATCTACAACACTGCTACAGAGGTCCTGGGTCCTTCCATCAAGAAACAAAATGACTGGTTTGATGAGAACTCAGATGATATAAAGCAGATGTTGGCTGAGAAACACCATCTCCATAAAGCATATTTAAATGATCCAAAATCTACATCCAAGAAAGACGCTTTCAACAACATGCGTAGAATCGTCCAACATAAACTACGCCAGATGCGGGATTCATGGCTGAGTAATAAAGCAGATGAGATCCAAGGCTTTGCTGACAGCCATGACTTGAAAAACTTTTACCTTGCACTCAAAGCGGTCTATGGTCCAACATCATCAGGATCATTTCCCCTCCTTAATGCAGATGGAAAAACACTAATTACAGACAAGGAAAAAATTCTCCAACGCTGGGCTGAACATTTTAATAATATCTTGAACCAGCCATCATCTATTAACGACGAAGCCATCATCCGCCTGCCCCAAATTCCTATAAATGAAGCATTAGATGATGTACCAACTCTGGAGGAAACTAAAAAAGCGATTCGTCAACTGTCTAGTGGAAAGGCCCCTGGCTCCGATTCAATTCCTGTTGAGGTTTATAAAGATGGCGGTGCAGTTCTGATAGAGAAACTTCATATGATCTTCCAGCAAATGTGGCAGAGTGAAACCATCCCACACGATCTCAAAGATGCCTCAATTATACATCTTTATAAACGTAAAGGTAATCGCCAAGACTGCAACAATCATCGAGGCATCTCTCTTTTATCAATCGCTGGGAAGATATTCGCCAGAATCCTTTTGAATCGCCTTACGGCTCATCTTGACAAAGGTCTTTTACCTGAAAGTCAGTGTGGATTCCGGAAAGAACGTGGAACCACAGATATGGTGTTCGCTGCAAGACAGCTACAAGAAAAATGCCAAGAACAGCGCTGTGACCTGTACACAGCTTTCATCGACTTGACACGGTCAAGTAGAGATGGTCTATGGAAGATCATGGCAAAATACGGCTGCCCAAAGAAATTTATCACAATAGTGCAGCAACTGCATGATGGAATGCAGGCTAGAGTTCAGGAAAACGGTGAGCTATCAGAGCCTTTCCCTGTCTCAAATGGAGTTAAACAAGGGTGCGTACTTGCACCGACTCTGTTCAGTATCATGTTTTCTGCTATGCTGACTGATGCTTTTAGAGACGGGGACACAGGAATCGACATTAGTTATCGTATTGATGGAAAATTGTTTAACCTTAGGAGGCTTCAAGCAAAAACCAAGGTCAAATCACACACCATCAGAGATCTTCTGTTTGCTGATGATTGTGCCCTCAATGCTGGCTCAGAGGCTGATCTGCAGCATAGTGTGGATAGATTCTCCGAAGCCTGCGCCAACTTTGGGCTTACCATCAACACGAAGAAAACAGAAATCATGTACCAACCAGCTCCTGGCACAGTTTATACTGAGCCAGTCATCAAGGTTAATGGTGAGAAACTGAATGTTGTGAACAGATTCACATACCTTGGTAGCACACTATCCCAGAACATTGTCATTGATGATGAGGTGAACACCAGGATCTCCAAAGCCAGCAGCACATTTGGCAGACTATACACCAACGTTTGGCATCGAAGTGGCATTAGTCTACAGACAAAGCTGAAGGTGTACAGAGCTGCGGTGCTTCCAGTGCTGCTATATGCATGTGAAACATGGACTGTATACAGGCGCCACGTAAAGAAGCTAAACCACTTCCATACAGTCTGTCTCAGGAAGATAATGAACATCAAATGGCAAGACAAGATCCCGGATACCGCCGTTCTTGACAGAGCTGGTATCCCTAGTATTGATACTATTCTGATGCAGTCACAAATTCGCTGGGCAGGTCATGTAGTCCGCATGCCAGACCATCGACTGCCAAAGATACTCTTTTATGGTGAGATGCAGAAGGGTAAACGCTCCCATGGTGGCCAAAAGAAGCGCTTCAAAGACACGTTAAAGACGTCATTGAAAACCTTTGACATAAACCCAGACACATGGGAAGCTGCTGCGCAAGACCGAACTGCTTGGCGCACATCTCTTCGTAAAGGTGCAGCAGCATGCGAATCATCCAGAAGAGCAGCAGCGGAACAGCGGAGACAAGCTAGAAAGGACCGTGAAATAAAACCTTCACATGAAGCAAACATTCCCTGCCCACACTGTCCAAGATCTTTCCAGGCCCGCATCGGGCTCTTCAGTCACCTTCGTACCCATAGACTAACCTAACATATTCTTAAATAATTGGATGAACAGAGTGGTCTTCATCACCCGTGATGGACGAACAACCACAGTCGTGCATCGTTAAGGGTGAGCGATGTTTACAGGACAGGAGCCATCTTAGAATGTTACCTATTGTCAGTCATCTATCCGAGAACAGGGATGCCCCTTATTATCCGATGATGATCAAGAGATCACACTTATGTAAGGAAAATCTATTACGGGTGATTTAACATTCGCTCAGAAGATATTTGCGGAATGCTATTTAAAGAAATCTCCGCTTGGGTGCAAGCTACACTTATGCTAAAGGAGGTTCTGTCTAGGAGTCACCGTAAACATTATTGATTAACTGACATGACTAGTCAGTAAGGCCTGATGAAGATTTGCTAAACATTACATATTAACTGACATGATCAGTCAGCAAGGCCTGATGAACATTTGTATGAGATATGGAACCCTGAACGTTTGTATACTGATGTTCCATTATGATTTTCATCAACATGTATGCCAATGTATTATTGTACACCGTGGGTCAACAATATGCTATTGATGTGAACCTGTGTTCCTGTAACTGTACCCATTCTGTCAAGTGTGAGCGTCAAATTAAACTATTGAAACGTCTACAGTGGTCTGCATAAGTAACTTCTAGATACGCATGAATGAGTGTTTGAACCTTCAGTCAACTCCACAGAACAGTCACACATTCGCGTATTGACATTCATTACAACACTCATTGTCAACACTGTATTCTTGTCAGGGCCTCATTGTGTCCCAGGACAAGGTGACATGTATACCTGACACTGTGCTCGGTTGTTTGAGTTGACTATTCAGTCCCAGTACATCTTTACAACGTACACTGATAAAACACAGTATACAGCATCCAAAAATAACAATCTTCATTATTACCACAAGAAAGAAAAGGCGGTTATTGATGTGATGAGAAGATCCAGCTTTATCAAGGTGGTGGCTGCTCTGATGTATACACAGTTACGATGAAGAAAAGAAATAGCGTTATCAATGTGGTAGGCCAGATTTCTGGGCTTAACCTGCACAGTGGACATTGCCAGAAGTTAACAGCTACTGATACCAGTTTGTTTCCCTGACGCCTGATACGACACACCAGCAGTGTTAGTCTACACCTGATTGACAGTTCCTCACGTGACCCATGAAGCGATTACTGTATCTAGGTCACCGCTGTTGACATTTTGCTCCGTACAGGCATAATTACATAGAACAGGCAGCGTAGCACGGCAAGTTGTTTACAAGTGGACATTTAACTGTGTTAGCAGAAGTATTGAACTTAGAAGTCTACACGTCAACGGTGGATCTTCTTGTGTGTTCATATTGCAGAACTATGTAATAATTTAAAACAGAGAGCTATTATTTAATAAAGTGGCAGTTTAATTTGATTAAAAACTGTACCATATTAATGTAATACTGAGCCTTCTCTGCAGACACTTCTACAACACATTGCTTTATATTACATGCATTTATATATTGTATGCTATTTGTATTTATGTTTACATGTTTGCATATTTTTTGTATGTCTATGTCGCGGGCCTGGTTGGGAGGAGACTAGTATAAGGTATACCGAGTAATATTGGTCTTATATTAGCGTTCTATAGGGAGCAATTTTCTTTATTGGAAATTTGCTGGCAACATCTGGTGCTATTTTTGTTAGTTGTGATGAGGTGTTCTTTTCTTCGTTGTTTTTGTTAATAATTTTGTGTTCCTTAGTTTTGTTTGATTTGTTTGTATTTGTAGGTCTATCCTTTCGTATCTTTCAGTTCTATACACCATTTATGTTTATACACTGTGGCGTTATTTGTCTTGTTGATTTCATTGCAGTTGTCGTCAAAGATTCTGTGATTATTTTCATTGATTTCTCTATTTGACTTATTTGATTTCTGCAATTGTTTTCATATTGTATTTTATGCTTGTCCTTGGTTAATGTCTTTGGTTGACATTTGATAAGAGAGAGTTGATTACACGTATTTTATAGTATAGACCAGTACTTGATTATTATTATTGTTGTACAAGGAAGTATACAAGACCTTTGTAAGGCTTGTCTCCCACAGAGATTGGGATTGTGAACTAATTAATCAAGTCCATTGAGAACTTGCTCCTGTTTATTAGGAGATAGATTACATTTTTGGGTTAAGTTATTACTATCATTATTAGACATCATGTCTACATTGGAATACTTTATTGCACAAGGGAAATCCCTTGATAAGTCTGGTAAGGAATTAGAGGAGTTTGCAACTGCTCAATTTGCAATGGTATTAAAATCAAAAGAGAAGAAGCAAAAAGAGGAGAATAAATGGAAAGCAGAAGTTGAACAAAAGAAAATAGATGCTGAGAATTTAAGATTGCAGATGCAAGCTGAGGAGAGAAAAGCTGCTGCTAAGGAGAAAAAAGCTGCTGCTGAGGAGAGAAAGCTTCAAATGGAAGAGAAAAAATTTGAGGCTGAACAAAAAAGATTAGAAAGAGAAGCTGAACAAAAGAGATTAGACAGAGAAGCTGAAGCTGAACAAAAGAGATTAGACAGAGAAGCTGAACAAAAGAGATTAGACAAAGAAGCTGATGCTGAGCAGAGAAGATTAGACAGAGAAGCTGAGGAGAGAAAAGCCATGAGAGAACAGGAACACCAAAAAGAACTGTTAACATTTGAATTAGAAAAATTGAAATTGACAAATATGAGTAATGTTAATCAGTCAAATGGTAACAGTGGTAAACCCTTTACTTATAAGGTCAAGGTACCAGAGTTCAATCCTTCCAGTGACGATATTACATTCTGGCTGGATCGTTTTGAACGCTCTTGTCGAGCTCATAATGTGGATAAATCACAGTATGCTAATCAATTGTCAGAAAATTTGAAAGGTGATTCTCTGACTAGTTTAAGTTTGGTTGAAGAGTCTGACAAGGATAATTATGATGTTATTAGGGCAGCTTTATTGAAAAAATACCAGTTAACTGAGGAAGGTTACCGTATTTTGTTTAAGAAAATGGTACCTGAATCAGGGGTGGAATTCTCAGAATTCATTGCAAGGACACGTCTTACATTTAATCGTTGGATTGAGTTGTCCAAAACAGAAAAGACATATGAAGCCCTTATGGGCTTGTTGCTCAGGGACAAGATTATGTCATGTGTTAATAAACCATTCTTGGAATTCCTACATGAGCGTAAACCCAAGACACTAAAAGAAATGCAAGAATATTGTGACCAATACGTCACTGCACACCCTGACATAACTCTTAGCAACACTAAGATTAAAGAGAGTATGCCAGTTGCATCAGCAACACCATACAACCCTAATTATTCACACAAATTTCAGGGACAACAAAACAAGTTTGGTAAAAAAAAAGGTAACCATAATAGTTATCAAAACCAAGGAAGCCAATCATTTCAGGGTTCTTCTGCGAAGAACTGGAGAAGGGCTGACAGCCCTCGATACAGAGGTGGTCATAATTATAGGCATTTCCGCAGAGGAAGTCAATATAGGAACTATCCAAGTCATCCATCTTGGAGACAACAAGACCATAACTATAGAGATACTCATTATAGTGAATATGATAATGGTAACTATGATAATTATGACTCAAACCCAAATAGGGGTTACAATAGAGGGAATAATAATGATTACAGAGGCAATAATAATCGAGGTAGATCCCAATACAAAAAACATAAATCTCATTATCATGCAAACTCTGCACAGCAAGAGTCACATGAAGCCTATAAACAGAGTAAAGATAATAATGATGCTAATAATATGGCAGGTTCCGCTTTTGACTTTGGGAGAGCATCTCAGTGCCCCCAATGCAAAACATTATTTGAACCAACTACGGTGTCCACTTTAAGTTGTGGCCATCCTCTTCCCGCTCTTCCTGCGTCAATCGCGCATGATGGAAGAGGTTCTCTTGTCTTGAATAGAGGTTTAGTTGATGGTACTCCAGTCGCAGTTCTTTTCGATTCGGGGTGCACCACCATTGGAGTGAGGCAGTCGCTTGTAGATCCTTCTCGTGCCACTGGGAAAATAGTCAAATGTGTAACATTTGGCGGCACCTTAGAGAAATACTCTACTGCTATCATTAGGATTGCTACTCCTTTCTTTACAGGAGATGTACACGCATGTCTTCTGCCGAATCCGATCGCTGATCTTATCATCGGTCGTATTCACGGAGTCAAAGAATGCACTCCACAACAAATTTCCGTTTGGGAAAAACAGAATATGCAAACCGCTAATGCTGTAGTCACTAGAGCTCAAGCTCTTAATGTGCCTCAATCTTCACCAACTGAAGATAATGAAGTGCATAACCAAGATGATCCCTTGGTAATTTCTCGTGACTCATTTATAAAGCAGCAAGAAGAGGATCCGACTCTAAAGAAATTCTTTACACTTGCAACGAAAGGTGATCCGAATAAAGATACAAAGCGTAATACTTGGATTACAATGAAGAATGGCGTACTTGTACGTATGGTGCAAGACTCCGACAAGTCAAGTCATTCTCAGATTCTTGTGCCCAAGAATTTAAGAGTTAAAATCTTACAACACGCACACGACTCTCAGTGTGCTGGACATATGGGTTTTTCCCGTACAAAGTCAAGAGTTCTTGCGGCTTTCTTTTGGCCTTTTGTGAACAAAGACATACGGATTTATTGTCAATCTTGTATAGTATGTCAAGAAATCAAATCCAAAGATCCACGCCATGCTGCACCTATTCAGGCTGCAGACATTCCTATTCGACCATTTCAGAAAATGGCGATAGACATCATTGGTCCATTTAAGATCAAATCTGCTAGAGGACATCAGTTTATTTTAACGTGTGTGGACATGTGCACACGTAGGCCAGAGGCTATCCCTCTGAAGAGCATTACTACTGCTGACATTGCAGATGCTCTTTGGCTTATATTTTCTCGTCTGGGATTCCCCGGAGAAATATTATCAGACCATGGCACCCAACTAATATCGGATACCATGTCTCAAGTGATGTCGACTCTGCAGATAGAGAGATCTTTGAGTAGTATCTATCATCCTATGTCCAATGGGATGGTCGAACGGCTAAATAGAACACTCAAGAACTTATTAGGGAAGATAACTGAGGATCATCCTCAAGATTGGGATAGGGTTTTACCCGCAGCCCTCTTCGCTTACAGAGAGGTCCCCAATAAACATACAGGATTTTCGCCCTTTGAACTTGTCTTTGGCGCGCGACCGCGCGGCCCTATGTCTTTGCTTCATGATCTCATAACCGCTGATAACGCTGACAAACAACATTTTTCTTTCTTATATAAGAATAAGTGTTCTTAGGTCAGTTTCTTGCGCTGATTTCAAATTTGAAATCCGTTTATCTCTATCACGTTGGGTTCTTAAGATATTTGTGAATAAATATATTTTTGGGAAACCGTTATTTGCTCCATTTCATTTTTACTATATAACTTCAAAAATTAATAAAATGCAAAATAATTCTACTTTTTATACTGCTAAAAGATGCATGACATATGTTACGTTATATTTCGAATAGTTACTGTATTTTGAAATAATTCTGAGTGAAATATGGCTTCTAGAAGTTGTAGAAATTCGGCTGATCTGTTCTGTTACGTGTGCGGATATTTTACCGATCGTGTTCACCAGAAAAACTTTACACCATTGCTAAAGAAAGCATATGAACTTTATTTCGATTCGAAAGTTGATGATGCAAATAAATCTTGGAAGCCAAATGCAGTTTGTTCGACTTGTGCAAATACATTGGCAGGTTGGTTACGAAAACCGCCGAAGCATAAGTCGATGCCTTTTGGAGTGCCAGTAATATGGCGTGAACCGACAAATCACGCTACTGATTGTTACTTCTGCTTGACAAATATCCATGGTTTCACTTTTAAAACTAGAAAGTCTGTGGTTTATCCAAATATTGAATCGGTTTCGAAACCAGTGCCTCATGATCCAATCACGTGTCCGATCCCAGTTCCACCAGAACAATATCCGTTGGACGTGAATGAACCATCAGAAAGTGATAGTTTACCTGCTTTAGAAACTAATTCTGACTCGGATTATATACCGGTGAATGATGGTGTTCACTTAATTAACCATTCAGAACTTTCAGATCTAATACGTGATCTCGCTCTCACCAAAGGACAAGCGGAATTACTCGGTTCGCGACTCAAAGAATGGAATCTTTTAGCGCCCAATACTCCGATATCTAAATTTCGTCATAGACACAGAGAACTTGTTCAATACTTTGAGATGGATGATGACATTTGCTATTGCAAAGATGTAAAAGGTCTAATGGTGCACCTCGGTCATGAGCACATAGTCAACGAATGGCGACTTTTCATCGACTCTTCCAAGACTAGTCTAAAAGCCGTGTTATTGCATAATGGAAATTTATTTTCATCAATTCCAGTCGCCTACTCTGTTCATATGAAAGAAACTTATGACAATATGGCTATACTTTTGGCAAAAATAAAGTACAATGACTACCAATGGCGGATTTGTGGAGACCTAAAGGTCATTGCAATTCTCACGGGCATGCAGACTGGGTATACTAAATTTTGTTGCTTCCTATGTGAATGGGACAGCCGCAACAGACAGGAACATTATGCAAGAAAGGTGTGGCCTATCAGGGATCGTATGCAGCTCGGGCATAAAAATGTAATACACGAGCCATTAGTTAACAAAGACAGCATCATTTTACCACCGTTACATATAAAGTTGGGGCTCATGAAGAATTTCGTAAAAGCGTTAGATAAAACGAGCAAAGCTTTCACTTATCTTCGAGAAAAGTTTCCGCAAATTAGCGATGCAAAGATAAAGGAAGGTATCTTTGTAGGACCTCAGATTAGGAAAGTTATTGCAGACAAACAATTCGAGAACTTGTTACATGGTAGTGAACTTCGCGCATGGATGGCATTNAAATCGATCGTCGATAACTTTCTGGGAAATCACAAATCTGTCGACTATGTGCATATTGTTAAGCAGTGCATAGATGCATACAGAATTATGGGCTGTAACATGTCCCTCAAAATCCATTTGCTCGATTCGCATCTTGACTTTTTCCCTGACAACCTTGGCGAAGTCAGCGATGAACATGGAGAACGATTCCATCAAGATATCGCCGTAATGGAGTCACGTTATCAAGGACGGTGGAGTGTGACCATGCTTGCCGATTATTGTTGGATGCTTCATCGCGATGTACCACATGCCATTCACCGACGAAAGTCGACTGCAAAGAAATTCAAGCCTACATAACTGTTATACTTCTTGTACAAATGATGTTGTAATACTGTATGCGTTGTTAAAAAACTTCAATTGCGTATTTCTAGAGATCCCGACCTGATAGAGAAAAACGGTTTGCAGATTTAAAAACAGCG
Organism: Oreohelix idahoensis; assembly: GCA_024509875.1. Lineage (NCBI taxonomy): Eukaryota > Metazoa > Mollusca > Gastropoda > Stylommatophora > Oreohelicidae > Oreohelix > Oreohelix idahoensis. The sequence goes on from JAMPIV010012462.1 coordinate 262,561, forward strand.
CATTAAAATTGACTAGAAAAACATAGAAATGTTAGAGAAAGAAAAAAAATTTTTTTTTTGTTAGTCAGTGTAATATTACCGATGACACAAAATCTTCTTACGAATATGTCATCGCGCTGAGACAAAAGATTATCGAAGCATGCAAATTGGCAACTTCTTCTTCTGAGTTTGCTAAGGAGAAAGCAAGACAATTTGCCAATAAGAAAAGAACCTTACGACAACTTTGTCCTGGTGACAAAGCATTTGTTTTGCTACCTTGTAGGGAAAACAGACTTCTTATTTCTTGGAAAGGTCCGTACGATATAATCTCGAAAATTTCCGATGTTGACTACATTGTCGATATTGATGGGAAGCATAAAACCTTCCACATCAATATGCTTACGGAATTCCATGAACGTCCGGATTATTTACAGCCTATTTTAAAGGCAACGGACGATTCACCAGGCCAACATGGTCATTACTCATCACTGTCTGTAATACAGGATGAGGAAACAAGTTTTTCAGATGTTAATCTTCCGCTTCCGATGATTCCACTTCATTCTAGTGAATCATGGGAAAACGTTACTGTTTCTCCGGATTTATCTCTTGGAGAACAGCGACAAGTTTCGGCTATGTTACAAACATTTCAGGATGTCCTTACTGACATTCCTGGACAAACTCATGTCATTGAACATGACATTATTCTAACTGACCATAATCCTATTAGAGTCAGACCTTATCCTATTCCTATACATTTTCAAGCACAGGTTGAGAAGGAGTTGGATGAGATGATAGATTTAAAAATAATTGAACCATCCACTTCTGCGTATTCTTCGCCGATGGTTATTGTCCGTAAAAAAGACAATAACATATGTCTTTGCGTTGACTATCGCAAATTGAATCAAGTCACGAAGTTTGATGATGAACCTATGCCTTTGCTAGAAGAGCTACTTACTAAGCTTTCTAAATCTCATTTTTTCACTAAACTAGATTTATCTAAAGGATATTGGCAAGTTCCTTTATCTGAACATGCCAAACCTTTTACTGCTTTTTCTACTCCTAGAGGCCTTTTTCAATGGAATTTCATGCCTTTCGGCCTTATGAACGCACCAGCTACATTCGTACGCATGATGCGTCGAATTCTATTTTATCGGTCAGATGTCATTGCGTATCTAGACGACATCTGTCTTTTCAGCGATACTTGGGAAGATCACTATTCAGGGTTAGTTGAATTACTATCTACTCTACGCGAGTATAACCTGACAGCGAAACCATCTAAAGCCTGCATTGGTTTTAGCGAAATTTCTTTCTTAGGTCATCGAGTGGGTCATGGTTTCCTAAAGACAGAGGACCATAATACAAGTAAAATACTTAACATTTCTATTCCTAAGACTAAAAAGCAAGTGCGAAGTCTCTTAGGTCTCATACAATTTTATGGACGATTCATTCCGAATCTGTCCTCAATCATGACACCTCTTTCTTCCTTGCTAAAGAAAGGGTCTCCTAATATAGTCCATTGGACTTAAGAATGTCAATCCTCTTTGGATAAGATCAAAACTATGTTTTCTACTGCACCTATTTTAGTGTTACCTACTAAAGATAAGACATTTGTTCTTCGTAGTGACGCTTCATCCACTGGGATTGGAGCGGCACTAATGCAAGAGTACTCTGGAACTCTGCATCCTGTAATGTATATTTCCAGAAAGCTTAATGCTGCAGAAAGGAATTATTCGGTCTTAGACCGTGAACTATTGGCTATGGTATGATCAATTCTCAAATTACAAAGATTCCTTCTAGGCGCACATTTTATAGTAGAAACCGATCAGAAAGCTCTTACAGCTATTCAGAGTAAAAATTTGAAGAGTTCGAGGTCTACTCGATATGCAATTGCTCTTCAACCTTTTCATTTTTTGGTACGAGCTATCCGTGGATCAGATAATGTGATGGCAGACATTCTGTCTAGATGCCCACATGATTCCACTTAACTGTTGAGTCTTGGACTTCTTAACACTTCCAACTCGACAACAGATTTTTTCTTTTCTATGTCAAGATAGATACACATTATAATTCGTAATGACACTACGTTCATTGATATATATTCACCGGTACTCGTTGATGATTTTTCTTGTTGTCAATCATGTACTTGGAATGCTTAAACTTAAATTGTTATATGCATTGTATCTTTGCAAGTATAGTAGTATGCGTTGGTGACACCTCCCTGGAAACACTTATGCTTAAGAGAAATGCTTTCTCTGAGAGATTTAGATTTTGCATTAATCTGGCTTAAATAATTCCAGATATTTCTCATCTGCGCAGTATTTATGCGTTGGGAGCCTATTGTATGTTGCTCTCAGATGAAAAAAAAATGATTTTCATTTTTTTCCCGGGGGGTGTGGTAATCTGTTGCGCACATATTCTTTGGTGGCACAGATTACGCATACAAAAGTATTTATTTGTCTGATCAAAATATATTCATCTTTGAATGCATGTTTTTGGTCTTCAGGGACGGAACTCAGATTAGGCAATAAGTATTCATTCTGTGAGTTATCGCTCTTTGTATCGTTCTGAAAATCGAACTCAGCGGAGGGTTTTAGACTTACTTGAATCTATTCTGTGTTTGGTTAGGAATAGATTGTTCTTGCTTCAGAATGTCTATGGCCCGAATCTATGTGTAGTTCTTGTCTATGTAGGACGAGTATGTCTTATATCTTGATATCTTAGTATGTTTAAGTGGAACTATTTTTCTTATACTGTACTTTAAGGGGTCAGGTGTTTTTCGGCGGATGAAGGGAGGTTTAGAGTGTCCTTCGGTTGTCGATGCCTATGGCGGAAAAGTCATGTCGTAGAGCTGCCCAAGAGTTTGTGATCTCTTCAATTTATCATGGGGACGAAGATAGTTTCTTCCAGGATTGTTTAGTCTATGAGTTCTCCAGTGGTGATTCTATAACGCCGGGAGAGCGTTTGTGCTTGCTAGTGTATTCTTATGTCAAGGTAAACGTACTTTTGCTGACTTCGTTCATTCCTAGGCTTAAGGTGGGCAGACGTTTACATGAATCTACCTATGTCAGTATGTCAGAACGACATATCATCTAGCAGCACTGTTTATGTTTCTATACAGCAATTATGAGGACAGATTATGCTGATGCTTGTGGAAACTTGGATATTCATGAATTGAACCTTTATGGCAGCTTAGTCGTGCATCGTTAAGGGTAAGCGATGTTTACAGGACAGGAGCCATCTTAGAATCCTACCTATTGTCAGTCATCTATCCGAGAACAGGGATGCCCCTTATTATCCGATGATGATCAAGAGATCACACTTATGTAAGGAAAATCTATTACGGGTGATTTAACATTCGCTCAGAAGATATTTGCGGAATGCTATTTAAAGAAATCCCCGCTTGGGTGCAAGCTACACTTATGCTAAAGGAGGTTCTGTCTAGGAGTCACCGTAAACATTATTGATTAACTGACATGACTAGTCAGTAAGGCCTGATGAAGATTTGCTAAACATTACATATTAACTGACATGATCAGTCAGCAAGGCCTGATGAACAGTTGTATGAGATATGGAACCCTGAACGTTTGTAAAATGATGTTCCATTATGATTTTCATCAACATGTATGCCAATGTATTATTGTACACCGTGAGTCAACAATAAGCTATTGATGTGGACCTGTGTTCCTGTAACTGTACCCATTCTGTCAAGTGTGAGCGTCAAATTAAACTATTGAAACGTCTACAGTGGTCTGCATAAGTAACTTCTAGATACGCATGAATGAGTGTTTGAACCTTCAGTCAACTCCACAGAACAGTCACACATTTGCGTATTGACATTCATTACAACACTCATTGTCAACACTGTATTCTTGTCAGGGCCTCATTGTGTCCCAGGACAAGGTGACATGTATACCTGACACTGTGCTCGGTTGTTTGAGTTGACTATTCAGTCCCAGTACATCTTTACAACGTACACTGATAAAACACAGTATACAGCATCCAAAAATAACAATCTTTATTATTACCACAAGAAAGAAAAGGCGGTTATTGATGTGATGAGAAGATCCAGCTTTATCAAGGTGGTGGCTGCTCTGATGTATACACAGTTACGATGAAGAAAAGAAATAGCGTTATCAAAGTGGTGATTGCATTTCAACTGATTCTTCTATAATTGTTCTTAGTGTGAATATTTGATCAATACATGATCGTTTCGGCCTGAAACCCGCTTGTTCTTCTCTGATCTTTTCGTCTACATGCAATTTCAGTCTTTCTAACATCATGCAACATAATAATTGTCCAGGTACTGATAATAGAGATATACCACGCCAGTTATTACAGTCTGATAGATCACCTTTCTTCGGTAACTTTACAATAATACTGTCTTTCCATTGTTGCGGTGGTTGTTCTTCTCTCCATACTTCATTTATAATATCTAAAATTCTCAAGAGGTTGTTGTCATTAACTGCTTTAATAATTTCGCCTGCAATTTCGTCAACTCCAGCAGCTTTAACATTTTTAAATCTTTTAACGGCTTGTTTAATCTCGTCTAGCGTGAATTCATCGCAAGTTATTGGCAAGGTGGTTGTGAGTGTTTCATTATTAAAATCAGGTGTTACTGTTGGTGGTGGTCTGTTAAGCACCTCCATGAAGTGCTCAGCCCATCTCTTCATTTGTTCTTTTCCTGTTGGTATTGAATTCCCTACTTTATCTTTAACAGGTGTTTCCATATCAGTAGGCTGGTGGCATAATTGTTTTGTAATTTGATAAAGGCACCTACTATTACCAGTTCTTGCAGCATTTTCAGCTTCTATGGCCAGTTCATTGATGAAATGTCTTTTATCTCTTCGAGCTTTTGTCTTCACTTCTTTATTTAACAAGTTATAAGTTAATTTGCAAGATTCAACTGTATTATGTGTACTTGCAGCTAGTAGTTTCAGTTTTGCTGTTTTCCTTTCTTGTATTTTATCCCAAGTATCTTCTCTCATCCATTTTTTCTTTTTATGTGTTAGGTATCCGGTGGTCGCTACAGCCGCTTCTGTCATTGCTGTTCTCAGTTGTTCCCATTTAGTATCGATTGTCATGGTGGTGATATTGTTGTCAATTTTGCCTAAAGCATCGAAATAGTTGTTCATTTTGACATTATATTCTTCTTTTTTATCATTTGATTGCAGTCTATGTACATCAATTCTTCTATTTTTGTTCGGTTGGTATATCTTCTTTAGTTTAATTCTCAGTTTAGCTATGCAGAGATTATGATCGCTTCCGATCTCTGCACCTCTATATGCTCTGACGTCTTTAACTGATGAGCGAAATTTTGCGCTTATGCAGAAGTGATCTATTTGGTTCTTAGTTCTGCCATCAGGTGAGTTCCATGTAACTTTGTGGATATTCTTATGTGGAAAGACGGTGTCTGCTACAACAAGGTTTGATATTTCACAAAGTTCTAGAAGTCTTTCTCCATTTTGATTTATATAGCCTATACCATGAGTACCGAGATATCTTTGTACTCCATCGTTGTTGTCACCTACTTTGGCGTTAAAATCGCCCATGACTACTATTATGTCATGCTTGGGTATTGTGTTGATGGTACTTAGAAGTGCTTCATAAAAGTCATCTTTTGTGATATCAAGAGCGTCGTTAGTTGGTGCATAACATTGTACAATTGACAGCTTGAAAAATCTTGTTTGAAATCTAGCTAATATTAGCCTTTCATTAATAGGTACCCAGCTGATGAGCGATGCTGCTGCTTTCTGTGCCATTAAGATGGCTACTCCCTCTGTGTGACGATTATCATTACTACCAGAGTATATAATTTGCTTTTTTTCTTCTGAAATATATTTTATGCCCTTCCCCGTCCATCTACACTCGCTGATACCCAATATGTCCAACTTATAATTGTCCATTTCTTTGATTACTTCTTCCGTTTTTCCGTCTTGATACATAGTTCTTACATTCCAGTATCCAATTTTGGAAATCTCCTTAGCCCCTAAGATGTTAGAATGAGTCATGTTCACTGTCGAGCCTGGTTCTGTTTCGAAAACAATCGCTTGTTTTATGATAGTGACTTGTTAAATCTCTGATCAACCCTCCTATCCAACCAACCGATTCGAGGGTTTCGAGGTCGGTTATTGGAAAATATCTACACCACTAGATACTCTGATGTATCTTTTATTCTATATTTAACATAACATGATGATATCCATCGAAATATACACATTCCTGATGTTTTTCTTTCGACGTCTAAGGTGAGAAAAGAATTTCACCTCCATATATATATATATTAGGGCTGGGATCTTTTTCAGTTGATTAATCGATACAAAAATTTTCATCCATTAATTGGTAAAACAAATTGTAGTCGATTATTAGATTTTTAGAAATGTTTATGCTTTTTTGCTTAAGTGCGAGACCATTCGCTATGTTAAATGTTTGTAATATTCAATTTGCTAAGTATGTTCCATAATAATAAATTGTTTTGTGGGAACTTTTCAGTACAGAATTGTCATTATATTTTCAGGAAGATGTTGTCATGTATGAAGTAAAATAAATAAAGTTCTTAGTGATTAAAAAAAAATGATTTTTAATTAATTTATCAGATTGTTAGAAATTGATCGACTAATCGTCGATTAAGGTAATTCGATTAATAGCTAGATTAGGTATTTTTAATATATACTAGCGGTCATACCCGGCCCAACCCGGGTACATGTTGGAATGGCTGCAAGTCGGGTTTGGTGTGAATCGTTTTAGGAAGGTTTAAAGTGCTATCGAATAATGTTAAAGGCATTAGGATTATTTCCAGTTAGAAACAAAATAATTCTTTTAAAATAATGTACCCATCACACACACATACACACACACATACACAAAACGTGTCCCGTCTGTACCGTATGGGACGTCTGCCCCGCCCGTCTGTCCCGTCCACACACACGCTCTTATGTATTCAAATGCATGCATGTACAGTCCTAAAGCCCTTTCCTCTATAAAATAATGCTATTAAGGGGATCATCATCTCAACCCGTAACCCGTCATGGGTCGTAGGGGTGCCATGGTGGAAGCATCAGCAGACAGGGTCCTCCACTGCTCTCTATCCTCAGCAAGGCGTACAAGTGTGGAAAAACCGTGTCCTGCCCATTCTTTGATGTTATCAGCCCAGAATTTTCTTTGCCTTCCTCTTCTCCGTTTACCTTCGATTGTTCCCTGGAGGATCGTTTTCGAAAGGGAGTCATGACGAGTTACATGCCCAAACCAGGCAAGCTTTCGACGTTTCACTACTGACAAAAGTGGTTCTTGGTGGCCTGCATAGGTGTTTATTTTCTCTCTAACATAGACATTTGTTTTGTGCTATTTATAGCAAATGCGCAAAATTCTTCTATAACATTTATACTCGAAAGCCTGAATCCTTCGCTCCGTATCTGCAGTGAGTGTCCAGCCCTCACACCCATACAAGAGAATAGATAATACAAGTGATTTGTATAATTTGATCTTCACAGAAAAACTGATGTTACTTTTCCAGATCACATTCAGCCTTGTCATGGCAGCTGAGGCCATCTCAAGTCTTGTCTTGATTTTTTTACTTGATCTTCCATCACTACATATAGTGGACCCGAGATATTTAAAGGTGTTAACTTCTTCTAACGTTTGCCCATTTAACGTAATGTTGGTCGGAACATGTTTCTTGTGGCTATTCACCAATATCTTGCTTTTTTTCTATATTAATTTCCATCCCATACGTTCTTGTTACTTTCTCCAGTCTAGAGGTAAGGTCTTGAAGTTCTGATTCTGTTCCAGCTATAAGATCGATATCATCAGCAAAACGTAGACTGCAAAGATCCAATCGATATGGTTGTTTTATAATCGTAGAGCCTTCTGCATAATATGTTCTAGATATATATTAAAGAGCACTGGGGACAGGATACATCCCTGGCGAACTCCTACAGTTGTTTTGAAAAATTCTCCAATGTCATTGCTTGCATTAAGGGGATACATTACATGTAAAACCATACACGCGTAGTTTCACTTGCTTACTTAAACATAAAAAGGAAAAAGAATAGTACTAAATAAAATAAAGTAATTTTTTCCCTCAAAAAAATGTGTGCGCTTCTTCTAACAACAAAACTATTTTTGCAGAATAAAATATAAAGCATGAGCGTAATTCGCAAAAGACAATAGTTATTTAAATTTATTACAAAATTAGTAAATAAAATGACACTAAATATCCCAATTATAACCAATTTTCAAGTTGAACAGGGTAGACCAAGATGGAACGAGAAGAGGCAATAATGGTCAGATGTTAAGTGCCCGCTGTCCACCCATCACCTTTTCAAAACAACAACTTTTAAAAAAAAATAGGTGTTTGCTACTTTTCTTTGTAGCACGCCCCTTTCAACCATCTACCATATACATGGAGCTGTTGGTTATATCAGGACGCGTTTCATTTATTGTAATATGCTTTTGTTTGTATTTATTTTACCCTATATTATCTCTAGTAGGTTTTTTTTTAAACTTTTGTAGTTATAGTTTAATGTTGTTTTTTTAATCCAAAATATGATATTGTCTAAACTGGTATGTTTCTATTTTTCACTGGAGGGTTTTTGGTCAATCCGTATTTATCTGGGGAGAGTCTTTCACCAATGTAGACTACTGGCTCGCATCCTTATTTATTTATTTATTTTTTATATGTTAGCTTTTGTGAGAAAGTGTTTTATTAACTTTTGTATTTCTGATGGGGTCTTAGTGACTATGAGATTTTCTGCACTCATTTCTACCTTGTGGTTACAAACCCGTGGCACATTTAAAAATTAAACATTGTTCAGGAATCCTGATGTAGAAAATTTGCATTATAGAAAGCAACGCACTGTAAATTTAAGTAAAAGCTCTAAGCTGAGTATAATTCAGACTTTCCTTGTCAGGAATCGGGATTTAGAAAACTTAAATAACAGACATCAACGCACTATTTCTAAATTTAACGAAAAAGGATAACATTTATATAGTTTCTAAGCTAAGGGTGTTAACCGTTGTTTTTACGTCCCTTGAGAATGAATGGGGTGATATCGCATTGACGTTCGCCGACGGCTCCGCATGTAGTTTCGTACGATTACAGTTAGGGTTTCTGCCCCAGAGGATAAAATGCCGAGCCGAAGCGTTTTAACTTTATTGAATCCTCCGGTTGATGTGACGTTTCCGAGCCGAGGGTTATGACTTATATAGATTGTAAGTTACGTCCCTTGTCACTTGAGATAAGAATGAATGAAGTCCCTTGAAATAAGAATGAAGGGAGTGAAAAAAATTTACTGCTCAGCCTCCTGACGCTGTACCATGACGATATATAGCTTAAAACCTTTCCAGCATTTCCCCAATACGCTGAAGAAAACCGCATCAAAATCCGTTCAGCCGGTCTCAAGTTATGAGGTAACAGACAAAAACACTTTTCGATTTTATGTATCTTTATATATATATATATATATAATATATATATATATATATATATATATATATATATATATATATTATATATAATATATATATATATATATATATATATATATATATATATATATATATATATATATATATATATATATATATATATATATATATTTCGCCAACCACCAAGTAAGTGGAGCGCTCTGGACCACCGGCATCAGTTTGCATAAAGCTACGTCCCTTATTATTAGGCGCCGCCACCATTAGCAGCGGGCCAACGCATAGCGTGGATTTAATTCCCCCATCACATATATAAATCGTGAGCGCAGTCATCGCCCCCTTGATTTCCTGGATTTACAGCCCGGGCGCATTTATTTCACGGATGTGTTAGAAGTTCAGGAAAAGGAGAGGGTGAAAATCGTTCCTGTTTGCGATCAGCCAACCAGCTGTAATCCCAGCGGAGTATAAGCGCACGTGTGCCAACGAAGAAGGAATTGTTTGGCAATTACACTCAATTACGTGTTTGGGGCGGGAAAAATTGAGTGACTGTGTCAAAAGGACAGTAAGAGAATTTAATAAGGGTTCCGACAGAGCAAAGTCAGCAGGGTATTTTGTATGGTTAGGGCTTCTGTATTTCAGGGTTCCAGCCAACGGACTATTAATTTTATAACTACCCCATAATTCTGGGAGTGCAGGAACCAAGTTGATTACTCTGTAGTTTTTTTTATATTTATTCGGAACTAACCTTATGTGTCTCACAACTTGATACATGCACATCTTTATGTTAGCCCTTTTGTTTTTTGGTGATAGATCATTCCTTACTCTACCGTACGGTGGTTTTTTAGTTGTTGTTAATAAACTAGATAACTTATTGGCGGCTCAGACTCTCCTTCCTATCTGTACTGATACTTGTTGTTGTGGAGTCAACTTTGTGTATTAAACCTTACTTCTAGTAGTGAGAGAGGCAGGGTGACAGTAGTTAAATCATAGACATCGGACGGCAGGAGGGAAAACCAGTATCTGTTCTTCACTTCTGATAACTATAAGTCACTCTATCCACATATAACATTCTACACGGCGGTTTGCGAGCGACACTTTAGTTTTTCTTGACCACGCTATTTATAGCTATCGGGACCTAGGTTACGTGGTCAACTTCCTAGCGGGACAAAAATGTGGCGGCGTTTACTTTTGATAGGGCTTAATTAATGCTTTTAGGCTACTTTATTATTATAAATACCGACTTTAATTTTGCGTTATGCTAGACAAGAAATGTTAGAGTAAATTTTAGAACAAGAACAAACATTTTATCACAATTAGAACAGAAGATATAATAGTCTGAAATAGTGTAAAATTTACGTTTTTTAAATATTTTGTTATGGTTTGTTTCTTATGCAATTTACACTAAAACAATCACAATTAACATGCATAACAAATTACAGAAATCAAAAGTAGAAAACCTGCAGAAAATGGATATCATAGTTTTGTTTTGGATTCATGCGTCAAACATTAATTATTGAAACATTAAATTGCAAGTCCACATTTATTACCTTAAAATAACACATCCAATTGTCCCCAAAACATGAGAGCTAACAATTATCTCTCAATCATACGTCACGATGGTAATGTAAAAATGAGTATGGTCATGAGTAAAACGAAATGTTCAATTTAATAAATAAAACATACACCTATTAAATGATTTCCACACTCTGTTAATTCTGTCACTCTCACGCGACAACTGCCATAATTTGCTCTAGCCCTAAAATTTCGCTCAATTATCATTCACACTTCCTTTTTTTAATAAGAGGAATCTGTACATTCACAAATGGAGTTAGATCTAACTCATCTATCTTCTCAGTCTTCACTCAGACTTTATTTGTCTTGTCTCAGACGTCACACAGACCTTGGTCTGGTCTTAGGCAGACTCTTGAAAACCACGCGTGACAATATATATATATATATATATATATATATATATATATATATATATATATATATATATATATATATATATATATATATATAATATGTGTATTCTTAAGGCTATAGCGACATTAGGAGCAATGTTATTTTCAATAATATAACGAAGAACTTCAATTGGCGGTGTATTTTCTGGTATTAATTTGGATACTACTTTCAGTTCATCACATAGCTCAATGGCATCAATGTCTCTATTTTCTTGATGTGTTTAAAACGCTTTCTAGGTTTTTACATTTGTTTAAGAGCTCATTTGTCGTCTCAGATTTCAATTTAGGGATGTTATATAAAAAGGCATCACCGGTGTCAATACCTTGTCGAGGTATGGCGGCTTGCGTACCCTGATTTTACCCCTAGAGCTATGCCAGCGGGAGTTTTACTCCTGGAAGGTTCTACCAAGCTGGATAGGTTTGCGCGGGCAGGGGTCAGACAAAAGCAGACACCCTGGTCCTCCAGGTTGGGGGTTTTAGCATAGGGCTGACACCCCTGTCTATGTAAAAAAAAAATTGAAGTTACGGAAACAACAGCGAATAAACAAACTTTGCTGCGGGACGGACATCCGGAGTCTGAGGCTCGTATGACTTTCAGTGGTGAAAGCCGAAAGGAAGCCACTGACATGAGAACGGACGTCCTGACCGCAAAACATGATACAAGAATAGGATTTTGGAATGTCAGGACAATGAATGAGACGGGTAAACTAAAACAGGTCACGGCAGAAATGAGAAACTATAGGTTACACATTCTAGGGATAAGCGAGAGCAGATGGACAGGGGCAGGAAAAGTTAAAACAGCAACAGGAGAAACAGTACTTTACTCTGGAAGAGAGGATGGACAGCACAATGAAGGTGTAGCCATTATTCTACAGAAAGGAATAGAAAGGACATTACTGGAATGGAAACCCATCAACAACAGACTGATAAGATTAAGATTGAGAGGTAGATTCACCAATACTACAATAATACAATGCTACGCACCAACGAATGACAGCGATGAAGAGGTCAAGGATGAATTCTATCAACAACTGCAGAAAGAAATGGAAGACACACCTAGATATGATCTAATTATAGTAATGGGAGACCTCAATGCGAAAGCTGGTACACACAATACATATAATGAAAGAGTAATGGGGAAATGCGGCAGCGGAACAGCAAACGAAAATGGGGATAAATTAATAAGTTTCTGTAGTATTAACAACCTGGTCATTGGAGGAACACTTTTCCCACATAAAGAAATTCACAAATTAACATGGGAATCACCAAATGGTCGGGACAGAAACCAGATAGACCACATCATGATTAACGGTAGATGGAGACATGCATTACAAGATGTGAAGGTAAGAAGAGGTGCAGATGTGGGAAGTGATCACCATTTAGTAGTAGCAAAACTGAAAGTGAAACTAAGAAGGGCTGGACCAACTGTAACTACACAGAAATGTTTTGACATCAGCAAATTGAAGGACCCCCTTACCAGAAAAGCTTTTGCGGCTGACATAAAGACACGATATCAATTTGCCAAAAGTCAGGAAAAGACATTGACTGATGATATAGACCAGAAATTCAACACCATTTCAACAATATATAAGGAAAGCAGCAAATCATGCTTGGGATTCCAGGAAAGGAAGAAGCAAGACTGGATAACACCAGAAACATTAAACACCATAACACTGAGAAAGGAAATGAAAAGAAAGAAAACAGAAGCGAAGTCCCCCAGGTTAAAGAAACTATATAGCGAACAGTACAGTCAGCTGGACAAGGAAGTTAAACGCCAAACCCGAGCCAACAAAAGGAATTTCCTAGACGATCTTGCAAGACAGGCAGAAGAGACAGCACTGAGAAATGAACAAAGCACAGTATACAAAATAACTAAATTCATCAGCGGATAACGAGGTGCAAACAATATTACATTAGTAAGAGATAAGCAAGGAAATCTCATCACGACAGCAGAGGGACAGGAAACAAGATGGGCAGAGCACTTCAGAGAAACTCTGAACAAGGAACCACCAGAGACACAACTGAATGTTCCTGAGGCTGAAAACGATCTAGATGTAAATACAGACATTCCACGAAAAGAAGAAATCATCACAGCAATCAAAGGGTTAAAGAACGGAAAAGCTCCTGGCCATGATAACTTAAATGCAGAGCTATTTAAGACAGACCCTGAGCTAGCAGCAGAACTATTAGAACCACTATTTTCACAAGTCTGGAAAACGGGGACAACACCATCAGAGTGGAACAAAGGAATAATTGTCAAATTGCCCAAGAAGGGAGATCTTGCAGACTGCAATAATTGGAGAGTGTAGTGAACTTCTAAATACAATATCTAAATTAACATATAACAGTATAGTGCATAAAGTCAAAGATAGGATAGTACTAAAAATTTCGGTGAGAATCGTAGTCGTCGCCTACGCCTTCAGTGTATTATTTGATAACGCATTGGCCGAACCAAAAAGGGTACCCTATTTTTCAAATCCAACCTTGAGAAAACGTACCACTTTTCCAAGTTCAAATGAAGTATTTGCAAAGAATACATTGTAGAAGGGAGGAGAACGGATAGATAACCCAACGCAAATCACGTCTCACATTGTTTCTAAAAAATAAAACCAACTTGCTAGCTTTGCCCTTAGGCGGTTTTCAAAATACGAGGAAAACGTTAGAAAATGTGGACACTACGGTCATGAAAACACGCTTAGCTCTTATTGCGAATGACGTAATTCTAGAAGTGTTACGAGAGACTCCCGTAATTAGCTTGAAAGTACATGGAAAAAGAATTGAACAGGAGGTAGTTTAAAAATAAACAACTAGCATAGAAAAAAGATAGAATTTTGAACCACGCCACTTAGCCCCATGAAAATCATATATTCGTGTACCTGAAGACTTGCTGAGTAAGAAAATGTAGTTAGTTATCTAAATAGTCCATTAGATAATCAAATATTGGTAATAATACATAAAGAATCGGAGATACTGTCAGGTCAAGTCATATCTGCTTAGATTGGATAGCATATTTTTTTGGGAAAAAAGTAGGTGAAAGGAAGGCTAAGATAGTACGATGAAGTGGATTGGATGAAATTTGAAGGAAGCCGAAATATTATTGGCTAACCTAAATATACAAATCTAGTTGGTAGTAGTAACGCATACTGGTTTGAGATATATTTTTTTTTTAAAAGTTTCATTAAAAAAATAAAGAGATGCTTGGTCTCATTGGCCAAAGCCTTTTACTTTAACGAAATAATAAGCTGCTCGCTGCCATTTTTTCAAAATATTCAGAGGAGCAAGAAGCGATGAGCAGACTTGTGCTTTGTTTTAAAATAACTAACAACAGAAAGCAGTCTGAACAGAGGCAGTGATGAAAGTGTGCCATATTCGATTGCCTAATTCATCGTTACTTGTTTATATTTCCTTGATATGTGGTAAGCTTGATTTTATTGACTTTTTAATTAAAAAAGGGTTGTGTATAAGAAAAGGCCATGGAAAAAGATTGTAATTAAATGGTTCCATAGCAGACTTAGGCATGGCCTAGATGTTGATCCATCATATAATGGACCATCCAAGAAGTTTAGAACTACAGGACTATATATATGATGGTCATACAGGAACATTACACCTATCTTATTGCATGGAAAAGATTACTGCAGGAATGACAGAGGCGTAACATCCATTAGGGAAGAAGAAAGAAAACTGGTACAATTTATTCCATCAAATTAAAGTGGAGAAGCAGGGTTGTCAGAGAGAGCTGTCCATGTTCTTTTGTATTGAATGCATGTTTACAGGTAAATTGGGAGGAATTAGTTTGATATTAAGACATAACCATAACTTGCATTGACAGGGGTTCCTGCTGGCACTTGTCTGGTGCTGGTACTCAATGATAGAGAAATTCAGCACTATTTCTAAGAGTCTCTGGCACCTGCTGGTATTAGAGACGTACAAGACCAGAGGAGACTGAAGTGTTTGGCCAAACCAACTGCAACTGCTGTGATTCCAGAACCCAGATAAGTGAAATATCTGGCCCTGGGACAACTTATCACGACTAAAAAAAAATCTCCTGTATAGACAAAAACGTTCCTCCAAAAGACTAACATAAACAATTCTAGTGAAACAAAAAAATGTTTGGATGATGATAATCCCCAACCTGCTTCCCCTTACCAGTAGTTAAATAGAGTAATTAATATCAACTTGAGAATTTGTAACAATGTACTATGGACATATTGTCTGTTGTATGTAAATATCTTTATATATATTTGTTAATATATTGATCCATTTAAATTGATTCTCATTGAACTGGAGTCCTGACCAAAACAACT
Organism: Oreohelix idahoensis; assembly: GCA_024509875.1. Lineage (NCBI taxonomy): Eukaryota > Metazoa > Mollusca > Gastropoda > Stylommatophora > Oreohelicidae > Oreohelix > Oreohelix idahoensis. The sequence goes on from JAMPIV010012462.1 coordinate 278,231, forward strand.
TTAGGCTCAGGACCAATAAAGTTTAACAAAAGAGATTTTAAATATAAAATTTAACAGCTGGAGTTAGTTGAGTTTCTCATGGTATTTAATATATGTTTGTATATGTTTTTGTATTGAGATTCTTTAACAACACTCTTACAATACCCTAGACACTTTATGTAGCTTTCAGTCACGCTAGTCAATAAAAATATAACTTAGAGTGAGATTGTAGGGTGGTAACAAGAAAGGTACTCTGTAACACAGCTGTCCATTGTTTACCTCAGAGACCTTCACAGTTGATCTCACTCAAGTACAACTATATGCACACCATTCTTCTTAACATCTAAACCCACCACAGAGAGGAATCACTCTTCTCTCAGTTCCCAGCAAAATACTAGGCAGGATAATTATACAGAGAATTTCAAAAGCAGTAGACCACAAACTGAGGAAAGAACAAGCAGGATTTAGAAAGAACAGAAGATGTGTAGATCATATATTCACTCTCAGGAACATTACAGAGCAGTGCTTAGAATGGCAAAGACAGCTGTACATTAATTTCGTTGATTTTGAAAAGGCTTTTGACAGTATACATAGGGACAGTTTATGGAAAATACTGAGGGCTTATGGAATTCCAAGCTGCATAGTGTCAATCATAAAAAGCCTCTATGCTAACTTTACGTGTAGTGTTCGGCAGAGCAACCTAACCTTTGAGGTGAAGACAGGAGTACGACAGGGATGCCCCTTACCAACCACTCTATTTTTAACAGTCATAGATTGGATGATGCGCCAGACAACAGAGGGCAGTCCAAGAGGAATAAGATGGACTACATTTTCTACATTGGAAGATCTGGAATATGCAGATGGCATTGTAACACCAGACAGCGGGGCAGGCAAAGACATCAACATTAGAATGAATAAGACAAGAACTGCCTTTTTTAGCTTAAACAACATCTGGAAGTCCTCTCAATACAGCACAAGCACAAAATTAAGATTATATCAGAGCTGTGTGCTTTCTGTGCTTCTCTATGGTGCGGAATGCTGGAGAGTTACAGAGAAGGAAATGTCGAAATTGTCCTCTTTTCACACAACATGCCTAAGAAAAATTCACCGAATCTTTTGGCCAAATACCGTCACCAACCAAGATATGCTTACTCGGAGCAAGCAAGAGGACATGCACACAATCATAGCAGGCAGACACTGGAGCTGGGCTGGCCATGTCCTCAGAAGAGATCCCGATGCCATCACGAGAACAGCTATGCTATGGACCCCTGAAGGAAAACGAAAGAGAGGCCGACCAAAAAACTACCTGGCGGAGGACTGTGGAGGCTGAGATGCAAAGAATGAACCAGAGTTGGGGCACTGTACGAAGGATGGCAGCCGACCGAGCGAAGTGGAATCAATTTGTTGTTGCCCTACAAGACCCCACTAGGCGTGATGGCCACTGACTGCTTTGACGGTCGGCGGCTGAGGTTCAAAGAAGAAGAATATAAAAAGGAAAAATGTGAACTGTGATGTTCCAATTGCTTTAACCTTTCTTCAATAGAATTAGTTGCATCATCAATAATAAAAATGAAAAATTCAATTTTGAATTTAGTTTTGGGATCCAAAATAGGTTCATCTCTTGCTTCATAGTTGTGTTGCTTTTTCTGTCGACGCACTCTAGTACATTCAAACGTTGGTATCAAATCAGGATCAGCTTCAACTTTATCAGCTAATGTTGTAGCATCAAGAAGAAAATTTTGAAATGATTCATCTTTTCTGAGATTCTTAAGGCTTTGGAGAACATTTCCCAAAGTTGTTATGGCACGAGTCAATTCCATTTTTATGCTTTGCAACAGTTTACTAGCAACAGTAATTTCGTTTAAAACATAGTGCCATATAAACAGACAACATAAAAATTTAAAATCTCTGAGTTTTAGGGCAAGGGTTTCAGCTTCATGTCTCGCCATTTTGTCTACTGACTCGTCATCAGCAATTTCTATCAATGCATCATAAAATTCCTCAACATAGTATCTTAAAGGACGAATGGCCTCGATTCTAGATTCCCAGCGCGTTGTACTTAGTGGCTTGGGCGTTAGAGTTGTAATATGTTTCTTACGGATTCCCCAACGCAGTGTTGACGCTGAGAAAAACACATACAATTTCTGAACCGTTTAAAAAATTAAACCCCTTCTCTAGATGACATCGCGGCATCATTGACCACCAAGTTGAGAGAATAAGAACAGCAAGGGATATAAAAAGCTCTCTGGTTCAAGTCTCTAATACGTTGTTGAACTCCTGAATGATTTCCTTTCATATCTGATCCATTGTCAAACCCCTGGCCACGCATGTTTGCGATTGAAATATTCACGTCCGACAATTTTCTTAGAATGCATTCGGTTAACGCTGAGCCTGTAGTGGCTTCTACAGCAACGAAACCAAGAAAATGCTCATGAATGTTGATATCATCTGTATTCGTATTAACAAATCTTACAATTAGTGTTAATTGTTTAATGTGACTTACATCGGGAGTACAGTCTGCAACTATGCTATAATATTTAGCTTTCTCCACCATGGAAATTATTTCTTTTTTTATGGTTCCAGAGAGAAGAGCAATCAATTCATTTTGAATGTTTTTCCCAAGGTAATGTTGGGATCCATAAGCTACTCTCATTAAATGTTCACACACAGCACTATCAAATCTGGCAATCAGTTCAACAAGCTTTAAAAAAATGTCCATAGTTAGGGTCAAATAATTTATCAGATGTTCCACGAAATGGCAAGCATTGTTGGCTCAAAAACTGGACAATAGCAATTAGGTGTTCTATTATGCTCCTCCAGTGTCGAACATCTGAATTTAATAACTTTTGTTGCATTGAATCAATTGTCTGTACTGATTTAAACCTGGACGATAATTCAATCCACTTTGTATGAGACTCCAAGTGGTTTTTAGATTTTTCGTGTTCATTAAGATACACATACAAATGACCCTAATCATTATAGCCATCAGTAGTGAGTGACATTTTATTACAGGAAAACAACTTTTTTTTTTTTTTTGTCTTTTGTCCTCGTAAGACGAATCACCTTTTTTCGAATTTTTTTTCACACCCATCCTCCAAACAAAATACAGAATCGTTTTCTTTTGAATACACTAACCATGATCGATTAATATATTCTCCATTAATTAGCTCCCTAGTGTAAAAATTTAGTGAAAATTTCCGACCATTAGAGCTGAGCGGAAAAACGAAATAATTTCTTGGTCTCGCTGGCAGGCCATTTTTTTACGATTTCCAGTCTTTCTGTATCGCTTAAAGAAGGATTCTTCTTTCTCTTCTTCCTCGTTCGCCCTGAAAAGGACGGTGGCTGCGTTGTGTCTGTTTACGCCTAAGCTGTGATATTTGCACCTTTTGGTCGACTCATCCGACTTCTGCACGGCATTTTTTAGGACCGGGTTTGCCTTCCCATTGCGATCCACACTCGCTCAGCCAGACTGCACTGCTGCAGACTGTTTCCAATACCACCACGTGGAGGTGGAGTGCGGTCTTTACCAGCTCTGGTTCGCTGATCCTGACGCAGGCAGTCAAGCTATGAGTCGCTGACTGCATTCACTATTGCTGCGTCTTGGGGTCCCAAAGAAGGATTCCATCTTGCCGGATCAGTGTATCTCTCAAGTTCATCACTTAAATCTCTGGAATTGGAAACGGTCAAATCAATCTCATTTTCGACATTGTTAGTAATATCTACTTTACTGGGGTCCGAGTTAGAAGTACTTGCCATGAACTCAGAATCATTTGTTTCGGTACATTTGCTTATTTTCTTCTGTCCTACATTAGCTGTTTCAGTTTTTAGATATTTATGTAAAGCCCCGCTATGTTTTTGAATATTGCGTTCTTTTTCCAGTTTCCGTTTCCGATATTCGGCAACTGATAGTTTTGTTCTATAACACTGACTAACAAAAAAAAACTTTTTTTTCTTTCTCTAACATTTCTATGTTTTTCTGGTCAATTTTAATGCGCTGTTTTTAAATCTGCAAACCGTTTTTCTCTATCAGGTCGGGATCTCTAGAAATACGCAATTGAATTTTTTAACAACGCATACAGTATTACAACATCATTCGTACAAGAAGTATAACAGTTATGTAGGCTTGAATTTCTTTGCAGTCGACTTTCGTCGGTGAATGGCATGTGGTACATCGCGATGAAGCATCCAACAATAATCGGCAAGCATGGTCACACTCCACCGTCCTTGATAACGTGACTCCATTACGGCGATATCTTGATGGAATCGTTCTCCATGTTCATCGCTGACTTCGCCAAGGTTGTCAGGGAAAAAGTCAAGATGCGAATCGAGCAAATGGATTTTGAGGGACATGTTACAGCCCATAATTCTGTATGCATCTATGCACTGCTTAACAATATGCAACATAGTCGACAGATTTGTGATTTCCCAGAAAGTTATCGACGATCGATTTGAATGCCATCCATGCGCGAAGTTCACTACCATGTAACAAGTTCTCGAATTGTTTGTCTGCAATAACTTTCCTAATCTGAGGTCCTACAAAGATACCTTCCTTTATCTTTGCATCGCTAACTTGCGGAAACTTTTCTCGAAGATAAGTGAAAGCTTTGCTCGTTTTATCTAACGCTTTTACAAAATCTTCATGAGCCCCAACTTTATATGTAACAGTGGTAAAATGAAGCTGTCTTTGTTAACTAATGGCTCGTGTATTACATTTTTATGCCCGAGCTGCATACGATTCCGGATAGGCCACACCTTTCTTGCATAATGTTCCTGTCTGTTGCGGCTGTCCCATTCACATCGGAAGCAACAAAATTTAGTATACCCAGTCTGCATGCCCGTGAGAATTGCAATGACCTTTAGGTCTCCACAAATCCGCCATTGGTAGTCATTGTACTTTATTTTTTCCAAACGTATAGCCATATTGTCATAAGTTTCTTTCATATGAACAGAGTAGGCGACTGGAATTGATGAAAATAAATTTCTGTTATGCAATAACACGGCTTTTAGACTAGTCTTGGAAGAATCGATGAAAAATCGCCATTCGTTGACTATGTGCTCATGACCGTTTACATCTTTGCAATAGCAAATGTCATCATCCATCTCAAAGTATTGAACAAGTTCTCTGTGTCTATGACGAAATTTAGATATCGGAGTATTGGGCGCTAAAAGATTCCATTCTTTGAGTCGCGAACCGAGTAATTCCGCTTGTCCTTTGGTAAGAGCGAGATCACGTATTAGATCTGAAAGTTCTGAATGGTTAATTAAGTAAACACCATCATTCACCGGTATGTAATCTGAGTCAGAATTAGTTTCTAAAGCAGGTAAACTATCACTTTCTGATGGTTCATTCACGTCCAACGGATATTGTTCTGGTGGTACTTGGATCGGACACGTGATTGGATCATGAGGCACTGATTTCGAAACCAATTCAATATTTGAATAAACCACAGACTTTCTAGTTTTAAAAGTGAAACCATGGATATTTGTCAAGCAGAAGTAACAATCAGTAGTGTGATTTGTATTTTCACGCCATATTACTGGCACTCCAAAAGGAATCGACTTATGCTTCGGCGATTTTCGTAACCAACCTGCCAATGTATTGAACAAACTGCATTTGGCTTCCAAGATTTATTTGCATCATCAACTTTCGAATCGAAATAAAGTTCATATGCTTTCTTTAGTATTTGTGTAAAGTTTTTCTGGTCAACACCATCGGTAAAATATCCGCACACGTAACAGAACAGATCAGCCGAATTTCTACAACTTCTAGAAGCCATATTTTGCTCAGAATTATTTCAAAATACAGTAACTATTCGAAAAATCGCGTAACATATGTCATGCATCTTTTAGCAGTATAAAAAGTAGAATTATGTTGCTTTTTATTAATTTTTAATAAGTTATATAGTAAAAATGAAACGGAGCAAATAACGGTTTCCCAAAAATATATTTATTCACAAATATCTTAAGAACCCGACGTGATAGAGATAAACGGATTTCAGATTTGAAATCAGCGCAAGAAACTGACCTAAGAACACTTATTCTTATATAAGAAAGAAAAATGTTGTTTGTCAGTGTAATCGGACATTATATCTATTTGAATATTAAAACTGTTTTAAATAAACCGTACAATAAAATGTATTATTTAGTAATGAATGAAGGCTGAAGCACTGTACTAATTTCCATAAAACGTTTAAAAAACTTATTTATCGCTGTAACACATAGCACACTAACACTGAGCACAATCAGCTTCCTTGAATACACACTCGGAAACAACTGAATCATTCGAGCCGCCATAGAACGGTCGATAAAAAATCAATACTTAAGTAGCCTTTGGTTGGCTAATCTGAGTCACGCGAGATTGTCATTCGTTGAATTGAATAAGCTGCATCATATTAAGAAGTGTGGGAAACTGCTCACTGAACTGATTGGGAATCCCGAGACAGTGTATATCACGTGATCTCTGGTCACAAGAAAGCATTCTCCCAGGGATGTACAAAGGCATCTCAAGGCAGAATATTTGGCGGGATTGTAAAAATAAGGAACAAAAATTGTTGCCGCCCCCTGAAGCTTGCCGCCCCGTGCAAATGCACGTGTTGCACCGCCGGTTGAGCCGGCCCCGAGCAGGTTACGCATTTGCCTAGTTAATCATGTTTTGGGTTCTTCGTCGTCACTCTTGTATTCTCTAATTTTATTTTATCTGCTCCTTCCTCTTCTTAAATGTATGAAGACCGGAAAGTGGAACACAAGTATACAAGCTCGAACAAATGAATGCAGGGGTATTTTCTTGTGTGTATCTAGGGCAGCCAATCAGAAACAGGGTTTCCCACGGATAGATAGGAAAGACTTCGACGATTGTATATGGAAGAATAAAATCGTCCGAAACATAGTTAGAATTAGAGATCGGGAAGGCGAACAAAATGACAGACAAGGATGAGAATGGTCTCCTTTTGACGGGGATATCTTCATTTATGTGTGGGTATAAGGAAATTTGGAGGGAGTAAGTAGTTGTGAAGTATTTTACAAGAATAAGTGTCCGTGCATTGAGAAATCCTGTGTTTTTCCTATTCATAATTCAAGATAAAATCGTTAACACGACCGATATAAGAAGCCAACATATGGAAATAAAGGTCAACTCACTGAAAATGGAAATCTATAACTCTAAAGGCTTGAACTGGGAAAGGTACGATGCACAAGACCAAAGTTTGAAACCCATCTAGCACAAATCCCTCGGAGTTATAACTATTTTGGGAAGTTTGCTGGAGTTGCGATCCTTGTTTCCCATACGTCCGGAAGCTCCATATATAAATGATTTCAAATTCACAAATCTATTATGTTAATTCTGCAGACCTAAAGGTTTTTTATATTTGGACATGCGCCCTAATTTAACCGACTAGGTTGAACGGGACCAACCTCGCCAAAACGAGGCAACCGTTTAGATTAAAAAAAAATTCAAATTCACTTGTACAGCGAAGAAGACATAAGGACAACTGATGGAGAGAGAGAGACGTGTAAAGGCCAATATCTTGTTATTTGCAGCCAGGCAGTTCTATTACTCCACAAAAGCCAGTCTTTACTGATCTTAATTAGCTCCTGCGAGGGTGTGTAAAGTTACTATGTAAAATAATACAGTAATTACAACTTTTATTTCAGGATTTGTTTAATCTATATGTTATGAAAGTATCATATATATTAATTGGTTACTTGGTATGATTGTTGAAGCTTGGAACCCGATATATAACCAAAGTTACTGAGTCCGTATCAGGGCCAGCACAGTCCTTTTCAGGACTAATAACAATTCTTTTCAGGACTACATACAGGCATTATCAGGGCTATTCAATCTGTCTTCAAGTTACGGCACTTTACAGAGCTGACCTGTCAGGCAGGGGGATACTATAACCTCATACCATATATGTGTATACATATTATTTTGTATTTTTTGATTTTATAAAATGTTCCACAGTAGACACCTGTCTTGGCTCTGATCCATAATCATGCATTTCCACGCATACATCTGAAAACAAATTAATCTTACCTACATTAGGAATGTGGTTATTATTATTCAAATTAGCCACATATCCTACAATTATCTGCAGGTTCATACTTGTCAACCCAAAGTTAGAGGTCCATGATCAAGAATTGCTCGGTGATCAATGCTAATCGCCCCAGCAGTGTCTGGATTGGTAGAAGCACGACCTACTGAAGCTGTACATCTCAAATGAACACTGATTATCATAGAAGATGAGTGATATTTGTGACAATCGTGCACTCAAGAAGTGATAACTGTCAAGCAGAGTTTTATGATGACAATTTGCATGATAAACTAGTGAAAGCTATATAGTGAATAAGACAGTGAAGAAGTCTATTACCCAACAAATTGGAAGAGTCTAAAGAAATGATATTTTGGTTTAACTTGTAAAAACTGTAATTGATTTCACCAATTTGGTTTTTATGTAAATATAAATTTTTTTTATCAACAGTCACACACAATCACCACAATTAGATAGATGTAAATAAAGAGTATATTTAAATTGTATTCACCAGCTTTATTCATTCAATATAGTTGAAATTGAGTTTGGTTGAATTGTTATTAATATCACAGGTGGTCACATAGCGGAGATGGCGCAGTAAGGTCTAACCTCTGAATATTTTCAGTCCAGATACTTTCACAGCCGTGACTATCGAGTGATACCAGTGTACTTCTCTGTCACTGGGATCTCGCACATTCTGGAGAGAATACTATTTCTACTCTAGCACTATCATCTCAGCTATATAAAACCTTCAGCTACAATATTGAAGATTTGTGAGGCTTGGCTTTCTGCCAATACATGTCTCGCGTGCCCATGCTGCTTGCTGGTTAGGGTATGAGTGATCTGGTGTCGGCGTGAGTCTCACTCTACAATAGATTGTGTTTGTCTGCTATATTGGGTTCAGTCTATAGTTCAGTGATTATTGCAAGGGCCATTAAATGTGCTGGCTTAGGCTACGAGCGTTTGCTGTACGTTTAGCAGATATATGTGATAAATTAATTATATGTTCGCCATTAATGGCTATCTTGTGGTTGGTACGGGAAATTTTCTCGAATAGTACATTGAGTCTGCTCCAGCCAATTTGTAGTTTGTTATTGCTGCTTGGAAAGAGCGATATGACCTTGTTGTAATCGATTTATTTCAACACATCACTTTGTCCAAAAAATAATTAGTCGAAAATCTGTCACAAAAATAAGTTTTCTACATTTGTAATTTTTTCAGTATCACATCATCTGTAACATGCTTAACACTTTTCATAATACTAAATATTTAGAGTTCATCAAAGGTCAGCGCCGAAAATTACTACTTAAAGGACAGTTGATTTAGTTAAAGATTTTAAAGAGTTTGGAATATGTTTTACAATATCCTTTTCATTCTACTCTTTGTGGTAGAAACAAACTAGTTCTTGGAACGTAATTTTAAACTTAGAACTCATTTTTACGTACACAAAAAAATTTGCTGCAGCGTTAATACATTCTAGGTGAAGCAATATAGAAAAAACGGATGTCACAAAATTCGTCTGCTTCCCGTCAATTCTTATCTCTGGCTCCATAAGAATCCACATGAAAAAGACAGCACCTGGAGCGTAACAACAAATGAAAACTATAGAAATAATCAAGACCAGCATGGCGATGTTGGTGTCTCTGGCTGATACAGCTTTAGCTTTCTCTAATGTCGCCGCCTGCTGCCGCCATTTTGCATTCCTGCGTAGTGTCTTCACAAGAATACCAGTGCACGTGACGATGATTATGAAGAAACTTATTGGTAAAATATTGTTTACTAAGAAAACCACGAATTCGATATTTCCTCTATTTGCAATTTTAACATATCCCAGCAACGACTTATTTCTGGCAGAATCGAATATCCAGGTGAATCGTGAAGTGTAGAATATCGGGGCAATAGCTGCTGTCATGATAAAGTACATTATTACTATAAACGTGACAGTTCTTTTAGGCGTGATGATTGACTTTATCTTTAAAGGCGCGACAATACAGAGACATCGCTCCATCGTTATCCACGCCGTCGTTCCTGTGGTGACTCTGGTAAACAGAACATGGCCATAGAATAGAAAGTACGTCATCTTTATGCTGTAAAACGGCAGATCTGATTTCACAATAGCCGGGGTATAACACAAGTTAATCAAGAACTGAAATATCAAAGACCCCAAGTCGGAGACTGTAAGTCCTAGAAGACTTATGTTGACCGAATCTCGCAGTCCCTGTTTAACAAAAGTGATAATGTTCAAAATGTTGACAATTATACCTAGAATGCAAACACATTGTCCTAAACCCCAATAGTTTATTGCTACAAAGTACGATAGCACCTCTTCTGTTATTAGAACTTCATCGTTCTTTGTCAGGTCTGTACATTTCAACCCAGCCGATTCTGTGCTTCCATTAATCATTTCGGACGCTCTATTTTTAAGAATACAAAGACTTGCCATTTTTATAATACATTTTCATGCTCTTCTCTGCAGATGCGAAACTGGCTTATCTCTTTAGCATTAAGTCGCTAACACGAGGTAGTATCACTCTATTATATTTGGAAGCTTCCGTGCCTAGATAATGTTGGTCAATTGAAAATACGTGTATCACAAGCACAAGGTATGTCGACTATATATAAATACCACACATTTTGTGACCATGAGACACAAATAGGTACAAATACAGAAGTACAAGTACAGAGGATTAAAACTGTTAATAGACTTTACAGATAAGCAAAGCAGCCCCGTAAATCTTTATTAAAATTAACATGTCATTTCTGTCAGAAAAACTACACTGTCATTTAATTTTAATGTGGCTGTCCTAAACTAAATTCCACAAACTGTATCCTGAGTTATTTTTTTCCAATACCTGTGAAAAACCGGACAGTTCATTGACTTAAAAAAAAAACGTTTGAAGTATTTCTGACGTTCTGCAGACCTAAATAAGAAGTATTAAACAAGAGTGAGATGATCTGCTTATACAGGTGATATAAGAAAACTGAAATAATGTAAAGGTAGTTCCGTAGCAGCTACTGTCGCAAGGAAGTGAAGTGTTAAAGACTTCACTATACCAGTTCCCTTCCTTACTATTTTTTCCTTCCCTTACTCAAGAGAAACGTCAGGTACCCATTTACAGGAGGGAAGACTTCTTTTAATTTGCGAACGCTCTTTTAATTGTATTATTGCAGGTCAGACATATTACCAGGAAATAATGCCAATTTCTTTACCCTGATGAATAAAAGGTTTTGTTCGTTCATATCCTTGCCTCGTCACTTTAGTAACCCTCATAGGATACTTCGTAGTGGCCATTAATTTGCATGCGATGTTCTTCTTTTCTTAAATTGTCAAATGCTCTTTGATAATTCAGAATGATTATCTAAAGTAGTGATTTTGATTCCACGCTTCACTATTTTGCATTTTGGTGCGAATATGGTCTGTTTCGCCGCAAACCTGCCTATTCTTTCCTCCCTTTCTATGGATTATATTATCTAGTACAGTTTCTATTTTCTCTCACTGTCTATATTCACCTAGATTAGATGAAGTATCTCATAGGTTGATGTTGGTATTTCTAAATACTGCAAGCGACAGTGAGAAAATGGCACAAGTATTGTATAACGTCAATATTGTGAAAACATCTGTTACAATATATGTTTCAGCAGCCAAGACACAGTAAACAGTGATGGAATATGAAAATGAAAAATTGATGTGGATTTTTAGCATTCTCGAATTTGGAAAAATCAAAGACTTGTATAGGAAATAAGTGCCCTTCACCTTCAATAAATTTGATTGTTTGTCTCCTGGGTAAACAGAATTGTTGTTTAAATCGTCTTACCTTGTCCAAGATGAGTTCTCTCAACAGCAACAATGAGTCCTCATAAAGATTTTCCGTCATCTCTTCAAGTGTGTCAAAATTATAATTTTTATTGACATTTTATTTTAAAACTTACCGGGATGTTTATCCAATTGTTTTTTGCTTGATAGGTATTCCTTTCTTTATTCTGGACTGATATGTTCTTATCTCTGTCGCGTTCAGTAATTGTTATCGACAAAATACGTGAAAGTTGTGAGTTCTTAACTATTATGTCAGGAAATTAAATATCTATTAAAAGTGGTTACGAAAGCGGATTGAAGGAAATTTGAGTTAACATCAAATATTCACTTACAGGAAAATTAAACACACTTTTGTCGTTAACAAAGTAAAAAACGTGTACGCTTTTACCAAAAGTCATTAGATAATAATAAAAATAACCATTAGATATGTTGTGACATTTTGCTAAAGCACAAGATATAGTTAATGTTGAAATTATATGATACTTATTTCTGTAAACAGTTATCTATTAGTCTATGAAGTGTTAATGTTTTGAATTCTATGTGATGTATTAAACTTTGCTAAAGGTCACACAAGTAATGTTTATGTAAGACAATCATCGACATCTGTCAACAATTACACTCCATCTATCGTCTTAACCAACCATTATCTCATCACTCATTCTGTGCTAAGAATTGTGTTATGTAATTTTGTTTTCTCCCAAACAAATCTCTCTAAACCTCTCTGAGCAGAATAGCTTTATTAAGATCTTAGTAACAGAAAAATTGGCAATAGTTTGGGTAACCTAAAAGGAAGACATTAGTGTAAGTTGTTCATGGCTCCAACAAAAACTTATCAAGTATCTAGTAGTGCCCCTTTATCATAGAAGAGTTACGCCAACTAAAATTTGGCCGCCATTTTCGGCTGTACCCGAATAGCAGGAAAATGGACCCAATCGCGAGTTTCAGACCCAATTTGCATTTTCGTTTAGGTTAACTAATAATTTGAAATAAATTTAGATGCAAATACAGTAGCACATATTTGTACTATTCTTTGTATTTCAACTAACAAAACAAAAAGAAGAAAACTAGTTTACTTACCGGTTTATTGAATCTTCTTCTTCTTCCTTCTTCCTCCTTCGTCCTGAAAAGGACGGTGGTTGCGTTGTGTCTGTTTACGCCTAGGCTGTGATATCTGCACCTTTCGGTCGACACATCCGACTTCAGCACGGCATTTTTTAGGGACCGGGTCTGCCTTCCCATTGCAATCCGCACTCGCTCAGCCAGACTGCACTGCTGCAGACTGTTTCCAGGACCACCACGTGGAGGTGGAGTGCGGTCTTGACCAGCTCTGGTTCGCTGGTCCTGATGCAAGCAGTACAGCTATGGGTCGCTGACTGCATTCACTATTGCTGCATCTTGGGGTCCCGGTTTATTGAATAGAATCAGTAGCGTTAATTTTTAACACATACTCCGTTGAATTTTAAATTCCTTTAGAATTTCACTATTTAGCAACAAATATTCCGTACGAATTGCAACACTTAGCAAAACATACTAAATTATAAAATAATTTAATAAAAATAATGAAAAATTAATTACAATTTTATTATATATATATATATATATATATATATATATATATATATATATATATATATATATATATATATATATATATATATATATATATATATATATATATATATATATATATATATATATATATATATATGGGACCCAAAGATGCAGCAGTAGTGAATGCAGTCAGCGACCCATACCTGTACTGCTTGCATCAGGACCAGCGAACCAGAGCTGATCAAGACCGTACTCCACCTCCACGTGGTGGTCCTGGAAACAGTCTGCAGCAGTGCAGTCTGGCTGAGCGAGTACGGATCGCAATGGGAAGGCAAACCCGGTCCCTAAGAAATGCTGTGCTGAAGTCGGATGTGTCGACCGAAAGTTGCAGATATCACAGCTTAGGCGTAAACAGACACAACGCAACCACCGTCCTTTTCAGGGCGAACGAGGAAGAAGAAGATATATATATATATATATATATATATATATATATATATATATATATATATATATATATATATATACTGTTCAAAAAAAAGAAACGCATAGCTATCCGAGGGCGCGTTTTTATGAGTTTGTAAGTAAAATTTGGTGCTAGGGTATATAAAAACCAGCCTCAAATGTTCTTTACAGTGTCAAATGCACGTGTTGACCTGAATTGCGTTCGTTTTTGTAATCGTTACAACGCAGTGGTCAATAGTGTTTATGACGCAATTTTTGACCACAGCTCATGTTGCGCGCACGTGAAAGCAACAAAATTTAGGGTGAACACTATTCACTGACTACGCAACTGAAACCCTATAAAAGGATAACGCTACACAAAAAAAAATTCAGTTCATTTTCAAGCAGACATTTATGGCGTCTCTATCGATAAATTTAAGGAACATTGCTATTGGCCGACTGCATGCAGGCGAAAGTCAATCTCAGGTTGCCAGGCATCTAAACGTGCATCAGAGTACCATCAGTGGACTTTGGCACCGGTTACAAGCCACTGGCTCAGTTGAAGACCGTCATCGCAGTGGACGACCCAGAGTGACAACAGCAGCGGAGGATCGATTTATTCGGCTTCGTCACCTCAGAGACAGGTTTACAACAGCTTTCTCAACTGCCCAGTCATTGCCTGGAGGACGTCATGTGTCTGATCAAACTGTATGGAATAGACTGCATGACGCTGGACTTTGGGCACAACGACCTCACCGAGGACCTGTCCTTACGCGCCACCATCGCCAAAATCGACTTCTTTGGGCAACCAGCATCGTCCCTGGGCAGATGATAATCAATGGAGACGTGTCTGGTTTAGTGACGAATCTTTCTTTTTGTTGCAGCGTCATGATAGATGGCGTAGGGTTTACCGTAGGCGAAATGAACATTTTGCCCAAAATTGCGTTGATGAAGCTCCACCGCACGGTGGTGGAGGTGCAATGGTGTGGGGAATGATCAGTTACAACGGAAGAAGTCAGTTGGTGCACATTGAAGGAGGCTTGAATGCGCAACGATACGTCAATGAAATTCTTCGACCCCATGTCTTTCCACTTTTGGCTGCCCAAAGGTCTGTTTTTCAACAGGACAACGCCAGACCCCATTGTGCACGGTTGACCACGCAGTTCCTGACTGCCAACAACATTCTCACCCTTCCCTGGCTATCCCTGTCTCCAGACATGAGTCCGATTGAGCACCTGTGGTATGAGCTGCATAGACGTGTTTGTCGCCGAGACGTTGCTCCAGCCAATCGTCGTGATCTGTTCCAGGCACTCCAGGAAGAGTGGGCAGCCATCCCACAGGCCCACATCAGACGTCTGATGGCATCCATGCCCAGGAGATGCCAGTCGCTGATCGATGCAAGAGGAGGCCACACACCTGTGACGTACGTCTAGTTTGCCAAGTGAAGTTTCCCTGATATGATGGATGATTTAAAGGGACCTTTAGCTTTTCATAACATTAGAACCCCTGAACATTTGTTGTAACTTTTCGTTTCGCCAGAGCGAACCGACCGGGACTCATTTAGTATGCGGCACGAGATCAAAGAGACAGACTGAGGGATTTCAGGGGAGACTATCGGCGCTATCAAAGACAGTAGTGGTCCCTGAAACGATTTCGCATCTCGGTGTTAAGCAAGGAACCGATCGCAGCCAGAGCGAACGGGGAAAGCTGACGCAAGCAGCGAACGAAGATACGAAGACCAGAGGGCGGTTTCTCTCTTTGGATTTGGCGGTCAGATCCCCCAAAGTTCATGAGATCAAAAAAGCTGTCAAAGTTCTCATGTCCCACTCATCTTGCATTCCAGTTGTAGATATACAGATCACGTAGAAATACACTTCATCATTCGCTGGCCAGAACTTGATAGAAGCACTAGCGATATTTGAAATCTTGCTAGATTATCCCATGGATTTTATACATATTTGCAGTGAATTCTATTTCTGTGCAAAGCGGTAATATATATATTGTGTAAAGTGATCAGTGGTCTAGTTCATTCATTATATTTCATTGGATTTTGTGTTAATTTAAATCTATTAAATTAAACCATCTCAATAGTTCCAGTTTTAAATATAATGATCTATCTATTATATTATTTCAAAAGATAATAGATGCTTAAATTAACTTTTAAAGTCGCGAAGGAATTTATAATTAATAAATTCAGTTAAGTCCTAGTTTATAGATGTGTATTTTTAACCACTAGAATTCGCGCAGTGTTTATTAAATACATAATTAAATGCTCGAGTGTATTATAGGCTTAACGGGAAATTTATCGCGCTTGATTTTTCGGTATGTTACATGTCTTTTTTTCTTTCACACAGAGTGATCGTAACCTGCGGTCCCAGCTAAATAAAGAAAGAAATAAAGAAATCATCCTATAAACTTCCAGTCATATTGAAGAAACATTTCTTTTAAATATAATCTTGTGGCGGTCCTTTTGCGACCTAGCTGTCAGAATTAAATGAAATAAAGCCCACCCAAGAACATTTTAAAGAACAATCATCAAATTACCCTTACAAACCTGTAAGATAAACTGGAAGGTAATCATCGCCAGTAGCGATATTATATTTACTGTTTACTGTGAGAGAGTACATATTTTCCTGACTGTGACTGAGCCTAGTTTTTCCTCAATTGGATTTAATAAAACTATCATCACGCATTGAAGGAATTTTACCATAGCGGAAGATTAAAAGAGACCACTTCATTTTCACCCCTGTGTCGAACTGTGTCAGTGCCATCCCATAGACTCGTTTCTTTATAATAATAAAACACAAGAACTCTTAGAACTTCAAGTCCGGCGATAAGCGGGAATATTTGCTCTCAGTAAAAACTCACAATATCTGGGGCGGGCATAGAAGGCTAGACAGTTACACGTGTCAAGAGTTTAATCAGTGTGTTTATCATTCTATGGAGTGACTGATGCTGCAACTCGGTAAGTGTGTGGTGTATATGAGTGTGGATCCGCACAGAGTGTATGAATGACAGGAAATTAATTCTTTTGTGTAACCATTTTGTTAACTTGCTTACCTGGTAATATATATCTTTTCTGTATACCCTACATTGTTCCTTTAAGTGGGATAGTTGATAATTTGTTAACTATGTTTAAAACCCCCTCCTTTTCATTTGCTTAGTAAAGGGAAGAACAATTGGGAAGAACAGGATTTCTTTCTACCACCTATACCTAATTTGGTAACACCTCTTTTCAGAGTAATTAACTTTACTGTTAGGTTAACGTACCCGTGTTCCTGATATTATCTATCTCTGGACTGGGTTTATCTTTGTCTAATAAGCGGGAAGGGCTTAGTCGATACCAATCTTCTTCACCCCTCCCAAATTTGTTATTTGCATTTGTGTACTTATGATAATTTATGTAATACCTGATATTTGTTAGTAATTGATGTTTAAAGTGAATAAAATCACATAAACTCATTTAGTTCTGTGTTGGAGATACCCAAAGCCCAACTTTTCCCCTATTTGTTTAATATAGCTGTATCCACGTCGTCTGAGTGCTTGAAGCAACAAATCGGTGTGAGCGCAGACGTGTGTCTGGAAAACTGGCAAATAATTGTTTGACCAGGAGAGTGGAAGAGAAGATTGAGAGAAACGATTTTTCGTAAATACGTCTGTCTTTACTCTCCTCCAGCACGCTGTGAAGCAACTATTTAATCGCTACATTTTCTATCACTGAGTTTTCATCATCATTCTACACTCTAAACCGGACTACTATTTCTAGACTCTTTTTCTCTCAAAATAAATTTACGACAATATTTGGCTGGCTCGCCGGGATAATTTTGAGATACATTTGATGCACACATATTTGTGGGCTGGTTCTGGGATCTTGAGCTACATTTGAGGCAATCGCATAGCCGGGTTAAAGATATTTTGAGTCTGATTTAGTCTGGGTCTAACTAGGTAGAGTGTGAATGATTTGTCTTTGTGAATTAGGGAAATAAATAAATAATTACACCCCTAGACAAACGTTCTTTAAGTATTTGGGTTGTCCACACAGCATATTTACAGGTTGTTTTCTCTCCACAGCAGTAGAAAGTACAGATAAACAAAAATATTTGCTATTTTTACTATCCTCTGGCGGAGATAATTATATTTCTTTCTTTATAAGAGTTGCTGGGATTGCGTGATTGTTTTACAGTCACTAAAGTTTTTGAAGTTAAAAAGAGTTGAGCTTAGCTAAAGACGGATTGTTCTGATTTTTAAAAATTAAGTTAACAACGTCTCATCTCAATAATTGACTTTAGGGACGGAGTTTGTTGTCAGAGATTTAAAATTTAGGGAAAAATTTTTTTTTCCTTTTAAATTGTTTTAATATAAATTTTTCTCTACTGTTAGTAAAAGTAGATTCTTTTCCAGTGTAACTTACCATTTAGTGGCATAGTCGCTTGCGTTTAGAGCCTTAATTGCCAGATAATAGCAGCGATAAGTTTGCACAGTACAGGTAGGAGGTAACACAGGTAAATTATACTTGTGTTTTTTTTCTCGCAGCGGTTCAGAGTTCCTCCCTTTCGCGTTTCTTCTTACTAGTTCTCTAGGCATACTTCATCTTATTCTTTAACAATGGCAGAGAGGATAAAGATGAGGTCCATCTTGAGGCTGGAAGCGAAAGAGGCAGGATTAGATGCAGAAGCTGCAAACGCGTTTATTAACCAGGAATTGGAAATATATGACGCGGAGCAACAGAGAGCCGAAGCTGAGAGGAAGGCGGAGCAACAGAGAGCAGAAGCTGAGAGGAAGGAAGAGAAAGAAAGAACAGAGAGGAGAGAAGCCCAGGAGAGGGCAGATAAGAAAGAAGCGGAAGAACGTCTTTTGGAACAGAAGAAAATTGAAGCAGAGATGGAAACTCGCAGAGAGAGAGAGAGAGACAAGGAAAGACAGCATCAACTGGCGCTTAAGGCTCTAGAGAGTCGGGGCGCCTCTACTTCGACTAACGGAGAGCCGTCTTCGCCCCAGTCTCAATCAATGGACCTCTCCAGTACTCAATCTGCCCAATTAACTGCTATGTCGTTTTCTTTAGAATCTTTTCCTAGCCCTAACGAAAAAATTGACAGCTACCTAGAAAAATTCGAGAGACTCGCGAATCTTTATGGGTTAGAGAGTACCCGCTGGGCGCTCAAACTTTCAACGTCACTGAAAGGCAATGCTTATGACGTGTACACAAAGCTGGGACCGAATCAACATGATTACGACATGTTGAAGAAGGCCTTACTACAGCAGTTTGAGATGACTGCCCGAAAGTTTCTGCAGTTGTTCAGAAACAGCCGAAAAGAGAGCACGGAAACATTTCCCCAGTTCTCTTCACGTCTCACGGGTTATCTGACAAAGTGCATTGAATTATCTGACCTACCTCTTTCATATGAGGGACTCCTCGAACTTGTTCTTGTGGAGCAGATAAAATCCACTTTGTCGAATGAAACACGTAGATTTTTGGCTGAACAGGGGGCAGTCAGGCTTGAAGACATACTCAATAAAGCCGAACGCTATAGCAATGCAATGGCCGAACTTCCCAGCACTAAACGTAAACCCACCGATGAGCCATCTCGAAAACAGAATCTAGAGCAGGCATCCTATTCTTCCACTTCCTCTCAACATTATAACCAACGAGATAACAATACCCAGAAACCTCCCCAGGAAAAATCGAAATTCTACAAAACCCGATACCCCCCCAACAACAATTCTGATCAACCCAACAAGCCTACGTGGCAGCGCGGCCACCAAGGTCAAGGAAAAGGGAAGACCCCTACACCAGGAACGTCTGATCAGGGCAAACAAACCGGTGCAAACCGCATTGGATGTTTGCATACAGCCTCGAAAGGTAGAGTCAATGTCAGTGATTCTCAACCTGAGGGGGACCGACCCTCAACTCGAGGAACTGTAATTTTGAACGGTACCTCTACTACTTGTCTTTTTGACACTGGATTAAGTTTTGATTGTATTGTCGCTAGGCACCTAGTCAAACCAGGTCAGGAGACAGAGGAAACCGTCAAACTTAGTGGAGTTTTCAGGAGTGATGCACCCAGGACGCTTCCTATCGCACTGGTAGAAATACACTCTGACTTTGTCAGAGGAGTTATTAAAGCGGCCATTATGGATGATCCTATCTACCCAGTTATCCTGGGATGTAGATATGTGTTCATTGGGAGACCTAAGGAGCCGATTGTGGCAGCGGTAACCACAAGAGGGCAAGCCAAGAAGGAGAGGGAGCCTGCGCCAAACTTGTTGCCGAATGAACTGAAGGAGGCGCAACAAAAGGACCCTACTCTGGCGCCCTGCTTTAAAAAACTGCCCATGGCTAAGGACCCCAGACACAACGGAGACATCTTTTCTAAGGATGGTGTATTGTATCGTAGAACGGGCAACCCGGACACGGGGAATAACCAGCTCCTAGTACCGACGCAGTACAGAAACCAGATCTTAGAAATGGGGCACTCTCTTCCCTTTAGCGGACATATGGGACAAAACGCCACTATTCAGCGAATAAAAAACCACTATTGGTGGCCAGGAATGAACTCTGACATTGTCAGGTATGTGAAATCCTGCGCCCAGTGCCAACGGGTAGCACCCAAGCACTTGACACCCCAGTACCTATGGGGCAAATGCCAATAGTAGGGACTCCATTTGAACGGGTTGCTGTCGACATTATTGGTCCCCTGGAAAAGACCAAAAGAAGGAACAGGTTCATCCTGACCTTAGTCGACACTTGCACTATGTGGGCCGAAGCCGTACCGCTACCATGCACTAATTCCAAGCATGTCGCAGAAGCCCTTGTGCAAATTTTTACACGGTTGGGATTCCCTCAACAAGTTTTGACGGACAATTGATCCCAATTCCGTAGCCTGTTAATGGAGGAGATTGTCGTGGAACATTCTAAATCCACATAAATAAATCATAATTAAATGTAAAGCCAAACGGATAGATAATTACATAGGAAGAAGACTGGTATAGGACTGTGCTTTCCTAAGGCGTACACTGCATTGCATTGAGACATGAATGTCGAAACGCGTTCTGCATATTAATTTGCTACGCTATGGCTTGAAATCAAACTGACAGTCTAGGCTAAAAATAAACTATGCATTTCTTGGAACACACGAACGAATGCGTATGACCGGCCAGATTTTTTTAATAAACAGTGGAAAAGTTAAATATTAACATGAGTTTAGGTTGAAATCATGTCTCTCCACTGACAGAGTAGACCATTTAAACTTATATAGTTAGATGCAGTAGAATTTGCTGATAACGAATATAGTAAGTGTTGCACCATTAGTTAAAGAATAAACAACTTATAGCCAAAATAAAGTAGTGGTGTCGTATTGACAACACTTGGTCATGGTTGCTCCATTTGGCATGGTAGATAAGACTTTTAAAATGAATGGAGGCCACACTGTTAGAATCGATTTGATTGGTTACCATTTTATGAAAGACTAACTACGATTAGTCGAGAAAAAGTACTAGTGGGTTGCTAATAGAGACACGATAGGAAAGCTGCTTTAATTTCAAATACTTTGTAAACATAGGGCCTTATTGGTTAGAACTCCCGATATTGGCAAAAAGAGCGTCAGTTCACTGCCACATTCAAATATTTCTTCATTGGAGAAACTTATGCGTTGAAAGCCAGTGCAATTATTCTTTGAAAGCCTGGAACGACAGCAGATCGAGAGTGTGCCATATTGGTCTTGCTATTCAACGTAATTTGTTCTCAGATTTCTTAATTGTGGTAAGCTGCAGATTTTGAATATATATATTTATGAAAATTGAATGTACATTGATGATTTGTGTCTTTGTGTGTGTGGTTCAGTAGCGAAAAGCCTAGAAAATTGCTCCAACCTGCACAGAACTTATAGCAGAGGAAGTTAAATGCCTAGGCTTATACATGGAATTGCAAGGTAGTGTGATACCTGTATTATTGTATGGAAGAACATAATACTGGAAGTGCAGAGGCGTTGTACACATTAGGGACAGGAAAACTGGTGAAAGCTGTGTCATGAGAAGATATTTGTGGGCCTACCGCGCTGAACATTGTCTGTCCTGTATTGTCGTAAAATATGGAAATATAACCTAGCTTAGTTCTGAAGGGGCATGACCACCTTATTGTTTCAGGGACAGTGGTCCTCAAACTGTTAGAGCAGCACCTGGTCAGATTATCGTACAATCCGGAGGCAGAGAATATATGCCTGGGACAAGAGAACGACCAGAGTGATGAAATCCAGAGTATGCTGACCTTACGAGCATAGGAGTCTGTTCCTGTCAGCCATCTCAAAGTTAAGAGGTGTAAACAGTGACGCTCAGTCTTATGACCCCTCTTAGAATTGAAAATCAAAGAACATAAAGCCAGAGAGACACGACAGTGTTTCCTTGATAGGAAAGTGAAAGTGTAGACCTTATTTCCATCAAAGACAGACTAGAAATGTGATGAGGAGCAACAACCACATAGCTTGAACATCCAGTATTTCCGCAAAGACTACAACACACACAGCGATTACATGACACAGTTGTTAATTTTAACATACCCTTTGTATAATGTGTAAATATTTCATATAATTATAGTGATTGGGATTCCTGATTCCTTTGACATTGGATCAGGATATCTTTTTTATAAATACATAATACATAAATTTGAAAAGTTAACACTCGACTTACTTAAGGTCCCTCTTAAAGTTGTTGAGGTTTGTGAGAGGTTTGGTGTTATAAGTGTTGTGGGTCTTACCATAGGTGTTTAGCTGGCTGTTAATTATTGTGTACTCTCATTACATCACTATCATACCCTAGACATAACACGCAGTCATTATACAAATCCAGAATAAGTCTGACTGAGGTTGACATATGTGGTAGCAAAGAAGGCTATGTAATAAATCACAATATTAAATAGATACATAGACCTTCACAGCTGATCTCAGTCAGTACACTAAGTCCCCTATAAAGATATATATTATCCCCATTCACCACATATATTGGGTTAGCTCGTTCCGGGATATTTAAGACTTCTCCCATTACATAAATTGGGTAGGCTAGTCCTGGATATCTAGAACTTCCATTAACATATAATTGGGGTAATTCACTTCAGGAAATATAAAGAATTTAAAAGGTATCCTCGGTGAAAATAAATAAGACTGAGCTCTCACTGCCTGTGGTCCTTAGATAATTAGTATATTGAAGTTTGTTTGCTTAGACATTGTATAAATTTACCTATTATAGGAATGGCAGACTTGGCAAAATTTCGATCTGCTGCTGTGCAGACGGCCAAAGAAATGAACATGGAGGGGCAAGTTCTGATTGATTATGTCACATCAGAGTGTGATAAGTTCATTGCCAGGGAAGAAAATAGGGTGGCTGAGGAAAGGAAAATGAAAGTAGAAGAGGCTAGAGAGATTAAGAAACTTCAGTTACAGATTGAGGCTGAAAAAGAAATTAAGAGGTTACAGATGGAGGCTGAGGCTAAAAAGCTACAGATTGAGGCTGACCAGCAAGCTAGGGCATTAGAGGCTGAAAGTAAGAGATTACAATTGGCTGCAGAAAAGGAAGCAGAAGAAAGAAGATTGGCAGCAGAGGAAAGAAAACTGGCTGCCGAAAGAGAAGAAAAAAGATTGGCAGCAGAGGAAAGAAAACTGGCTGCCGAAAGAGAAGAAAAAAGATTGGCTGCAGAAGCAGAAAAGGAAGAAAGAAGATTGGCTGCGGAAGCAGAGGATAGGAGATTGCAGCGGGAGCATGAGCTACGACTCAGGGAGTTGGAAATTCAAGGCCATGCTCCTGAAAATGGTGCCAGTCCCTTTGCCTCTGATGCTCCGGCTAGTCAGGGGGCCTCAACCTCAGCTATGAACTTCCATCTAGATCACTTTGTTGAAAAAGAAGATGACATTGAGAGTTATATAAGTAGGTACGAATTGTTAGCTACCTCATATGGGTTGGAGAGAGAAAGGTGGAGTTTAAAGTTATCACAAGGGCTCCGTGGTACGGCTTATGAAGTTTTTGCCAAAATGAGCAGGGATGACCAAGAAAATTATGACATGCTGAAGCAGGCTCTGTTGTTAAGATACGAAAAGAATGGTGAGTTTTATAGGAAAAAATTTAGGAATGCTAAGTTACTGTCAGGTGAAACTTATCACCAGTTCTCTGCACGGTTAGAGACATACTTGGAGAAATGGACTTCTCTGGGGAAAACCCAAGATCTTAAGGAAATGATCCTTATAGAGCAATTAAGAGAGTCCATGGCTCCTGACCTGAGAAAGTTTCTCATGGAACAAGGTGCAGAAAGACTGGGTGAGTTACTGAGTGTAGCTGAAAGGTATCAAGCAGCTCAGGCTGAGGTAACAAGTAACAAAAAGAAACAGGTAGACTATTTTAAGGCACCACAAAACTCTGATACGTTTGATCCTAGAGATCAGAACAAAGGTAAGCAACAGTTTGATAGACCACGAAATGACTATAAAAATAAAAACCCACAATTTGATGAAAGAAAATCTTTCAACCCAAAAAGGAGATGGTGTAAAAATTGTCGTATGGACAATCATGATACTGACTATTGCAGAAGGAAACCTGTGTATATGGCAACCCTGCAGGTCAGATCCAACTCTAGACAGGAGGAGGATAGTCTAATAAATACCACGCCAGAAGAGGTGAAAAGGAGCTTACCTGTGAGAAAGCAGGAGGGACCACCAAATATGGGGTCTCGTAAACAGTGGAGAAAGGCACAGGCTGGAGATAGATCACTGAAGCCGTGTTTTGACAAACTCCAAAAACTACATACCCCTCCTAGGAAGGGAGAATTCTATTTAGATGATGGAATGCTTTACCGGACGGTTAAAGCAGGATCATTCGTGGGTGCACAGTTGGTAGTGCCCTCGAAATATAGGGAACCAATTTTGAAACAAACACATGTTCTAGACGGTGGACATCTGAGAATGGGTCACAACTGTTCAAGGACATCTATATCTTATTACTGGCCAGGAGTGGTTGATGACATAAGAAAATTTGTCGATGACTGTGACCAGTGCAATAAAGAAAATTCCACAGGATAGAAAAATAATAACCAAATGCAAGAGAAGCATTATGGCAAACCTGAGCCAGAAAATACAGAGGGAACACCCACTCGTGGGAAGAAGAATCAGGACCTAGACTCGCTACGGGGCAAACTTAGGCCTGACAACAGAAAGAATAATAAAGTGGACCAAGTGGAATGGGACCCACCCTTTCACGGACAATCATCAATTGAATGTTTTAATATGGCCACTATGAGGAGAGTGCAAAGAGATATCTTACCCCAGGATAAGCCGAAAATCCCTCAATCGGACTTATGTGAACTGGAGGAAGAAGATGGAGAGAGGAAATCTCCCATCAAGAATTTTAAGTGGGGAGAAAGCCCCAAGAAAAGAATTGGTAGCGGTAGATTTGTGCATGATGATTCTAGGAAGAAAAGTCATCACAACAGTGCTTCTAGTGCAAAGGACCTGACAGGTGCCTGGGAAAACAGGTCAACCAAATTACAGGCCCATATGTAACATTGTTAAAGAAGTGGATCTGAGAAAAAGCTACCATCAGATTCCACATAAGCTGAGATCAGAAAATTGTTGGACAGAAACATTTCGGAGGAACATAATGAATCCATGAGTTGCCTCTTTGGTTGAGGATATTCCGAATGTTTATATAGGCTGATCATGAGATTATTGGATCCCATACGGAAACTCTGCTATCACCATATATAGATTATCTCCTCATAACGTACAATTTGAGGAACATCTAATGTTCTCTGGACATGTCATTGAGCAGACTCAGAGAAGAGAAATGGTGAATACTGGTTGCTAAGCAGCATTAAGACAAGCAGTAACACTTGCAGCTGTTCAGTAACATAATTGAAATAGCTTCTTGGTTGTAGAGGTCTGGGGCAGATTTCTTGAGTCGTGCCTACTTTGAATAGACCCAACTGCATAAAACCAGGATAACAAAGGCAGAGTAAAGGCATAGATAGTAATTTATCTATGTGTATATAGAATTATAGACTGACATATAATGTCTGTTTTAAGTGGGGAGATTTTGTCGTGGAACATTCTAAATCCACATAAATAAATCATAATTAAATGTAAAGCCAAACGGATAGATAATTACATAGGAAGAAGACTGGTATAGGACTGTGCTTTCCTAAGGCGTACACTGCATTGCATTGAGACATGAATGTCGAAACGCGTTCTGCATATTAATTTGCTACGCTATGGCTTGAAATCAAACTGACAGTCTAGGCTAAAAATAAACTATGCATTTCTTGGAACACACGAACGAATGCGTATGACCGGCCAGATTTTTTTAATAAACAGTGGAAAAGTTAAATATTAACATGAGTTTAGGTTGAAATCATGTCTCTCCACTGACAGAGTAGACCATTTAAACTTATATAGTTAGATGCAGTAGAATTTGCTGATAACGAATATAGTAAGTGTTGCACCATTAGTTAAAGAATAAACAACTTATAGCCAAAATAAAGTAGTGGTGTCGTATTGACAACACTTGGTCATGGTTGCTCCATTTGGCATGGTAGATAAGACTTTTAAAATGAATGGAGGCCACACTGTTAGAATCGATTTGATTGGTTACCATTTTATGAAAGACTAACTACGATTAGTCGAGAAAAAGTACTAGTGGGTTGCTAATAGAGACACGATAGGAAAGCTGCTTTTAATTTCAAATACTTTGTAAACATAGGGCCTTATTGGTTAGAACTCCCGATATTGGCAAAAAGAGCGTCAGTTCACTGCCACATTCAAATATTTCTTCATTGGAGAAACTTATGCGTTGAAAGCCAGTGCAATTATTCTTTGAAAGCCTGGAACGACAGCAGATCGAGAGTGTGCCATATTGGTCTTGCTATTCAACGTAATTTGTTCTCAGATTTCTTAATTGTGGTAAGCTGCAGATTTTGAATATATATATATTTATGAAAATTGAATGTACATTGATGATTTGTGTCTTTGTGTGTGTGGTTCAGTAGCGAAAAGCCTAGAAAATTGCTCCAACCTGCACAGAACTTATAGCAGAGGAAGTTAAATGCCTAGGCTTATACATGGAATTGCAAGGTAGTGTGATACCTGTATTATTGTATGGAAGAACATAATACTGGAAGTGCAGAGGCGTTGTACACATTAGGGACAGGAAAACTGGTGAAAGCTGTGTCATGAGAAGATATTTGTGGGCCTACCGCGCTGAACATTGTCTGTCCTGTATTGTCGTAAAATATGGAAATATAACCTAGCTTAGTTCTGAAGGGGCATGACCACCTTATTGTTTCAGGGACAGTGGTCCTCAAACTGTTAGAGCAGCACCTGGTCAGATTATCGTACAATCCGGAGGCAGAGAATATATGCCTGGGACAAGAGAACGACCAGAGTGATGAAATCCAGAGTATGCTGACCTTACGAGCATAGGAGTCTGTTCCTGTCAGCCATCTCAAAGTTAAGAGGTGTAAACAGTGACGCTCAGTCTTATGACCCCTCTTAGAATTGAAAATCAAAGAACATAAAGCCAGAGAGACACGACAGTGTTTCCTTGATAGGAAAGTGAAAGTGTAGACCTTATTTCCATCAAAGACAGACTAGAAATGTGATGAGGAGCAACAACCACATAGCTTGAACATCCAGTATTTCCGCAAAGACTACAACACACACAGCGATTACATGACACAGTTGTTAATTTTAACATACCCTTTGTATAATGTGTAAATATTTCATATAATTATAGTGATTGGGATTCCTGATTCCTTTGACATTGGATCAGGATATCTTTTTATAAATACATAATACATAAATTTGAAAAGTTAACACTCGACTTACTTAAGGTCCCTCTTAAAGTTGTTGAGGTTTGTGAGAGGTTTGGTGTTATAAGTGTTGTGGGTCTTACCATAGGTGTTTAGCTGGCTGTTAATTATTGTGTACTCTCATTACATCACTATCATACCCTAGACATAACACGCAGTCATTATACAAATCCAGAATAAGTCTGACTGAGGTTGACATATGTGGTAGCAAAGAAGGCTATGTAATAAATCACAATATTAAATAGATACATAGACCTTCACAGCTGATCTCAGTCAGTACACTAAGTCCCCTATAAAGATATATATTATCCCCAATCACCACAATGATGGCACGTGACAAGAGGACCTGGCATGTGTTTGTTGAAGGCCTATGCTCCTTTGGGAGTGGAGGGTTATGAATGAATGAATGATATTCGTCGATTCGCGGTAATGATTGCGACTACAACTCCCTACATTATCACAAATAATGTCTTCGTAACACTTCTGTCCGGAAGCTGTTACAACATTCCGTCTTTCAGGTGCATGTTTGTATTATGTCATCAGACGGATAATTTATCGCCCCGTACTTGTGCAAACACCGACCTTCGTTTGACCATCAGAGCTGTGACTCTTCACGACAGTAATTAGAAGGTCACACTATCCATATCAGCGATAAGCGAGCTCGCTTGGCCATTTCCGTGTGAATCTGGTGCCGAATGTCTGATACACGAGAATTTTACCAACATAACTGTCGGTCAAGATTACATCATCCGTCTACTCTTTCCGCAGGGATGAACATGTAAACAGACAAGACGAATTATCACAGGAAAAAGTGCAAACAATGACTCCAAGTTACCAATTGGTTTGGTTTGGTTTAAAGGATTATCTTCATTGCAGACGCATAATTCCGTCAGTGCTCCGATCTCCTTCCTTAGATCACACAGGGAGGATCTCAGCACAGTACACGAACTCCGTAGCATCGGCGAGAATCCCAATGTGTTTATATAGCAATCATACATTCTAAAAATATTTTTAGTACGTTTCTACGTGGCCTACTCTTTACGATTTCCAACTGCCGTGGGATTTTTAACGTGCGCAACTTTAAATAGGACCTTCTATTTTTGTCCCCCTTATCCGAGAAGGCTAGGCATCCGAACTCACTACCCAGGAGACCAGGGGGGAGTATGACATCGTTAGGAAGACTGGTTCTGAAAAAAATTTCCATAAATTATATTCCCTCTGCCGGGAATCGAACCTAGTACCTTTAGAATGCGAGGCGGACGCCATTCCTCTTAGCCAATCCGGCCCCCAAAGTTACCAATTACCTGTTGGAAGGTATGAACTAAAATGCGCCAATAGCTGAATAATGCACGTAATTCAATACGCACAACATGGGTAGCTAAATACTGCCGGAACGCACAAGAGATCGACCCAAATTATGTGACATGCATATCATGCCTCTAATTATTATTTTTGTTTTGCTGCTTTGATTGAAAACAGAACTCGCCGTTCTCTTTCCAATCCACAGCATTTTTTTATTTTTTTTTTACTAACAATTATACTTTTGGGATATTTCAATCGGATAACATAGTTATTTACCAAATATATATTGTACCCCCTTAACAAGGCTCATGTATCCCATTTGGGTACAGGTACCCTAGGTTGGTTTTTTAATGTAGGAGATCCTAACAGCTAAAGTCCCACGACAAACCAGTGCAAGCGTATACCTTGGATGAGAAATTGGTCCTGATAACATAATCAATCTTGAGTTAATTTTATCTACCCATTCACAAGGTTCTCATCAAGAAAGTATGTCAATAATATCTTATTTAGCAAAAACAAAAACAAACAAAAAAGGGTCGTTCTTATTCAATTTGAGGTTGAGTTCCATTGACTTGACGCTGAATGAAAAACTACCAAGAATTTTTGTTTCTTTCTTCTTTGGTCCTTGACTGACAAAGCAATCAGTGACCATCACGCCTGGTGGCGTCTTGTAGGGTAGCAACAAACTGTCTCCACTTTCTCGGTCGACACCCATCCTTCGTGTGGTGTCCCTTAGCATTTCTGCCTCCACAGTTCTCCGTCAGGTGGTTTTAGGCCGTCCTTGCTTTCGCTTTCCTTCTAGAGTCCAGAGCATGGCAGTTCTGGTGATGGTGTCAGGTGTCTCTTCTGAAGATGTGGCCAAACCAATTCCAGCGTCTATCCGCTATGATGGTGCTCATGTCTTCTTGGTGGCTCTGAGTTCTTGTTTGGGGATGGTGTTCTGCCAGAAAATTCGAAGAATTTTCTTTAAGCAGATTGGGCGGAAAGAGGAAAATTTGCACATTTCCTTTTCTGTTACTCTCCAGCATTCTGCGTCGTACAGAAGTACAGAAATTACGCAGCTCTCATAAATTTTTAATTTAGTATTTGTACTTTACTGGGAGGATTTCCTGATGTTGTTTAGGTTGACGAAGGCTATTCAGTCCTGCTTTATTCAATCGGCTACTGATGTCTTTGCATGTTCCACCATCTGGTGTTACTATGCTTGTTCCACCATTTGGTGTTACTATGCTTCCTAAGTATGTAAATGTATTTTATTATCCAGCTCTTGGTCTCTTATTTTTATGGGACTATCATCAGCATCATCATTACTTCTTTTGTGCTCCTTGCGGAGCATTGAGCACACTGATGCAGGTCCCCTTGCAGGAAGCCTGCAAAAAGCAGTAAAATGCTCTTACAGATGTGGTTTTTGTGGCAATTTGTTTTGCACGAAGACGTTGCCAGCCACATGCACAACCGCATATTAGTCGCCGTATACGACATGCATGAGGGTTTAGTATTCCTATTCTTTCTTTGTCTCTACAGAGACCGGCCGGCGTGATGCTGACCTCTTCAACCCTAGTGTGACCGATGGTCAAGAAAATATGGACCTAACACCGTATTACCAATATGCGTCAATGGGCGTGTAACGGGATCCTTTACCCTTTTACCTTTTACAGAGGCCTGGGAACTCCAAGAGCCAACACAACAAATTAATTATTATCTGCGACATGAATATCATATGTATGTTAGCGGAGTTCTACAGGGGAACAAAGAATAGTAACACTGTAACCTACCATGCAAGTCGTAAAGAGCGATTAAGGACGGTTGGGTATGGTCCCGGTTACCCCATCCTGAATTTTAAAACCAGAAAAACATCAACCAACAATATGAACAGGTCAACTATAGAAACAATTCAATGCAACTATCCAAACAGAAGGTCCTGAGGTAAAGAGGCTTATAATTGAACAAAGATAAAGCCGAAAGGTCGCTGTGTTTGCGGACTCACATTTGTTTCTTCTTGGACAAACCTTCAGCATTGGCACTTGGAATGTTCTTACATTAAACAAGCAAAAGAAAAATGCACAGCCGGCAGCAGAAATGTGGAAAAATGCTTGAAGAAGAGAATTGGGGACAGATAAGAAAGGCATGAGGAAGATATCGAAAAACCTTGAGCTGATGGCACAGGACAGAAAGACTTGGCATAGTTTGCTGAAGACCTATGCTCCTTAAAGAGCTGAAGGGTGATTAAAGAAGGATATTAGAATGTCAACAAATCTGAAACGTTGCACCATACGATAATTTCGTAATTCCCACAAGCTATGTTGGCAGCTACCTTGAGCTCCTTTGAGCTTCAAAAGACCTGAGACAGGTCATGGGATGAGTAAGTAGACTAAGAGAATAAACCGTTCCTCCTGATTAGGAATGTAGTCCTATAGCAGATACTGCCGACAGGGAGTGAAATGTTAGAGACTTCACTATACTAGGTTCAGCATCAATAGATGATGTGACCAGTTCCCTTCCTCGCTGCCTTTGCATTCTCTAACTCAAGAGAAGAGTCAGGAACCCATTTACAGCTGTGTAGAATGGAGCATGTCGACACCGTGAATCGAACCCGGCACCTGCTGATTAGGAAGTCCATTTTAGAAAAGATTAAAGTTGCTACACTAACTACAACCAAAGCAACAACCCCCAGACTTTGGACGAACTCTTACAAGAGAGGTTGATGGTACGACCTGTGACAATACGGTTGTGCGATCTCACGTTCACTCCGGCAGGATCACTTTCGTTCTTCATTATTCCCTTCCTCTCACTCATCGCTATTATTTGGCATATTTGTATGGCCTTCCATTCATTATTTTACTCTCTATGCTGAATCTAGTAGGGGAAAGTCTCTAGCACTCCTCCCCTACGGAAGTATTTGCTATGGGACGGTCTTTATCTTGTTTACCACTCCTCAGAATTATTTACGTTCCGCCAGGTGAACTGGGGATTATCGTAACAATACCCAGTCATTATCATCAGTCAGCGAGCGAGATTCTTATCATGAAAAGACGGTCTCGCCCGATCAACATTCTGAGATAGCCGTCTGGGGTGGGCAGATTACACAGGTGGTAGATGCGTTTATCGTTTCACGGGACGATCCGTGTGTGTGATTATCACGATAATCTGTCTGGAGAGACAATATTGGCGATAGGTAGCATCTGGACATCAAATGAGTTCACAGATGGTTTATGAGTTGTGCACAGGATGCCGGCGGAAGTCTGACGCAACGATATGACTGACATCACTGTAAGAAATCACGCGTGGATATTAAAATTAATATTTTGAAACACGTGAGGGCATTTTTCGAATCTGATAAAACGCCCCTACCCACGTAGTGCTGAACGAGTTTCGATTGGATTGGTTTATTGTGAGGAGCTGAAATATACAATATATTTTATTGGCACACTAGTCGGAAATGCAGTCTGTGATTTGCACTAAGAACTGAGAATATAGTGTGATAAAAACAGGGACAAGATCACACAGAGAGTCTGCAGCGCACAAGTCATTTCAGCGACATTAAAAGCCAGAAAGAAAAAAGAGACAATTGGACTTAGAAATTCCACTACTATAAGTAACAGATCGAGTATTGGGCAACTTAGGAATTTACAAGTAAACCCGCATTTTTTATACAAGACTGGAAACTTAGGAATTTGATCACAAGTCATAGAGGAATTAAACAAAAGTTTTCCCAGGCCAGGATTTCGCAGAACACCCGTCGTCAGAGGAATTAACTAACTTCCCAGACCAAGTCTTAGAGAAATTAAACAAAAGTTTTCCCAGGCCAAGGATTTTGCAGAACACCCGCCGTCAGAGGAATTAACTCTAATTTCCATACCTGATTTCGAAGCTTCTAATACAGAGCTGTGTCCAGTCTACATCTGTGCAAGGAGATTGTGTATTCCCAAAATGTTGGGGTAAGTGTAAACAATTTATTTACTAATGTAAATTTTACAGGTTTCTCGACAAGTGGTTATATGTGAGGCTGGCAACCTCAACATATGAAAATAGTATATGCATGAACCACTAGATCTGGTGATTTTTTTCTGACAAGTCGTGCGGGAAATCCGACAGCAGAGCGACCCCAGACTCCGACGGGAGTAGTGATGAGTAATGAGTGATGATTATCTCACATGTGCCTAAGGTGTAACATATTATCTTGTGAGATTTATGTACCTTTTTAAATTGTAATTCAGGCAAATCATTATTCACGCACTCCAGACGCAATTTCCTAGTTAACACCCAGAAGGATATTGGTGAATTTTCATCATATTCCCTGAGTTACACTGTGTGCTCGGGAATTTAATTTTTCTGAGAGGTTAACATTGGTTGGTGGAGCGCATGACAATGGGCCTGTTAGTTTGCGGCAAACAGATGTACTTAGCAGGCATTTGTTTCTTTCTATTTGTCTAAAGTTTGTGGTACAAGCCATCGGACGATTTGTGGTATTTGTTAAGAACCACCATCCCTTCTGATAATAGATGTTAAGGGACGGTTCTCTATGGAGTGGGTTGCTATTGTATTATGCTTCGACAATTATTAGAATTTCTGTTCTTCGCTCCACTCGGTATCGATATTTTGACTACAACCATACTTTGATACTTTAGTGCTTGAACTTGCTTCAATTAAAGTTTATATATTTGAATGACCGTTTTTATATCCTTCCATTTTATATTATCAGTGTGAGACAGCGTGTGTATGCCTTCTGAAGGTCACTGGTCATTATTACCCACAAAACAGTCATTATTGAAACTTTGAATATATTAATTGAATAAGACCAGTTTGACGACCATAAGATTTAATTCGGATTCACTCTTCCTTGATGAATCACAAAACGATACTTAAACATAGTTCCTAACAACAGCACATTGTATATTCTCTCAAAGAGTTCATATTTCCCGACGTTGCATGCCCGGCAACTTATAATTCTGATTAACGGTCAGTTCTATTCAGCCAATACTACTGGGCATAATTCTTGTATTTAAAGCATAATTAAACGTTGCTACTAGTTCCATTAGACACTCAGTCTAATATAATAATTCTCCTTTGGCATTCCAAGCCAGGCTAAGTTGAGCCTCCATATACGAACTGCGTTTAGAATCATCACGACTTACGTTATCCATAATATCAATCACTGCGGCTAATATTGCCGTCTTGCAATCAAGACTCAAAAGTCCTTATACTTTATGTATAATTTAAATATATTCTTCAGCTACACGCTATAACACTTTGTATAGGTATACCATACCTTGAAGACACATTTGCTAGTGGTCATGCTACATATTTTAAACATTACCATTTGGCTTCAACGTCACACATTGATTCTATACATATTCCAGTGGCCATGCCACATATTCCAGTGGTTATACCACACATTCCATAGTGGCTATGCCACACATTCCAAACACTGCCGTTAGGGTCAAAGCCCACAAGTCGAATGACGTTACCATGTATAACGCGTAATGCCTAGATATCCGCGATCTATGTCATTAATACATATTCAGCTGAGGTGTTCCATGGTGCAATCATTTGAATCGAGCTCAAACCCAAATGCTTGCAAAACATGTAACAATCAACATCATCCCCCTCACGCCGCTATTGTGAGGGAAAAGCATTCACCTTAACCGCCTACAGTGTAAGTGAGTGTGGAGAAGGCTTCCGTCATACAGAATTGATGAACCACAGCTGCAGGACTCATCTGGAGTTAAGTTTTTTTTTTGGTCACAGGCAACAGCAAAACACGGACATTGATAGCGCCCCGATCCAACCTCTGCGACGAAAAATGTAATTTACCCTTCATCCCCATTCAATCCTTACTTTAACTTGTTGAACTAATTGACTATTAAATTTGTTGTATGTTATTTTAAACTAAACAAATAATTGTTTATTCAGTCATTAGAAGCATGAAAGCAAACGTATAAGGAAGACTATTTAATAATTATATATATATAGAGAGCCATTACTTAAAAGAGGGCATTCGTTGGATTTACACCAACTGGGGGCTTAACGGGCTAAACCATTGCTTAAATCCTTCACAAAAGGCGACGGACCAGATATAATGCGTTAACATTTGTTCAGCCTAATGCAACATTGTTCGTGACTTCTGGAAATATCTTGTGAATGTTCCCTTAAGGTAGAAGTGTCATTAATCTTCTATCTACATCTCTGCCAGGAGTAATCTTGCGCGCAGGTAGATACCTTGGAAGCCAATATTATATACTCTTGAGTTTTGGTCACCGTGGACCACTACTGCAAAGCAGGGGAGGCAATCCGTGACACGACCTAATAAAAGCTTAACCTTGAAATGTAATAGTGACATACTCCTGACTGCAACTCACAAGGGATGACAAGATAGTGACAGCCAAAGGAAAGAGATCGGTAGAAACAGAAGCCAACGTAACCAATGCCGCATGCGCAGTCGTCAATGAAGAAACCGGAAATATAATTATCTGACGATCAATAGTTACGGTTATAAGTTCCACTGGAGGAATGACAATAGGATAACGATTGTTCTGCCATACAATATTTGTAGTACCAGCAGCAGAGCAGCAGCAGTAGTAGTAGTAGTAGTAGTAGTAGTAGCGACAATAGTAATAGTAGTAGTAGTAGTCGTATGTATCAGGAGCAGGGATAGTAGTAATAGTAACAGCAGCAGCAGCAGCAATATTAGTAGCAGTGGTAGCAATAGTAATAGTAGTACCAGCAACAGTAGTAGTAGTATCAATTGTAATAGTAGTAGTTGTACCAGCAGCAGTAGTTATAGTAAAAGTAGTAGTAGTAGTAGTACCAGCAGCAACCATAGTAGTAGTAGTAGTAGTATTAGTAGTAGTAGTAGTAGCAGTAGTAGTAGTACCAGCAGCAGCAGCAGCAACAGTAGTAGTAGTAGCATTAGTAATAGTAGTAGTACTAGCAGCAGCAACATTAGTAGAAGTAGTCGTTGTTGTTGTTGTAGCAGTAGCAGTTAAGTCAGGTGTTATACAAACTATCGGACATCTTTTCTCTCTTTCTTCTTTGTACATTCAACTCCTTCCAGACAATCGTGGACTCAAGTTGGTATTTTTTTAACCCGCATATGAAAAACAAAATGTATCCACTACGCGACTCACCCAACCAGTACAGCTTTGACTTGTGATTCCGTTAACTAATACGGAATCCTATAACACACATACACACCCGGTTCCAGTTAAACGCTCATATCTAGCGGTTCCGCTGTTCTGTGACTGGCAACTCTTAAAAGTTATTGCAAGGGAATTGGTTCACTTGTGAACGGTACTAGAAAGTTTTTCCCTGAACTCTAGTTACCCAAACCGTGGGAACGTGGGACCCTCCTCAGACTTTGCCACGGCAGCAGATTGCAAAAATTCCTAATCTCATCTCGTTTTATCTACTCGTTGTACCTTTGAGTTCCGTTTTGGACTAGACTAGAGACAGGCATGTAATTTTTCTTACTTGGGGTTTTGTTCTTTTTTTCCGTTTTCACCACTTGTTATTATTTCTCACTGTATTTGTACGTGTTTTCATTTATCGGAAGACGCAACAGTTCTACATTTTCAATTTTAAAAAAAAATTAATTTCCGCGCGGATTATTTTCTTTCCGTCAGCGGCAATTCCACTCATTTGGTGTTCCCAATCTACTTTTAAGGTGTTTGTACGTTGTCTTCTTCATGTTCTTCTCAAACGTATTGTTCTAGGTAGCAAGGGTGTGACCCACTAGTTTGACTGGGGAACCCTTCCTTTCTGATGACCAGATTGTCTCATATTGTAACGCTTGTCGTAGATTTTTAGATAGGAGAATTTAAGACTTGGGTTGGTCCCTTCTGAATAGAGTGGAATGAGTGAGAGTCACAGTGTGAGTTAGTAAAGGAAATAGATACCACAAGTGAGATGATAGAATAGTGATAGAGGCTGTCTCTGAGATGCGAGAAATCTTCTCTCTCTCTCTCTCCTATCTTCTACGACAGATTTTTAAGCAGTCAGACAGTCTACCACATATACATATATTTCATATATTATATCTACTCACGGGCACGCACATACACGTGACGACGGTTACACACACAGACGTGGGAAATCTATAACAATGATTATATAAATATTTAGAACGAGCTGACCAGCACACTGATTTAACTTATGGGTAAGTTTATTTATCATTATTAAACTTACGACACAACATATAAATTTTACATCAAAAGAAAACATATACCAATAGTCATAAAAAATCAAGAAAATGCTACAAGGATGATAGCCCCGTTATGCCCTTAACTCTAGGTTTAGCCCACAGCCCCGTTAGGATGACAGATGATGGCCCAAAGAATTAGAGATGCATATGGTTTGGGTCTAATATTGTCCCCTTTCTAGAAGGTAAGAACTGACTTATGACAGCAGTAGCTATTCTAAAGGAACAATTACATTAAGCAGCAAATTTTTCTTCAGGAAAAATTACAAAAAAAAAGAATGAATGCATTAAACCAACGAACATCCTTCCGTCACTTTCACTCGGTTCTCTCATCCTTACCTAAAACTTGATGTTGTTCACCGTCTGGCGCAACCTTAGGACACTTCTCTACAGTGAATCTGGATTCTTTGGATAAAGCGAATCCCAGCTCTACAAATACAGGTGTTCTTCCACTGTTTTCGGGGAGCGTTCGCTTCACCAGTTAAACTTTAGATTTACTTTTTAATGTCACTTTGATCAGGTTTGATAAGCAAGTTTAAACGGGCACACAGAGTTCCGAAAAAAAAACACACGAGGATTCCCTTAATTTGGAAAAGATGACCAGTGGACAACTGCTTTCAACAGATAGTCTTGGTTCACTATCCACTCTTTCAATAGTGTTGGAAATGTAAATGTTAGTTCTTGCAATTATTCTCGCCGCCAGGCAGCATATACATTTAAATTTGTGGAGCAATATGAACTGGCCCAAAAGCCCAATATATATTTCTAATCTTTAGGAACCGTTTGTGGGATTTGTATTACTGTCTATCTCTGATGGCATATGCACTGTCAGACGAGTGTTACTTGAAAAAAAAAACCCCCACGTGGTTAAAGATAGGAAATGTCTATGCTTCTCACAAGTATGTCCTTTTTACTAAACGCCAGCAAGTTTGGGTTCACCCCCAGAAATGACTGAATGAAGAAAAAAACAACATACAATATACTATACAGAATATGTACTCGTTCAGATCTTACATATTAAACGGCAAGCCTACAGCTTGACTTATTATTATTAAAACTTCCCGTGAGATAAGTTATATTTTAAAAAAATCATAAATCCTCATGAATTTAGGAACACGTGCGTATTCCGTCAACATCTCATGAGGCTTCTAGCATTTATAAGTTAGTTTAGAAAAATATGATCTCGTCTGATATTTAGCAGTAAAATTAACTTCATTATAGCTACATTATTGTTTAATGCTAGAAATTATAATATTTCTGCTTTCCACTGAAACGCGTCACTAGAAAATAATACAGACTATATAAATTTAGCACTCTGTTCAACAGAAACTAGTTAAAATGAAATAAGCGACTTAACACTTTATCACTTCACAAAATACTAGATATCTATTATATTTATCTCACCCCAGCACTACGGTAACACCACGACTAGGATAATTCACTAGATAGGTAGTTAGAAGCTCGTCACAAATCTGACGAGAACTATGAAATTCGCTATAAAGCTTCATTCACTAGCACGCGTGTTCCATCTACTGAGATGTTGGAGACTGAAATCAAATCAGATTTCAGCTCTATGGTGGATATTTGAAAACAAGGGCAAACAATCCCACATTTTCTCAAACTCCGAAATGATCTCCCCTTTACGTGTACAACACCTTACATTTAACATTACCATTACTAGACGTCTTACATAGCTGACACTTCTGCGTTTCCCCACCTCGCGCTGACCAGGCCAACAGTGGGTGCCGTTTGCCGCTGCTATTCCCAGACAGTTGTCTCGAACTGCGACAAAAAGGTGTAAATTATCGCTCCTACCTGAGCGTTTGGCCGATGCAATTTCGTTGTGACCGGTGAAAGATGCAGACAATTTGACACCTCTAGGTCTAGCGAAACGAATATTCACAGCCTATATCGTCCAGTACGGGGAATGCTGCCGACTTAAGTCTGCTCTATCGTGAGATAAGCGAAAGTCCCAGTTACGTTTTCACTGACATCTACGCAATAGAATTACGTATCCCAGTATGAGAAAGAACAAGGTAAAGTTTGAGAATACTGAAGAAAATATTTTTCGCACCCGAGTGATGCGAAAAATACAGGAAAAACAAGTACGGAAAGATAATAAAATAAAAAAAATTCGGGTAAGAGAATAGGAAGAAGATCTAGGTAATTTAATGAACAAAACCCACGTGACAGGACGTCCCCCCTTTAGATATGGAAGCACTCCATGTCTACTTTATGGAATTAAATTTCCTATAACCGTAGCTTCGGGGTGTCTGTCTTCTTCCCTCTCCTCTTCCCCCTCCATTTCTGTCCAATTCCTACTCATGAAGTCTGTCCCGACGTTTCCTTCCTTTGGAATGTCTCCCATGCGCGCTTGAAAGAGCGTCGCCGCTTCTGACATTTTTGAAAGATTTCCTGTGATAGCGGTGGAATATCCCTGCCACTATCATCATCTTCGTCAGTTTTGGCGATCGTCAGGAGATGGTCGGAGGTCGGCACTGGTTTTTCCAAGTATCTCTTTAACAGATTTAAATGGAAAACCTTCTCCTTTCCTTGAATAGAGATCTGGTAGTTAGCCTTAGAAATCTTTTTCAGGACGGTAAACGACCCTTGCCATCCGATCCTCAGTTGGTTGTTACCGGTAGGGAGTAACACCAAAACTTTCTCTCCTGCTTCTAGTTCTCTTTCTTTCGCGACTTTCCTGTATCGGTTAGCGTGCTTTGTGCGGGCTCGCTTAAAGTTAGTCGTTGCTAGGTCCCACCCTAGTTTCAACCTTTCCTTTAAAACCGACACATATTTACTTGCTGAGACAACTGTCTCATCCGCCTTCTCGTCTGTCAGAGACTGAAGTAAGGCTTCAAGCGGGCCCTTAATGGGTCTGCCGAATAAGAGTGTAGCTGGCGGAAATCCTGTGGAAGTATGAGGAGATTCTCTGTAGCCAAATAAAGCTCCAGGAATACAAAGATCCCAATCTTCAGGTTTCACTTGTGCCAGTTTACTTAGCATCATGTTGAGGTTTCCATTAGCACGTTCCACGAGCCCATTTCCGGCCGGAGTATATGGCTTAGTGTGGATGTGTTGGGTCCTCAAGATCTTAACGATCTCATCCATCAACAGGTTTCGGTATGGAGATCCATTATCCGTCAACACTTGCTGAGGGAATCCCAACCGAGTGAAAATCTGCACGAGGGCTTCTGCGACATGCTTGGCATCTGCGCATGTTAGCGGGATAGCTTCTGCCCATAAAGTGCATGTATCGACTAAGGTCAGGATAAACCTGTTCCTTCTTTTAGTCCTGTCGAAAGGCCCTAAAATGTCGATCACAACCCGTTCGAATGGTGTTCCCATTATTGGCATTTCACCCATGTGGACTGGGGGTGTCCGTTGCTTGGGTGGTACACGTTGGCACTGGGCACAGGATTTGACATACCTGATAATATCAGTGTTTACTCCTGGCCACCAATAATGAGTGGTTATACGTTGGTTTGTGGCGTTCTGTCCCATATGTCCGCTGAAGGGAAGAGAGTGCCCCATTTCTAGGATTTGGCTTCTGTACTGTTTCGGTACTAGGAGCTGGTTGTAACCTTGGTCAGGCTTGCCCGTTCTCCGATAAAGTACGCCATCCTTAGAAAAAATGTCCCCGTGCTGTTTGGGTTCCTTAGCCATGGGCAGTTTCCTAAAGCAGGGTGCCAAGGTAGGGTCCTTGTATTGCGCTTCTTTAAGTTCCATGGGTAACAAATTAGGCGCAGGCTCCCGTTCCTTCTTGGTTTGCCCTCTTGTAGTTACTGCTGCCACAATCGGCTCTTCCGGTTTCCCAATACACACGTATCTCCCGCCAAGTATGACTGGGTAGATGGGATCATCCATAACAGCCGCTTTGATCACACCTCTGACAAAGTCAGAGTGTATCTCCACCAATGCGATGGGAAGCGCTGTAGGTGCATCACTCTTACGAACTCCACAAAGTTGGACGGTCTCTGCTGTCTCTTGACCGGGTTTGACCAGGTTTCTGGCAACAATGCAATCGTAAGAAAGCCCCGTGTCAAATAAGCAAGAAGTTTGAGAACCGTTCAAAGTAACAGTACCTCGCGTTGAGGGTCTATCCCCAACAGGTTTGGAATCACTGTCAACAATTCCGCCTTGCGAGACTGTCAATAAGCATCCGATGCGTTTCGGCTCGGTGTGCTCGGTCTGATCATATGTCCCGTGCTCAGGGGTTCTCCCTTTGCCACCTTGTCCTTTCTGGCTGCGCTGCCATGTAGGGCGGTCGGGTTGATCAGACTGTTTGGGGTGGTTGGGGTACTTGTTCTTGTAGAACTTGGATTTTTCAGGAGGGGGGTTTTGAGGTCCAGTTTCTCTGTGGTTATTTTGGTTAGAAGCCTGAGAAGATTGCTCTAGGTTATGTTTTCGAAAATGCTCCTCTGTCGGTTTCCGCTTTGTGGCCGGTAGTTCAGCCAGCGCATTATGGTAACGCTCAGACTTCTCTAGGATGTCTTCGAGCTTTTCTGCACCCTGCTCAGCTAGAAATCTCCGGGTATCTGCAGACAATGTGTTCTTTATTTGTTCTGTTAAAACAAATTCCTCAAGACCTTCATAGGTAGAGGGGAGCTGTGAGAGCTCTAGGCACTTTGTCAGATAACCCTTCAAACGAGACGAGAACTGCTGAAAAGTTTCAGAATTCTCTTTCCGGCTGTTGCGAAACAGTTGCAAAAATTTGCGAGCGTTCATTTCAAAGCGCTCCAGTAACGCTTTCTTCAACAAGTCATAGTCGTCTTGTTGGCTACTTTCCAGCTTAGAATAAACATCATAAGCAGAACCTTTTAGGGCCTGGGAAAGTTTTATATTCCAACGCGACCTCTCTAAACCGTACAGAGTTGCAATTTTCTCAAATTTTTCTAGCCAAGTGTCAATCTTCTCATTAGGACATGGGAAAGACTCTAGCGGAAAAGACATAGCAGTGAGATGAGTAGATTGAGTGTTAGAAGGATCAGTTAAGGAGGAATGAGGAGAAGACTCTCCATTGCTGGAGGTAGAGGCAGCACCACGACTTTGGAACTCTAGAGTTTTAAGCGCCAACTCGTGCTGTCTCTGTTCCCTCTCCTTCTCCTGCTGTCTCTCCTCCCTCTCCTTCTCGTGCTGTCTCTCCTTCTCCTTCTCTCTTTCCTCATGCTGCATCCTGCGAATTTCCATTTCCTCATCCATCTTCTTCTGCTGTAAAGCTTCGGCTGCTTCTTTTTCCTCTTTAGCTTCAGCTGCTTTCCTCTCCGCATCATATCTCTCAAGTTCGTCTCTGACAAATGCTTTCACTTCCTCTCCTTCCAGTCCCTCCTCTCTCGCTTCGTCCCTGAGGAGTTGTCTAAGCTTTGCCCTCTCGGCCATATTTTGTCAGTAACTGAGACTAGTGGAGAAAGAAAAAAGAAAAAAAAGATACACTGGTTCCTACCACTTACGAGAAAAAATTTTTCAAAAATTCAAAAGATGATATCCTTAACCCTGGGATACCTCCTCCAAAAATAAAATCTAACTATCGCTGCTATTATCGGCAATAAAGCACCTAATGCAAAACACGACTACGCCAACTAAATGGTAGTTAAGATTAATCCCTGAAAAATAAGTAGCTACAGTGGAAAAGCAAAATAATTATTGCAAAAATTTCGGAGAAAAAAAAATCCCCTTAATTTTAAATCCACTATCAAGTTCACCCCTGAAGACAGTTAGGGTGAGGGAGGCAATTAATCTGGACAAATAGTCCGAAACGCACTCCTTAGCTTTGCTCAAACACCTACTACTTCAGAACCCGTGTGAATGTTATACACTCACGAAACTTTACCAGCGTTTAGTATTACAAAATCAGTAATTAACATATATTCCGACAATCAACCTGTAACTCAAATGTATATTATTCAAAATGCTGTGGAAAAAAACTTATCAGTTTGTGTGGTCAGCACGCCCAAAAACAGATCGTTAGTCTAGGGGATAAATTATTATTATTTTTTTTTTAAAGATACAAAACTCCACAAGACAATCACACTCTTACTCTATATAAGAATAAAGAATCTTACAGACAAAATCCAGATAGACGAGTCCCCATTAGTCGTACTCGTCTTCCTATTCTAAGTTCAAAAATCCGTCGGGCGAGACCCCATTTGTCGTAGATTTTTAGATAGGAGAATTTAAGACTTGGGTTGGTCCCTTCTGAATAGAGTGGAATGAGTGAGAGTCACAGTGTGAGTTAGTAAAGGAAATAGATACCACAAGTGAGATGATAGAATAGTGATAGAGGCTGTCTCTGAGATGCGAGAAATCTTCTCTCTCTCTCTCTCCTATCTTCTACGACAGATTTTTAAGCAGTCAGACAGTCTACCACATATACATATATTTCATATATTATATCTACTCACGGGCACGCACATACACGTGACGACGGTTACACACACAGACGTGGGAAATCTATAACAATGATTATATAAATATTTAGAACGAGCTGACCAGCACACTGATTTAATTTATGGGTAAGTTTATTTATCATTATTAAACTTACGACACAACATATAAATTTTACATCAAAAGAAAACATATACCAATAGTCATAAAAAATCAAGAAAATGCTACAAGGATGATAGCCCCGTTATGCCCTTAACTCTAGGTTTAGCCCACAGCCCCGTTAGGATGACAGATGATGGCCCAAAGAATTAGAGATGCATATGGTTTGGGTCTAATATTGTCCCCTTTCTAGAAGGTAAGAACTGACTTATGACAGCAGTAGCTATTCTAAAGGAACAATTACATTAAGCAGCAAATCTTTCTTCAGGAAAAATTACAAAAAAAAAGAATGAATGCATTAAACCAACGAACATCCTTCCGTCACTTTCACTCGGTTCTCTCACCCTTACCTAAAACTTGATGTTGTTCACCGTCTGGCGCAACCTTAGGACACTTCTCTACAGTGAATCTGGATTCTTTGGATAAAGCGAATCCCAGCTCTACAAATACAGGTGTTCTTCCACTGTTTTCGGGGAGCGTTCGCTTCACCAGTTAAACTTTAGATTTACTTTTAATGTCACTTTGATCAGGTTTGATAAGCAAGTTTAAACGGGCACACAGAGTTCCGAAAAAAAAACACACGAGGATTCCCTTAATTTGGAAAAGATGACCAGTGGACAACTGCTCTCAACAGATAGTCTTGGTTCACTATCCACTCTTTC
This sequence comes from Oreohelix idahoensis, assembly GCA_024509875.1. Classification (NCBI taxonomy): domain Eukaryota; kingdom Metazoa; phylum Mollusca; class Gastropoda; order Stylommatophora; family Oreohelicidae; genus Oreohelix; species Oreohelix idahoensis. The sequence goes on from JAMPIV010012462.1 coordinate 322,590, forward strand.
AATAGTGTTGGAAATGTAAATGTTAGTTCTTGCAATTATTCTCGCCGCCAGGCAGCATATACATTTAAATTTGTGGAGCAATATGAACTGGCTCAAAAGCCCAATATATATTTCTAATCTTTAGGAACCGTTTGTGGGATTTGTATTACTGTCTATCTCTGATGGCATATGCACTGTCAGACGAGTGTTACTTGAAAAAAAAACCCCACGTGGTTAAAGATAGGAAATGTCTATGCTTCTCACAAGTATGTCCTTTTTACTAAACGCCAGCAAGTTTGGGTTCACCCCCAGAAATGACTGAATGAAGAAAAAAACAACATACAATATACTATACAGAATATGTACTCGTTAAGATCTTACATATTAAACGGCAAGCCTACAGCTTGACTTATTATTATTAAAACTTCCCGTGAGATAAGTTATATTTTTAAAAAATCATAAATCCTCATGAATTTAGGAACACGTGCGTATTCCGTCAACATCTCATGAGGCTTCTAGCATTTATAAGTTAGTTTAGAAAAATATGATCTCGTCTGATATTTAGCAGTAAAATTAACTTCATTATAGCTACATTATTGTTTAATGCTAGAAATTATAATATTTCTGCTTTCCACTGAAACGCGTCACTAGAAAATAATACAGACTATATAAATTTAGCACTCTGTTCAAAAGAAACTAGTTAAAATGAAATAAGCGACTTAACACTTTATCACTTCACAAAATACTAGATATCTATTATATTTATCTCACCCCAGCACTACGGTAACACCACGACTAGGATAATTCACTAGATAGGTAGTTAGAAGCTCGTCACAAATCTGACGAGAACTATGAAATTCGCTATAAAGCTTCATTCACTAGCACGCGTGTTCCATCTACTGAGATGTTGGAGACTGAAATCAAATCAGATTTCAGCTCTATGGTGGATATTTGAAAACAAGGGCAAACAATCCCACATTTTCTCAAACTCCGAAATCATCTCCCCTTTACGTGTACAACACCTTACATTTAACATTACCATTACTAGACGTCTTACATAGCTGACACTTCTGCGTTTCCCCACCTCGCGCTGACCAGGCCAACAGTGGGTGCCGTTTGCCGCTGCTATTCCCAGACAGTTGTCTCGAACTGCGACTAAAAGGTGTAAATTATCGCTCCTACCTGAGCGTTTGGCCGATGCACTTTCGTTGTGACCGGTGAAAGATGCAGACAATTTGACACCTCTAGGTCTAGCGAAACGAATATTCACAGCCTATATCGTCCAGTACGGGGAATGCTGCCGACTTAAGTCTGCTCTATCGTGAGATAAGCGAAAGTCCCAGTTACGTTTTCACTGACATCTACGCAGTAGAATTACGTATCCCAGTATGAGAAAGAACAAGGTAAAGTTTGAGAATACTGAAGAAAATATTTTTCACACCCGAGTGATGCGAAAAATACAGGAAAAACAAGTACGGAAAGATAATAAAATAAAAAAAATTCGGGTAAGAGAATAGGAAGAAGATCTAGGTAATTTAATGAACAAAACCCACGTGACAACGCTCTGTATAAAGTTTTCTATCGTGTCTGCCGGACGCATTGCATGTTTGCAACATTTTTTGTTTCTTCCTTACAACGATACTTCTTGTTCCTGTTTGTTCAGCTGTTTTTAACGTCATTCCTTAGAGGTTATGAGTGTATGTGTATTTTGTGAGTTTGTGTGTGTGTTATCATGCTGTCTGAAAATTGTCTCCTGGTATTCCACAATGAGACGGTATCCACTGCATGGCGACCCTGCGCTGGTTGCACAGTTCAGAAAGTAGGGCTTGTATACCTGGCAATTTTCTGGATTGATGTGCTTGGAGTGCTGATCTTTCATCTGTCAGGAATACCACAGGCTGTGGACCGAGATTGGTGTTAAGTAGTTTCTCAGTTGCCATCTTGATTGCCTGGATTTCAGCATCATAGTTGTTACAGAATTTCCACGTTGGTACTCTGACCGTATGCCTAGTGTTGTTTGGGTATTCTATGTACACTCCTGCTCCTCCATTCTTTACTGCATTCTGTGCTGACCCATCCGTGTATACTCGGACCCAGAGGTCCTGTGGGTATTCATCATCCATTTAGTAACAAAATTGAAGTGCTAATATAAATATTTAGTTGTCTTTTCTAAATGGTTTGTTTCAATTTCATCATCTTCAGCTGCTGTCTCCACATCGAAGGTTGGCTGGAATGGAGCTCCAATGTCTTCTGTCTCTTGTCTTGGTGTCATGAAATATTCTAATCCACATATATAAATTATTAGGTAAATATGAAGCCTAACAAATAAAATTAATAAAGAAAAGAGCAATGGAAAAATAACAGTGCTGTCACAAAGAATGTACTCGAAATCCCCCTTGTTTTCTGCTTCGTCTGCAAATTGTAACGCTTTCACGTTGATAGTAAAAGCTTACTGTATTATTACCCGCTTTCTTCAATGAAACGTGTGCTGCATTTCTAAGAAAAACATTGAGAGGCCCTGCGTAATGACCTAAATTAATCCTAACATTAATTATATTACGTTACCAAAACGAACGAACAGATGGACTCAAGTACAAAAGGATAAAGAGAGAGGGGAGGGCTGAAAATCAGGAACGCATGCAACACGCGTCGCGCGATACACAAATGCTGCCATCACGCGTGTAAGTCTACATGCACTAATTTTTTTTCAGACGGACAGTGATAAAATACACTACCCTTTCCCAGAGTTAGGTTTATAAATCATAAAAAAACGCTTATTAGGAAAGATAACAATAGATGGGTTTACGTTTGAAAACATAACAGTACACAGACAGCACATCTTCGAAACAGGAGGTAGAAGAAATTGCATATTTTGAACGCAGCCACGTAGCTCCTTTAAATTTGTATTTTTGGGTTCCTTAGGACTTGCTGACAAAGAATATGTAAAACGTTACGCAAATAGTCCAGGAGTTAATAAATTATACCCAGAATAAAATATTGGGGGTGCCTGACAGCATAAAATCATTTCTGCTCATAAGATTTTTTTTATAACGTGTTTGAAAAAAAATTTACGCTACAGAAATAGCCTACCATGTAAACTTCAAATTGATTGGAGCGCAACAAATGAAAGCCTAACCACGATTGGTCGGGCTATAAATACTATCTTTCGTTGTTAGGGGAGACGGGAAAAGGTAACCTTTTTTCAAACACTTGTCGAAACGGGGCCTCATTGGCCAGACTCGCTGATATACACACTTGGAAGCGTTAGTTCGAAACCACTTGTTTAAATAAGCTTGATAAAGCATCAGTGCGTTGAAGCCAGCTTATATTTTGCTAAATAAAAGCCTGGAAGATAAGCAGATGGGAATTTGTGCCAGTTTGTGCCAGAATTCATTGCTAATCAACGTATCTGTGTTTATTCGTATGAATTGTGGTAAGCTTGAACCATTCAATATCTTTTAATGAAAATTGAATGTGAATTGTTGATTTATGCCTGTATATATATGTGTAGTTCAGTAGCAAACAGGAGATAAAGCCTATAATGCTCCAGCCTGAACAGAGGGTGTCGGAGGGAAGTAAAACGGCATGGAATGGCCAAACAGTACACTGACACCTAGATGATTGACTAGAAAGAAATAATGCTGGAAGTGCAGAGGCGTAGTAACCATTAAGAAGGGTAATACTGGAATAAAGTATTTCAAATGAAGCTGACAGTTGGCCTAATGCTCTGAACTCAATGTTTGTGCTGTGTTGTGATCAGTGTAACAAGAGAGTTTAAGTTAGTTATGAAGTAGAAGGTACATCCTTCTTGATTTCAGGGACCGTGGTCTTGATGGTAGTGAGCAGCACCTGGTCAGAGCTTTGCTGAATCCTGAGTCGGACAGCATACTCCTTGGTCTTTTTAGCTATCAGTGAGGTGTCTCCTGAACCCAGAGGAGAATTCGAGCAGAGGAGTCCTTTCCTGCCGCCATCACGCCAGATAAGCGAATTGGCCAGCTGAGCTCAACATTATGTCCCCTCATCTTGAAATGACTTTGTAAAATTAACATTAAGAGGGGAAATTAATTGTCTTAATATCAGGAACTGAGAACATCTCCAATACTAGTTTCCTTAAGACAAACTATTGAAGTCATGATGACAACTACCAACAAAGCTTGAACAAAACAAAACCAGTATTACCTCATACTACTATTACACAACTGACACACATAGGATATTTTTAATAATATATGTCACTACCAGATTCATATTAATACATTCTGTACATAACTTGTAATTAACATTGATTGTGATTCCTGGTTCCTTTGTCTTTGAATCAGGACACACATATGCCTTTATGATAGAAATGAATACATATTGTTATTTGAAAAGTTACGAGTGTCTCCTGTAAGATATTCTCATAGAGTGTTGTATGTATGTGAGTGTCACAGTGTTGTCAAGAGTAGTGGATTGAATTGAATTGTTTATCTGTCTGTTGTTGTGACTTACACTTCACCATACTCATACCCTAGACACATAACGTAGCATCACACTATTCCAGAATAATTCTGACTGAGATATAGAGATATGTGGTAGCAAGTAAGGTTATCTATAATACACTACTCTTAATAGATATAGATACCTTCACAGCTGATCTCAGTCAGTACACTAAGTCCCCTATAAATATTTATAACATCCCACTTCACCACATATATTGGGGTCTCGCTCTTGGGATTTTGAATCTTTAATTATTAAAAATATTGGGGGTAATTCACTTCAGGGAATATAAGAATTAAAAGGTATCCTTGGGTGGAATTAAATAAGGTTGAGCTCACGGTGCCTGTGTTGTCCATTATATATATTTAGAATTTGAATTGTTGGTTAGACATTATATAAATTTACCTGATAGACAATGGCGGACCTGGCCAAATTTCGATCTGCCGCTGTTCAGACTGCAAAAGAGTTAGGATTAGATGGGCAAGTTATGGTTGCTTATGTCACGACGGAATGTGACAAATTTATTGAACGCGAAGAAAGAAGGTTTGAAGCCGAAAGAAAGTTAGAGGCTGACAAGGAAATTAAGAGGTTGCAGATTGAGGCTGACAAAGAGGCTAAAGCATTGGAAGCCGAGGAAAGAAGACAAGCTGCAGAAAGGGAAGAGAAGAAATTAGCTGCAGAAAGGGAAGAGAAGAAATTAGCTGCAGAAAGGGAAGAGAAGAGATTAGCTGCAGAAAGGGAAGCAGAAAAGGAGGAGAAGAGATTACAAAGGGAACATGAGTTACGACTAAGGGAGTTTGAGTTTCAAGGCCATGCTCCTGAAAATGGTGCCAGCCCCTTTGCCTCTGATGCTACGGTTACTCAGGGAGCCTCAACCTCAGCTATGAACTTTCATTTAGATCATTTTGTTGAGAAAGACGATGATATTGAGAGCTATATAAATAGGTATGAACTATTAGCTACCACGTATGGGTTAGAGAGAGAAAGGTGGAGCTTAAAGTTATCTCAGGGACTTCGTGGGGCAGCTTATGAAGTTTTTGCAAAAATGAGCAGAGGTGATCAGGAAAATTATGACATGCTAAAGCAGGCTCTTTTGTTAAGATATGAAAAGAATGCAGAATTTTATAGGAAAAAATTTAGGAATGCTAAACTACTGTCAGGTGAAACCTATCACCAGTTCTCTGCACGAATAGAGACATACTTGGAGAAATGGACTTCTCTGGGGAAAACCCAAGATCTTAAGGAAATGGTCCTTATAGAGCAATTAAGAGAGTCCATGGCTCCAGACCTGAGAAAGTTTCTCATGGAACAAGGTGCAGAGAGGCTGGGTGAGTTGCTAAATGTTGCTGAAAGGTATCAAGCAGCTCAAGCAGAGGTAACAGGTAATAAAAAGAAACAGGTGGATAACTTTAGGGCACCACAGAACTTTAATAAATTTGATCCTAAGGATCAAAATAAAGGTAAGCACCAATTTGATAGGCCACGGTATGAAAATAAAAATAAATTCCCACAATTCGATGAAAGGAAATATGATGAAAGAAAATCTTTCAACCAAGGAAAAAGGTGGTGTAAAAATTGTAAGATGAACAATCATGACACTGACCATTGTAGAAGGAAACCTCCTCATTTTGCTGCTATGACATCGGGGAAAAAGGAAAAGAAGGGCAAACCTGAAGAATTACAGGAACCATACCACCCCCCAGTGTGTGAAGATGTCATCTGTAATGGTGTCACTATAAGATGTTTATATGATACCGGTTTAGATTACGATTCCGTTGTGAGTTCTCACCTGGTGCAGGCCGATCAATACACCACAGAAACAGTGGAGATTCAAACTGCAACCAAGGATGTAGCTACCATGACACTTCCCGTCGCCCGAATAAAAGTGAAAACGCGATATGTGGAAGGAATCATAAAAGCAGCAGTGATAAATGAGCCAATCTACCCTCTAATATTGGGGTGTAGATATGTCTTCTTGGGGAATCCCAAGAGACCTGTGATATTGGCAACAGTGCAGACCAGATCACAGTCAAAGAAGGAGGAGGATAATCCCATAAATACTCACCCAGATGAGATGAGGAAGGCACAGGCTGAGGACAAAACACTCAAGCCATGTTTCAAGAAGTTGCCCAAATCTCATACACCTCCAGGCAAGGGAGAGTTTTATATGAAGAACAAACTGATATATAGGAAGGCTGGATCTGAATCCAATGGTCACGGACAGCTGGTCCTTCCCACTTCATATAGGACTAAAGTGTTGGAACTAGGGCATGCGATTCCCTTCAGTGGTCATATGGGAATCAGCGCAACAGGACAGCGAATAGCTTGTCACTATTTCTGGCCAGGAATAACTGAAGATATCAAACGATATGTAAAATCCTGTCCAGAGTGCCAACGAGTAGCACCTAAACATTGGACTGCACCAGCAACTCTGGGGGAAATGCCCATAGTGGGAACACCCTTTGAGAGAGTTGCCGTGGATCTTGTGGGACCTCTCACCCGAACCAAGAGAAGGAACAGCTACATTCTGACTCTGGTGGACACTTGTTCTATGTGGGGAGAGGCAGTAGCCCTGTCATCGATTGATTCTAAACATGTGGCAGAGGCATTGCTCACAATTTTCACAAGGTTAGGCTTTCCCAATCAAATCTTGACTGATAATGGCTCTCAGTTCAAGGGGAAACTAACTGAAGAAGTTTTCAGGATCTTCCAGGCCAAACACTTCCATTGTAGTGTGTATCATCCCCAAGGGAACGGCCAAGTGGAAAGATTTAACGGCACATTGATGTCGATCCTGAGAAAGTTGGCACACGAAAAACCAGATACATGGGACCAGTACCTGCACGCCGCCCTCTTTGCTTATCGGGAGGTACCCCATAGTTCAACCGGTATGGCCCCGGCAACATTATTGTTTGGAAGGCCAATAAAAGGTCCACTCGAAGCTTTGTTAAGAACGTGGACTGATGAAAAGGCAGAGGAAAACATTACATCTTCATACCAATATGTGAATGAGCTGACCACTCGGTTAAAAACTGGCTGGAAACTTGCCAATGAAAATTTGAAACAAGCCAGGAAGAAACATGCTGCCTATTATAACAGGAAGGCGAAAGACAGAAATTTGGCTGTGGGAGAGAAAGTACTGCTTCTTTTGCCCGGGAGTCAGAATAAGTTACAAATTGGATGGCAGGGTCCATATACAGTTCTAGAGAAGGTGTCTAGAACAAATTATAAGATAGATAAGAAGGGGAAAGAAAAAATCTATCATGTGAATCTCCTGAAGAAATATTTGGAAAGAGAACATCAGGAAGAGACACACTTGTTGACCTTGTCCATCGCCATGGAGATGAAAAAGGAACCACTTTCATCATTTGAATATCCATTACACCCCTGTGAGACAGCAGCACAGGTGAAAATCAGTACACATTTAACGAAAACTCAGAAAGAGAGAGTGCAACAGGTTCTAAATAATCATGCAGAGGTGTTAACAGACCGACCAGGGCATACAAACCTATTGGAATATGATATGAAACTGATAGACTCCACACCTGTCTGTATGAAACCATATTCGATTCCGTTTGCTAAGGAGAAAGCTTTGAAGGAAGAGATAGACTATCTGTTGAAGGAAGGAATTATTTCGCACAGTGAGTCTTCGTATAGTTCCGGTGTTGTACTCTTAAGGAAGCCCTCTGGAGAACATAGACTCTGTATAGATTACAGGAGACTGAATGCTATTACAGAAGGACAGGTGGATCCATTGCCGGATACAAATCAGCTGTTTGCCAGACTAAATAAAGCTAAATATTTCTCAAAAGTGGATCTGAGTAAAGGATACTATCAGATTCCAGTAAAGCCTGAGGTTAGACCATACCTAGCTTTTAGTACCTCAGAAGGACACTATGAGTTTAATAGATTGCCATTTGGATTGAAGAATGCGCCTAGTGTCTTCTCTAGAATGATGAGAAAATTATTGGATCCTCTGAATAATCCCTGTATAACAAATTTTATGGATGATATCCTTATAGCAACAGAAACATTTGAGGAACACATTGACTCTCTGAACATGCTGTTTGATCGACTTAGGGAGGCAAATTTAACAGCCCGACCAACCAAATGTTGCGTTGGATGTAAAGAATTGGAATTTTTGGGACACACAGTTTATCAGGGAAACATGACCCCTGACCCAAAGAATTTAGAGAAACTACAGAAAGCCCCGAGACCACAAACCAAGAAGGACGTGAGATCCTTTGTCTCATTATGTGGTTTCTACCAGAAGTATATCAAAAACTTTAATTCCATATGTGCACCGTTAACTGAATTGACACGTAAAGGACATCCAGATCGCATTACATGGACACCACAATGTGAAATGACTTACCAAGAATTGAAGGAAAAGCTCACAAGTAAACCCATTTTGAAATTACCTGACTTAAGTCAAGAATTCATAGTAAGGACGGATGCAAGTAATATTGGGTTAGGTGCAACTCTACTACAGAAATCAGATGCATTGGATGGGGAATTAAGCCCAGTGGCATATGCTAGCAGAAAGTTGAATAAAGCTGAAATCAACTACTCAACTAGCGAAAAAGAATGTCTTGCAGTAATATGGGCAATAAAGAAATTCAATATTTATCTATATGGGAAGGCATTTAAGTTGCAAACAGACCACAAACCTTTATCGTTTCTAGCACAGGCTAAGCATGAGAACTCTAGGTTACTCCGATGGTCTTTGCTTCTGGCTCCATATAATTTTAGCATTGAGTATATATCTGGAAAAACCAATTTGGGAGCGGATTTTTTAAGCCGCCATCCGTGTGATGAGAATCACCGTAAACCCCAGAAATAATAATAAATTTCTCTATGTGTATATAGAATAAAGGACTGACATATAATGTCTGTTTTAAGAGGGGAGGTGTCATGAAATATTCTAATCCACATATATAAATTATTAGGTAAATATGAAGCCTAACAAATAAAATTAATAAAGAAAAGAGCAATGGAAAAATAACAGTGCTGTCACAAAGAATGTACTCGAAATCCCCCTTGTTTTCTGCTTCGTCTGCAAATTGTAACGCTTTCACGTTGATAGTAAAAGCTTACTGTATTATTACCCGCTTTCTTCAATGAAACGTGTGCTGCATTTCTAAGAAAAACATTGAGAGGCCCTGCGTAATGACCTAAATTAATCCTAACATTAATTATATTACGTTACCAAAACGAACGAACAGATGGACTCAAGTACAAAAGGATAAAGAGAGAGGGGAGGGCTGAAAATCAGGAACGCATGCAACACGCGTCGCGCGATACACAAATGCTGCCATCACGCGTGTAAGTCTACATGCACTAATTTTTTTTCAGACGGACAGTGATAAAATACACTACCCTTTCCCAGAGTTAGGTTTATAAATCATAAAAAAACGCTTATTAGGAAAGATAACAATAGATGGGTTTACGTTTGAAAACATAACAGTACCCAGACAGCACATCTTCGAAACAGGAGGTAGAAGAAATTGCATATTTTGAACGCAGCCACGTAGCTCCTTTAAATTTGTATTTTTGGGTTCCTTAGGGCTTGCTGACAAATAATATGTAAAACGTTACGCAAATAGTCCAGGAGTTAATAAATTATACCCAAAATAAAATATTGGGGGTGCCTGACAGCATAAAATCATTTCTGCTCATAAGATTTTTTTTATAACGTGTTTGAAAAAAAATTTACGCTACAGAAATAGCCTACCATGTAAACTTCATATTGATTGGAGCGCAACAAATGAAAGCCTAACCACGATTGGTCGGGCTATAAATACTATCTTTCGTTGTTAGGGGAGACGGGAAAAGGTAACCTTTTTTCAAACACTTGTCGAAACGGGGCCTCATTGGCCAGACTCGCTGATATACACACTTGGAAGCGTTAGTTCGAAACCACTTGTTTAAATAAGCTTGATAAAGCATCAGGGCGTTGAAGCCAGCTTATATTTCTAAATAAAATTACTGTCCAGAGTGCAACTCTCAGTACAGGCCCAGCCATTACAAGATGGAACTACAAAAAAGCCAACTGGGGTTTATTCAGGCATCAGGTGAACACGCTGCTGTCTACCCTCAACGTACAGAACAGAGACATTAATGAAGTGGTAAAAGACTTCAACAGATGCATACTACAAGCTGCAAAAGAAACCATTCCCAAAGGATGCCGGCGTAACTACATACCATACTGGTCCAGCACACTCCAAGAACGTCAGGAAGCTATGGACAAGGCTAGAAAGGACGCAGAGTCTCAGCCTTCACTTGAAACTCACAACAAATGGAAAAGGCTGTAGCAGAGTTTCAGAGAACAAAGCTAGAAGAAAAGCGGAAAAGCTGGAGAACTAAAACGGCATCGCTGAACCTTGAGAAAGACGGCAGGAAACTTTGGAGATTAGTCAAGTCTCTAAATGAAGAGCATTCCTCACCAAGGCAGACTATCACATTGGATGAAGGTGGCAAACTTTTCAGAGGAAAACAAGCTGCAGACTTGTTTGCTAGAAGATACAGTTCAGAAAGCAACTTACCCATTAACATAGACCATCAGAGAGAGATAAGAAAAGAAATACTGGCAACCAAGGGACAGACAGATACTCCTGCCCCAATGAGGGAACCCATCACACTAGGAGAACTACAGAAGGCTATTTCCAAGCTTAAGTTTCAAAAGTCACCCGGCCCAGACAAAATCAGCAACGAAATGCTAGTAAATCTGAGCTCAGCAGCAAAGACAAAACTGCTTGAGATATTCAACCACAGCTGGTTGAAAGGAACGGTACCCCAAGTATGGAGAGAAGCCATCACAATACCCATACTAAAGAAAGGGAAATGTAAGACCGAGGCTGCAAGTTACCGGCCAATCAGTCTCACAAGCTGTGTTGGGAAGACTATGGAGCGAATAGTCAACCACAGATTGAAATGGTATTTAGAGTCTGAGCAGATCCTGGTGCCGGAACAAGCTGGATTTAGAGAATGCTACAGTATAGAAGACCAAGTTACTTACTTGTCTCAAGCAATAGAAGATGCCTTCCAGGAGAAGAAAAAGGTCCTAACGATCTGGGTCGACTTCAAGCAGGCCTTTGACAAGGTGTGGAAAGATGGCCTCATTGCAAAACTTAGGAGAAGTGGAATCCAAGGCAACATGATGAAATGGATCCAGTCATACTTGCATAACAGGAGAACTAGAGTCACTCTTGACGGTCTGCAGAGCAGAAAAGTGTTGCTCCATCAGGGGTACCTCAAGGAGGAGTAATTTCCCCAACACTCTTCCTTGTTTACATCAATGACCTGGTGAAAGATCTCCCTGCAGGAGTTAAAGCTGCCTTATATGCAGATGACCCAGTACTCTGGTGCGCTGATGAAAATGTCACCACAGCAAATTATAGAATGCAGCGGGCAGCAGACATGCTAGTGTCATGGGCAGAGAAATGGCTTATCACAATAAACACAGACAAAACCTCCACAACACTGTTCTCCCTCGCCCCCAAGGACAAATCAGCTAACATACACCTAGGGACAACCGTGATCAAGGAAGAAAGCTACCCCACCTATCTTGGGGTGACATTTGACCAAAGGCTTACATGGAATAAGCATATTGAAAATGCAGAAGGAAAGGCCCGAAGACGACTAGGCATACTCAGAAAATTAGCAGGTACCAACTGGGGAGCAAATGAACGAAATCTAAAGAAGATTTATAATGGAGTAATAAGACCACACTTAGAGTTTAGCTCAGCAGCATGGTCATCAGCTGCTAACTCACATCTGCAGTCTTTGGACAAGGTGCAAAATCAAGCTCTCAGGCTCATTACAGGAGCCATGAAAACTACACCAATAACAGAGATGCAGAAGGTTGCTGGATTACAGACATTGTCCCATAGAAGAGACACAAAAACCATGATCCAGATGGAAAAGTACAACAGTATGCCAATGCACCCAATGAAGGCAAGACTAGATGATCTGGCATTGGGACGTCTAAAGCGTAGCAGCTTTGTGCATCGGGGAAAAGACTTATAAGACAGCATCAAGAAGACCTATCCATGAAGACAACACCACTGAAGCCCACCCTATACCCTGTACCATGGGCGCAGGCCAGCAGTGCCCTCCAAATTAATACATCAGTCAGTGGTCTCACAAGTGGATGTGAGTATAATGATCTGCAAAAACGAACTGCTACATTGAGTATGATCCAAGAAAGCTATCCCGATCAATCATGGATACATGCCTATACAGATGGATCAGCAACTAATGCTGTTAGGAATGGAGGTGCCGGTATCTTTATCTCATATCCTGACAACCACTATGAGACTAGGCACATTCCCACTGGTAAATTCTGTTCCAACTATACAGCTGAGGTTCAAGCTCTAGAGCAAGCTGCAAATATGATTTATAACACCAACTCTGACTGCCACCAGGTAGTCATCCTCACAGATGCACTGTCTGTCCTGCAAGCTCTCAAGGGTGGTAAACTCCCGCATCTGAGAAATGAACTAAACAAGGTAGCTGCCAAAAAGAGAACCATACTTCAGTGGGTACCATCTCATTGTGGTGTACCCGGAAATGAAAAGGCAGATAAACTTGCAAAAAAGGGAGGAGAATGTGAACAAGAAGATAATGAAGTCACATACTTTGAGAAAAAGAGAGCTATCCAGACTATCAGAAGAGAACAGAACCAACCCAAAGACGACTATCACACTCTCGACCGGCAGGGACAGATAACTATTTTTCGACTCAGGACAGGGCATAACAAACTGAATAAACACATGCACAAGCTACGATTGTCTGCTTCACCACTGTGCACATGTGGATTAAACGAACAAACTGCTGAGCATGTTCTACAGGACTGTCCTCTGTATGACCAGTTAAGAAAGATATACTGGCCCAATGACTCAACACTAAACTCAAAGCTATATGGAGTTAAAGAGGAACTTCAAACAACAGTCGAATTCATCATGAGAACTCGTCTGACGGTGTAATCATCAAAGATGCGATCGCAAGAAGAAGAAGAAGAAGAAGCTAAATAAAAGCCTGGAAGATAAGCAGATGGGAATTTGTGCCAGTTTGTGCCAGAATTCATTGCTAATCAACGTATCTGTGTTTATTCGTATGAATTGTGGTAAGCTTGAACCATTCAATATCTTTTAATGAAAATTGAATGTGAATTGTTGATTTATGCCTGTATATATATGTGTAGTTCAGTAGCAAACAGGAGATAAAGCCTATAATGCTCCAGCCTGAACAGAGGGTGTCGGAGGGAAGTAAAACGGCATGGAATGGCCAAACAGTACACTGACACCTAGATGATTGACTAGAAAGAAATAATGCTGGAAGTGCAGAGGCGTAGTAACCATTAAGAAGGGTAATACTGGAATAAAGTATTTCAAATGAAGCTGACAGTTGGCCTAATGCTCTGAACTCAATGTTTGTGCTGTGTTGTGATCAGTGTAACAAGAGAGTTTAAGTTAGTTATGAAGTAGAAGGTACATCCTTCTTGATTTCAGGGACCGTGGTCTTGATGGTAGTGAGCAGCACCTGGTCAGAGCTTTGCTGAATCCTGAGTCGGACAGCATACTCCTTGGTCTTTTTAGCTATCAGTGAGGTGTCTCCTGAACCCAGAGGAGAATTCGAGCAGAGGAGTCCTTTCCTGCCGCCATCACGCCAGATAAGCGAATTGGCCAGCTGAGCTCAACATTATGTCCCCCTCATCTTGAAATGACTTTGTAAAAATAACATTCAGAGGGGAATTTAATTGTCTTAATATCAGGAACTGAGAACATCTCCAATACTAGTTTCCCTAAGACAAACTATTGAAGTCATGATGACAACTACCAACAGAGCTTGAACAAAACAAAACCAGTATTACCTCATATTACTACTACACAACTGACACACATAGGATATTTTTAATAATATATGTCACTACCAGATTCATATTAATACATTCTGTACATAACTTGTAATTAACATTGATTGTGATTCCTGGTTCCTTTGTCTTTGAATCAGGACACACATATGCCTTTATGATAGAAATGAATACATATTGTTATTTGAAAAGTTACGAGTGTCTCCTGTAAGATATTCTCATAGAGTGTTATATGTATGTGAGTGTCACAGTGTTGTCAAGAGTAGTGGATTAAATTGAATTGTTTATCTGTCTGTTGTTGTGACTTACACTTCACCATACTCATACCCTAGACACATAACGTAGCATCACACTATTCCAGAATAATTCTGACTGAGATATAGAGATATGTGGTAGCAAGTAAGGTTATCTATAATACACTACTCTTAATAGATATAGATACCTTCACAGCTGATCTCAGTCAGTACACTAAGTCCCCTATAAATATTTATAACATCCCACTTCACCACACTTGGTGCACTGTGATAGCCTATTTCCTGTCCATCTCCTGATGCTATCTTTTCATTTATATCGCTGTCTTTGTATTGCTTGTTTGCCCTCAACTCTTCTATCTGTTACGGTCTTTTTACTCCCTGTTCACAAAGTTCCGGGACTCATTTTTTTAAATTCGAATAAGTAGACTTACATACTATTTGGTTCTATCTCCTTCAAAGTAGTTCCCTTGTGAGTGTACACACTTATTCCAACGTTCCTGCCACTGAAGGAAGCACCTCTGGTAGTCACTTTGCGGAATTGCCCTCATCTGTCTCGTCGCGTTGGCTTGAATCTGCTCAATGTCATCGAATCTACGACCTTTCATTGTTTTTTTAAGTTGCGGGAACAATAAAAAGTCACACGGAGCAAGATCGGGTGAGTATGGAGGATGCGGGAGCAATGGAATGTTGTGTTTCGTCAAAAATGCGTTTGTGGTGACAGACCTGTGTGCAGGTGCATTGTCATGATGAGCACGCCAATTGCCTGTGCGCACTTCTCAGGGCGATGTCTGCGCACAGCGTCGCTGCAGGACTGTTTTTGTAGAATTCAGCACTGACACTCTGTCCTATAGGGACGTATTCATGATGCACCAGGCAATCAATGTCGAAAAACGCTACTAACATGGTCTTGACATTGGACTTGACCTGTCGTGTCTTCTTCGGCCGAGGAGATGATTGCGTTTGCCACTGGGAGGACATTTGCTTTGTTTCCGGGTCATATCCGTACACCCAGCTTTCATCACCAGTTATTATCGAGGACATGAAATTTGCGTCGTTTTTTTGCTATCTCAAGGAGGTCAGTGCAAATGGACAACCGATCGTCCTTCTGGTCCTCAGTCAGGTGGCGTGGCACGAGTTTCGCTGACACCCGTCTCATGTGCAAATCTTCAGTTACGATTTTATGACACGTACCAATTGATATTCCAAGATCATCAGCAACCTCTCTGATAGTCAAACGTCGGTCAGCGCGTATCATTTCTTGCACACGTGCAACGAACTCGTCGGTGTGGGAGATGGAGGGTCTCCCTTGACGGGGGCCATCTTCAAAGGATCGGAGTCCACTTTTGAAACGGGAATACCACTCAAATGTTTTAGATCTACTTAAACAGGACTCTCCGAAAGCTGTTTGCAACATTTCGAGAGTTTCGGAACCAGTTTTCCTAGACGAAAACAGAAATCAATACACACACGTTGTTGAATTTTGCTGTCCATTTTTGAAACGCGACGAGCACTATTACGTCACATCCGATTATACGCTTCCACACAGCGCATGCGCGAAATTACAAACTTCAGGTTTGGTACATATAGTGGCACGTGGTTGATACGTGCACTGTGTTAATATCACCTAGCTCCTTATAACGGTTTTCCGGATAAAAAATGAGTCCCGGAACTTTGTGAACAGGTGTATAAGGGCAACATGTTGTAGCTTCTAATTGGAGTCTCCTTCATTAATTTTCTTTACATGTCTAGATTTTCTAGGACCTCTATTTTTTTTTATTCTCTCACCATGAGGCGTGCCTTATTCTTCTATATATCCACATCTCGAGAGCCACATTTCTGTCTTCCAAAAGCTTGTTCATTGTCCATATTTCTACCCCAATAGAGTAATGAAGTCTACATATAACACCGAATGGTTCTCAGTTTTAATTTGTGAGTGTACTCTTTAGTTAGATGTCAGTATGAGTAGTATAGTAACCGCAAAACAGGTAGCATTCTGGCGGATGCGCGTGACTTTTATATAGCAAAATACTCCGATCGATTCTGGCGGATGCGCGTGACTTTCATATTGCAATATATTAGTTCGATAATGGCGTGTTAGTAGGTAACTAAGGAGAGATAAGTAGGTTGTAGTTAATTGCTGGTGTTAGCTAATCGGTGGGGGTAGGGAGAGGGTATTGACTTTGGCTGGCGGGGGTGCCGACTCATGTGGTGTAGCTAATGGGTTTTTGTGTTGCTGTATTGTGTGTAGGTATTTTAATTGCGTTGTTTATTTAAACAACATACGCGTATATTTACATAAATACATATTTTACAAACAGGTAGACAATATATATATATATATATAGTGTAATGATATGAGAGCGTTGTTTGAAAGTAAGCGTAAGTTAAGTACAACAAGAAAGTGTTTATAAACTGTACACTTTGTAAATACGAGATAACGAAGTTAAGTACCTCTAACAGTTCTGCTTGAGACATCCAGTGTTGCTAATTAATCACTAGTTTACTCCATTGTCCTTTCTGAGAAACTAATTCCCCTGTCACGTTATTTCCTCTTTCTGACTGGCAATGCGAAGACTCAACCTCATTGGTCCTGGTCTTGCCATAGCTGTTGAGTACTCAAGAGATGCGGTACGAAGTAGCTGAGCGACCAAATCAATTACTCGTGCAGCTCAAGACCTAGCAAAGAAAAATGAAAAAAATATGTATTATATATTGTTGTAAGTCAAAATATGGATGCGATGAAGCCACGGAATTAATAAGGTATATTATTTGCTTGGTTCAGGAAGTACGAATAATAAAATATGTATTATTATGCTGTTTCTGTTGCCCTTCAACACAATATCTGTCCATTTTTCTTTTAAAACCGCTTTTTAACTTCTACATCCCTCTTGCTTGCTATTTCAAAGTGTATTCCTTCCATCAGTCGGCAGCACATGTTTGTGAATGTCTGCGCATGCATATTAAAATATCTTAAATATAGGCGCTTTTTTTAAATTTTACAAGGCGGGAGCTGACGCGACATAAGGCAGCCAATTTCCCTTCCTTAATTAACCCATCTTCCCCATGACCTCAGATGTTTGGTGCAAATTGCCTCCAGAGTAACTAACTTGCTAAATGCCGACTTTTCCAGGATTTGAAAATGGAAAATCTTATATCACGTTTATTTCCAATGGTTACTTCCCTTCCGTTCTTATTCGGCTACGAAATTGTCCACTTCCTTATAGAAAGACATTTACTTCAACACACACACAAAAAAAAAACGTTATAATGTATTGTATTACTTTATGCCACAAAATAATAATTGCTAATAATATGAATATCATCGTTGATTCTTTACAGAAACTCACCGAAACAATGTGCTTCCTTCTTTGTATTTCCCAAAACAAACCAATTAGTTTCAGATATCAATAACGCAGTTTTATCAAATTAGGCAAATTCGTTGCTTTAACGATGAGGTAAAGGTGTGTGGGACGAGGCTGGGCACTTTTGAAGTCTGAAAATCTGTTTATTATTTGATCGTCTGCAACTGGAGAAAGAAATATTTTGCGGCCGGATGTGGTTTCTGTTCTGGCTGTGTATTCGCTTTGTATGTTGTAATGAAATTTTATACAGTGAGTCAAAGCGGTGAAAGAAAAAGTGAGGGAAACAATTGTAAAGGGACACATGAAACTGATAGAAAGGACAAGGGAATGTTGTTTATATGCAGGAAGGCGAGTACAGAAATAAATATGTGACCTTGGACACAATAAGCGAACTATAGGATCAGGAAGGCTATTATATTTGAGAGAAAGTAACTGAGAAAGTGAGTATTGAGCATATATATATATATATATATCTTCCCCACCATATATATATATATATATATATATATATATATATATATATATATATATATATATATCTTCCCCACCATATATATATATATATATATATATATATATATATATATATATATATATATATATATATATATATATAGATATATATATATATATATATATATATATATATATATATATATATATATATATATATATATATATATATATATATATATATATATCTATATATATATAGATATATATATATATATATATATATATATATATATATATACAGTCATGCGCCGCATAACGTCCGTTCGGACAACGTCCGACAGCATATACGTCCGTGGTCCCATAAGGTTATAATAGAGTTCAGAAATCCCGATAGGAGAACAGGACGAAGCGGACGTAACCGGACATAGCGAAAACAACAGCTTCCCGCACGCAACACGTGTATCGCATGTCCCTTGTATCAGTACAAAGCGATTGCGATTCCAGACGTATAATGGTACAGTACATATATAACCTATAATATAGTACATATGTCTTGATAGTCATAATAAACGCCTATCTTACTAGCCTATGTATATACTGTACGGTACTGTACTTACTATCATTATTTTAATGCGAACTTTCGAAAATACATTACCGTGAAGTGCATCGTGGCTCCCAAACGCAGCAAAACCATTTCTAGTGATAGCAGCAGCAATAGACAAAGGAAAAGTATCGATTTGGAAGTGAAACAAAAGGTAATTAAACATCACGAAGGTGGAAAACCAGTGAATGCTATAGCTTGTGATTTGGGCATGTCGCACTCGAGTCACGACGATCCTTAAGAACACAGAAAAAATTATCCAAGCTGTTAAAGGATCGGCTTCACTGAAGGCTACAAAGCTTACGAAAATGCGAGAGGGACCTATATCAGATATGGAAAAATTGCTACTGACCTGGATTGAGGACCAAACGCAGAAGCGAATCCCTCTCAGCACGTTGACGATCACTACTAAGGCACGAAGCTTGTTCGAAATACTTAAAGAAAAAGCAGGACCAGACTACAGTATCGAGTTTAGTGCTAGTTTTGTGTTGTTCAAGCGCTTCAAACAACGTTTTTCGCTGCATAATGTGAAAGTGAGTGGTGAGACTGCGAGTGCTGATGCTAAGGCAGCAGAAGATTTTGTCGAAACCCTAGATAAACTAATTGTAGAGGGAGGTTATTTGCCCCAGCAAATGTTTTATATGGACGAAACCTCCTTATTCTGGAAACGAAGGCCTGAAAGGACCTTCATCCATAAGGAGGCCAAGTCAATGCCAGGCTTTAAGGCTTTTAAAGACAGTACATTAGCTGAAATACAGTACTGTATGTGTACAGTATCTTGGCTATTTAGTCAATACAGGTACACTACAGTATCCCATATAACTTTGCTATGTATAAAGTATGGTGTTTGCACAACGTCCAAATCGCATAACGTCCTATTTCACAGAACGTATCGTGGACGTTAAGCGGCGCATGACTGTATATATATATAGGAGCCGCGGTAGCATAGTGGTTAGTGCACTGGCTTCCTAGCGCAGTGGTCTATGGTTCGATCCCCAGATGAGGTGGGAATGTTTTAGGCCACAAATGGCTCCTGGGTCGACCCAGCCCCAAATGGGTACCAGAGCAACTCTAGAAGGTTAAGGCAGCCGGCGTGATGCCGACCACATCACCCCTAGTGTGCCGACGGTCAAGATAATATGGGCCTAACACCATATTCCCAATATGCCTCAATGGGCGTGTAACGGGTTCCTTTATATATATATATATATATATACCTCGTATATATACGGCCTCGTATATATGGATCCAGCAACATGGGAGGATGAAGCTGCTGATCGCACTAAGTGGCGATGCTATTTACGGCACCACCTCAGATTGGGCGAAGAGAGGCTCACACAAGAAGCAGAGGTGAGGAGAAAACGTCGAAAGGAGCACCAGGAAAATAAGCAGCTGAGGGCTGCCACCTCAGGGGCGCATTCCCATAGTCAGTTATGACTGAAGGGGCTATTATTATTATAATTATTATATATATATATATATATATATATATATATATATATATATATATATATATATATATATATATATATATATATATATATATATATATATATATATATATATATATATATATATATATATATATATATATATATATATATATATATATATATATATATATATATATATTGGATGTGAGAGAATACACGATTTGTGAGAGTTAGAAAGAGATAAAGTTGGGGTCAGGTAAGGATACCATCTTTAATCAACTATCTTCCTCGTGGTCATGGACTTGTTCATGAGAAAGATAACAGTAGGAGGAAAAAGGAATTTCAAAGGACATTTGATGAGCAAGTAGAAGCTGTCGATGTTGCAGATAATGATATTTGTCTTTTATCCCTAAAGCAATGAGACGCAAGAATAAAGAAACAGACTAACGATAGATGCATGAAAAAACATGACTACATATCAGTGTAAATAAGCCAAGTCAATTAGGAAGAACATCTTCGGATAATCCAGATTACATGGGTAAGAGTTAAATAATAGGTGATGTGTTATGATAACAAACAAATCAAGAAAGAAAATATATAATTTACCGGGAAGAGGTTTGCAGAAATAGGCTAATATTAAAGAAAAACAACCGGGCTACTGTTTATTTAGGCAAAAGACTGGAATCAACAAGGCAAACGGAGAAGAAATAGATTGATGTTTAAAATTTCCGCAGGATGGGGTAACCGGCCGCACGCACAACCCTCCTTAGTCGCTTTTTACGACATGCATGATAACATACATAGTTACTGTTCCTTGCTCTACTTTCGGGCCCCTGTAACTCACGGGTGTCTCACGTATGATGCCCCCCGCGAAAGCACTTCATGTGTGCTTGCAGTAATAGCTTCTGAAGCAATGTGTTTGACATGATGACGTAGCTTGCCCAATGCACAATCTTGTCTTTTTTTTTTCCTTTAATGAAATTTTGCCTCGTTGTAGGGAGGTGGGCGTCGTTAAAATCACTGACAGGGTCCGTCGGTTATATTGCGAAGCATGTCGAAATATAAAAGACCACCTGGTCCGAATACAAGAACCTCATTTTTTGTTTTTAAATAAAATTTCGCCTCCATGAGGCGAGGCGAGCATCGTTCAACCTAGACACAGGGACCGTCGGTTGTATCAGGGCGTATGTTCAAATATAACAAACCTTGTGGTCTGGTTAGTGATAAACAACGCCTGGAACGATAGACATTGTGGGATCAAACCTCCGGGTAGACCACACGGTGTAACACGAACATACAGATCCATTATATATTTCGGAACGGCCGCGCTGGAAAATTCGATTCCACATTCATTATTTGTGAAGTTGTCGCACTGGGTAATGTTGCTGCACATTAATCTTTCTGTATGTTACGCTGGGAATTCAGGTATCACATTAATATTTATGTGTAGTCGTAGTGAGTAATTGAAGCAAATTAATACTTTTTTAAAAATAAAATTTGCCTCGTATTGGCGAGTCGCACGCCGTTCAACGTAGACATAGGGTTCGTTGGTTATATTAGGGAGTATGTCCAAGTATAAAAGACATTGCGGTCTGTTTTTGACTGTGATATTTCTGTGTGGTCACAATGGACAATCCCTTTGCACATTAATATTTCTGCATGGCCACACTGTATAATTATGTACTTACTTACTTTGTCGTGCCTCCTCTACCGTGGAGTGTAGTGGTTTGCCAGAGAGTGCGTCATATTATCCTATCGGCTGTCTTCCTCCGGGCCTGGTTCCAATCTAGTACTCAGTCATTCACACATTGTCTAATGTTGTCCTCCCAGCGGACTCTGGGTCGTCCTGGAGTTCTCTCGATTTCCCATACTTGTCATGGTAGCAGAACTTCTCCCATACTGCAGACATGACTAAACCATCGTAGTTGAGACTGTTCTATTTGGGTCTGCAGGGGCTGGGGTTTTAGGCCTTGCTGTATCGAATAATAGTGTAGCACATCAATAAATGAAAATGAATGGTAAATGCATAAGTTGTGATCTTAGGATCACTGTTGTGATTTTGTGCCTGCGTCAGTTAAATGTGCAAGTAGTTATATTGATTTTATTTTCAATTGGAGTTAATCCTTTTGATGTTGTTGTTATTCAAGTGCTAACTGGCCTTCCGCCAGAGATGGTAATACTTGACTTTTGCTCATTTTTCTTTCCAGGTTCATTCTTCCCTTTAGGTTTAGTGAATAGCAATCTCGTATAATGGTTTTCAAATGATCCAACTGTAACACAGCAATTGTAGAAAATTCAAATAGAGTTTATTGATGTTATTAGGCAAACACTGTAAATTTCACAAATGATGGTTGGTTATCCAAGAGGAACATTTATATATCCACAATGAAATATATATATATATATATATATATATATATATATATATATATATATATATATATATATATATATATATATATATATATCGAATGGAATAATATACTAACTTGTCTACTTAAAAACTTGTCTTGATATTCTCAAAGACGAAGTTCACTTAACACTATTTATAAAATCCTCAAAAGTCCAAAATCATGGAATCATTGGAATCATAAATCCTGAAATCACTGCCCTTTCTCGCACTTCTCTCCTATTTATACTGTTTCTTCTTTTTTTCCGGCCAATTTTCACACGATGCTTTCTTTTTTCACACGGTACAATTATCTACATTTGCACACGTTTTCTCAGCTTTTCGACTTTTTCCACATGTCTCTCTCTCTCTAAACAACGGAAAAAACCAAAATAGCAACTCTCACTTCACAAAATTTTCCATTCAAAACACGCATTTAATATTTTCCCTGGGACTGCACTATCTTTGTCTCTCTTCGTCGTGACTGCCAACTGAATTTAATGACCCTGCGTGTTGTGCGAAAACGCCTTATTTGCTTTACGTCTATATTCTAACACGTATAAATGGTAGTGTAGTAAGCAATGCGGTCACAATTTTTACCGCTATTACGATATGTTCCTGCTGTTGCTATCTTTACCTTCTGCTACGATCTTTACCCGCTGTTACGATCTTTACCCTCTGTTACAATCTTCACCCGTTGTTACAATCTTTACCCGCTGTTACAATCTTTACCCGCAGTTACAATCTTTACCTGCTGTTACGATCTGTATCCGCTTTTACGATCTTTACTCTCTGCTACGATCTTTACTCGCTGGTGCTTTCTCTACCCGCTGTTACGATCTTCAACCTGTTACGATCTTTATCCGCTGTTACAATCTTTATCCCCTGTTACCAACTTGACCCGCTTTTGCGATCTTTACCCTCATTTACGATCTTTACTCTCTTCTGCAATCTTTACCCGCTCTTGCTATCTTTATACACTGTTACGACAATTTGACATTATCTCATGAATGCTTTGCTGATTAAATTAGTAGATAGACTAATGGGCTACGTGCGCAGGTCAAACATGAGGTTGTCAATTCCTGAGGTCTATTCGTTCTGTCCACTTTATGTCAGTAACCGTCGCAGAAGAAAAATTGTCGTTTCGATCTTGTAGAAGTTCATTGCCTTTGCAGTTTGATGTCATCTTACTCCAGCCAAAAACGTTCAGTCCAGATATTTCCCGCTTTTGTTTGCTTTCCCATTGTGGTTCTTCTCCATGTGTTCCTTTATTGTTGCTCTCCAGTTTCTCCGCTACGACCAAGGATTCAATGCCATAGTAGTTTGAGGGTATCAGCTGTTATCTAGGATTTAAACTCCTGAATGTTTGTGTGTATCTTTTGACATCTAGGATTACATTGTTAATATTGTCTATTACTTACTGACTTTGTTACTATCGGGTGTTCCTGTGCCCTGTAGCTAAAATTTTGCCGTTGAAGACTAGTGATTGAAGCTGAAGTTACTGCAATCTACCGATTTGTCGATATCTTTTTTGTTTTATATTACTTATGTAGCGCAAGCTGTTTGTGACTTCTAAGTAAGCAGGGATTACAGTTGTGTCTGGGAGTGCAAATGGCATATACGTTCTGAGTTCAGAGTGGGTGTGAATGTGTGTGTAAGGATTACACGTGTTTAAAAGAATAGTGTATGTAAGGATGAGACATGTTCTGTAGAAGAGTGTATTTAAGGATTTGACGTGTCAGAGTGAAGAGTGTATGTAAGGGTTAGACGTGTTGGAATGAAGAGTGTGTTTAAGAATTTGACGTGTTTGAGTAAAGAGTGTATTTAAGGATTAGACGTATTAGTGTGAAATGTGTATGTAAGGATTTGACGTGTTTGAGTGAAGATTTTATGTAAGGATTTGACGTTGTCTGAAGAATGTTTGTAAGGATTTGACGCGTTAGAGTGAAGAGTGTATGTAAGGATTAGACATGTTAGAGTGAAAAGTGCATGTAAGGATTAGACACGTTAAAGTGAAAAGTGTGTGTAAGGATTTGACATGTTTCAAGAGTGTTTGCAAGGATTTGACGTGTTAGAGTGAAGAGTGTATGTACGGATTAGATGTGTTAGAGTGAAGAGTGTATGTCAGGATTTGACGTGTTAGAGTGAAGAGTGTATGTAAGGATTAGACGTGTTAGAGTGAAGAGTGCCTGTAAGGATTAGACGTGTTAGAGTGGAGGGTGTTTGTAAGGATTAAACGTGTTTGAGTGAAGAATGTATGTAAGGATTAGAAGTTTTATAGTGAACAGGGTATGTAAGGATTAGACGTGTTAGATTGAAGAGTGTATATACGGATTAGACTTGTTAAAGTGAAGAGTATTTGTAAGGATTAAACGTGTCTGAGTTAAGAATGTATGTAAGGATTAGACGTTTTTGAGTGAAGAGGGTATGTAAGGATTAGACGTATTAGAGTGAAGAATGTATGTAAGGATTTGACATGTTAAAATGAAGAGTGTATGTAAGGATTTGACGTATGAGAGTGAAAAGTGTATGTTAGGATTTGATTTGTTAGAGTGAGGAATGTATGTAAGGATTTGACGTGTTAGAGTGATGAGTTTATGAAAGGATTGACGTGTTAGAGTGAAAAGTGTTTGTAAGCGTTTGGCTCGTTAGAGTTAAGAGTGTTTGTAAGGATTAGACGTGTTTGAGTGAAGAGTGTAAGTAAAGATTAGACATGTTTGAGTGAAGAGGGCGTGTGAAGGTTAAACGTTTTAAAGTAAAGCGTGTTAGAGTGAAGAGCGTGTGTGAATGTGGTTTTCCCCACCGATCAGTCCTCCTCTGGTCGAGAGTGTGTGAGAGAGAAACCGTAGTGTTTTGTAAATAGGCAGTTTGCCTTTGAGAGAGTGAAGAGTGTTATTACAAACAAAAGAGCGAGTTTGAGAGAGTGAATAGTGCGTTTTGAGAAGAAAAACTGCCCTTGAGAAGGTGAAGAGTGATAAGTAACGAAAGAGTGTCACTGAGAAGGTGCAGATTGTTGGGAGATGAATATTGTCACTGAGAAGGTGCAGATTGTTGGGAGACGAAAGATTGTCACTGAGACGGTGAAGAGTGTTGTGAGACGAAATATTGTCACTGAAACGGTGAAGAGTGTTGTGCGTTGGAAGATTGCCTTTCCGATACTGGATAGTGTGGCACAAGAATATAAAGTAATTGACAGTAGATTAAGATGTATACTGTTCAATGTCAGGGCAAAAGACCAAGGGGTAGGAAATGAAGAAAATAGATAGACAGCATAGAACATGGTCGAGCTTGGATATGTGATATGGAGAAGGTTGACAATGAAAATGCACAAGAAGGCACTAGCTTTATAGCAATGAGGCTAAAACACTCGGATAACTGGAAAGAAAGAGAGAGTGAAGCGTGTGTAAGATGAAGTTATAGGCTTTAAGGTAAAGTGAAGCGTATGTAAGAGAAAGTGATGTGTGTTTAAGGTAAAGTGAAGCATTGTGTAAGAGAAAGTGATGGATGTTTAAGGTAAAGTGAAGCATTGTGTAAGAGAAAGTGATGGGTGTTTAAGGTAAAGTGAAGCGTATGTAAGAGAAAGTTATGGATGTTTAAGGTAAAGTGAAACATTGTGTAAGAGAAAAAGATGTTTGTTTAAGGTAAAGTGAATCGTATGTAAGAGAAATTGATGGGTGTTTAAGGTAAAGTGAAACGTATGTAAGAGAAAGTGATGGATGTTTACGGTAAAGTGGAGCATTGTGTAAGAGAAAAGTGATGTGTGTTGAAGGTAAAGTAAAGCATTGTGTAAGAGAAAGTGATGGGTGTTTAAGGTAAAGTGAAGCGTATGTAAGAGAAAGGGATGGGTGTTTAAGGTAAAGTGAAGCGTATGTAAGAGAAAGGGATGGGTGTTTAAGGTAAAGTGAAGAGTGTGTATGAGAAAGTGATAGGTGTTTAAGACGAAGTTTCGTGTGTACGAGAAAGTAGTTGGTGTATGTGAAACTGACAGGCGTGTTTGAGAAAGTGAAGGATGTGTGGAAAGAAAGCGAAAGGCGTGTGTGATAAAGTGAAGAATTATGTGTGAAAGTAAAAAGTGTGTGTGTGTGAAAGTGACATGTGTGAAAGTGAAATATGTGTGAAAGTGAAATATGTGTGTGTGTGTGTGTAAAAGTGAAGGAGATGTGTGTGTTTGTGACGTGAAAAGTGTTTTTCTGAAGATGTGAAGATGGTATACATAATGAGTTGTTTTGAATAGAATAACAGCAGATAATGAGAGAAAAGAAGTCTATGAGAAGCGATGTCGCTTTGTTTATGTCGTAATACCGACGAGAGAGAGAGAGAGAGAGAGAGAGAGAGAGAGAGAGAGAGAGAGTATTTAGTATTGTCATAGACAGAGATAGAAACAGTTTCCGCAAGTGTAAGCGGCGACATACGCCTATGAAAGTGAGAGAGAAAGAGTGCGTATATTCCCTGTGGCACGATAATTCGACACTGAAAACTTATCTGTCTGATAACAAGAATGAAACAAAACGTATTTTTAGATCCCCCAACAGATTCATAAACCCATCATTGGTCGGTTGTCATGACTACTCCAGGGTAGCAGGGGGGGAAAAAAACCCCAGTAAATTTATTAGCGTGCGAAGCAAATCATCCAAAAGTTAAGGCTTTCCTTTGTTAGATTTTAATTATGATAATGCATAATTACTCGACACGCATTCAAGGTTTCCATTACGCGGGGAAGATTAGGTATCAAATTGTGGATATAAAAACTCAACTTTATAGTTAGAATGCGAGTCGGAAACTCCATTTTTTGATGGCACGGTCCGAGTAAGCTCAATTCTGGCTGACATTACTTTGACAGAGTAGTCACTTGAGAATTACAGTCCATTTTTTTTAACGTTTCTCATATATTATTATTATCATTATTATTATTATTGCAATTTCGTTTGTATGTTTTAACTACACTTTCTCTTAATATCGTAACAGCTGAAAATCTTCGATCCAAGCTACTCGTTAGCGTTTAGTTTGCCATAATATGTTAACGCAAATATACATTCTCCGACGATTAATAATACGACAGATAAAGAGGTAACCATACACTAAATGTAATAGCCATAATATGGTTTTTTAAGCCGTCATTATTTTCAGTGTACAGTTTCGGTGATTAGACTTGCAAAGCTTTTAAATACTGCTCGTTTTTTTAAATGTTAATCTTTATTCCTATTCACGTGTTTTTTTTTTAATCCTCTTCTTCTTTGCTCGCTCTCACATAACAAAAATTTATTTCAGTTATTTAGCCGGAAGTCTGTCTCAGGCGTCTCTCGTCACTATACAGTTTCATCCTCAACTGAGTTGGAAAGGCCACGCTTCAACTCAGCACCTCACAGGGAGCCAACAGTTTTGGAGAACATTATCAACCGCTTGTTCGTCCTCCCCACATGGAAGCATATCAGTCTGTCTAATTTTCAGTTTGTCAAACAAAGTTGTTTTGAATGTCTGCTCATTCTTACTGTTCACAAAGCAATTTTGTTTCGACTAAATAAACATTACAGCGGTACAGTAAAGTTGTTTTATTTATAAACATAAATAAATATCAGTTTTTCAATAGACTAATATTTATTCGGAATAAATGTGTAAACATTTCTATACAGAAAGAATTTTCTATGAAAAAGGAATGTGTGTGGTCTTCTTCTTCTTCTTTTATCCTTAACCCCTGACTATCAAAGCAATCAGTGACCATCACGCCTAGTGGCGTCTTGTATGGCAGTAACATACTGTCCATTTTGCTCGGTCGGCAGCCATCCTTCCTGGGTGCCCCAGCTCAGATTTATTATGCTTTGCATCTCGACCTCTACTGTTCTCCGCCAAGTTGTCTGTGGTTGCTCTCTGTGACTGAAGCACACACTTCAAACTCGTCACGAGATAAAGAACATGTTTGGCGTAATCATATTACGCCATTGAAACATCAGTATGTGTTAATCTTCTTTGATCCTTGATCGCTGACGGACAAAGCAATCAGTGACCAACACGCCTGGTGGCGTCTTGTAGGGCACTGTCTCCATCTTTGCTGGATGGACAGCCAGCCTTCGTGTGGTGTCCCAGCTCTGGTTTATCTTAAGCACCTCGTGTCTGCTTTCGCTTTACTTCTGGAGTCCAGAGCATGACAGTTCTGGTGATGGGGTCAGGATGTGGTCAACCCTATTCCAGCGCTTGCCCGCTATGACGGCGCGCGTGTGTTCTTGGTGGCTCAGACTTAGCAGTCTGTTGATGGTGTTCAGCCAGAAATTCGGAGAATATGTTGTGCTAAATAAACCAACGGGTAATTTAATCACATCGTGACGAGAACATGCGTGATCATTGAAACATTTCATTATTTCCCTTATCACCCCCTATGAAGCCTGCCACCGCCAGTGACGTACTAAGAGGGTGCGAGAGGGCTGTGGTCCGCCCCGGGTGACAGCCAGAAAAGGAGCGTTTGCTGTCGGACAGTTTTATAATGAAATTTACTAGCAAGTATGTTTCTTTATGGGAGAGGGTTAGGTAAAGTAGGATCTTCCCAGAGAAACAAATACTATGAGAACGCCTCTGGGCGCCACTAAATAAGTGCATAGTTGGCAGGGAGAATAATCGCGATTCGCTCCTGTAGGTGGGCGGTGTTGTCGTTCGGAAAGTCCTGGGTTCGATTCTCCTGTGGTGTCCAGTTTTCTACTTCTTTATTTCTCACGTGTGCCTGAAACATACCTTTTTGTGGTTTATTTATTTACTGGGCACAACCACTGCATCTGGTTCCCTTGCTGGAAGCCTGCACCAAATCATTCACCTACTCTCGTACTGGTGGTTAATGTAACAATTTGTTTTACGTGATGATGTTGCCAGCCCCACGCAAAACCTCATGTTAGTCGCCACCTACGACATGCTGAATGAAGTAGCAGTTCTACTCTTTCTTTGTCTCATCGTAGACCACAGGGAACTAGACGGGGCAAGTTCATTAACATGTAATGTTTTTTATCAAAGGGTGCCTGGTTAACTGCTCGTTTTGTAATGCTTTTATCAAAGGGTACATGGTTAACTGCTCGTTGTTGTAATGCTTTTATCAAAGGGTACCTGGTTAACTGCTCGTTTTGTAATGCTTTTATCAAAGGGTACGTGGTTAACTGCTCGTTTTGTAATGCTTTTATCAAAGGGTACATGGTTAACTGCTCGTTGTTGTAATGCTTTTATCAAAGGGTGCCTGGTTAACAGCTCGTTTTGTAATGCTTTTATCAATGAGTAAATTACTAACTGTTCTTTTGATCTGATGTGAACACGAATAGCTGTTAAGAAGTCTTATTTTAGGAGAGCTGATTCTGCCGCCCTTAATTATTTAGTTAGTTTTCAGTGTGCATCATTGCAGCCAAATAAAGTATAGGTATAGGTAGTCCAATAGCATATATTGCTGTAGGGAAGTGAAGTGTTATAGACTTCATTATACTAGGTCCAACTTTATGAGATGGGGTAACCAATTTCCTTACTCGCTGCCTTTGCCTTCATTTTTCAAGAGCAAAGCGAGGTGTCCATTTACGGCTGTGTAGACTGGAGCTTGACGCTTTCAAGTTTCGATCCTGGAGCCCGGTAATTTCGCTTACAGTAGAAAGCGCTCTGGCTGCTCAGCCAGGATGCTAAACGGCTAAATACACATTCGAAATTTCAACTCAAGAGCAAGCGCACTCAGAGCAAAGATATTGTGCTCAAAGGGCAATAACCCGTAAAATTATTTCCCCGTATACTGAAATAGTTACTCTGTTTTAGAATATGAAGGATGCGTCAATAATTAATTAGATGATCATCAGGACACGACAAAAGGAAAATGGAAGGGAAAGTGGACAGTTCCGAGAGACAGAACAAAGGACCATTAATAAACATTGCTAGGGAAACGTAACAATATTTTTTATTACCGTAACTTGTCACTTTGTTAATGGATGTGACAGAATCTCTCCAACCTGTGCTATACCGAATACATAATCACCAATTTAATCGTGTGCCACGTGAAAATGACAGGTCAAGATTTAAATCACAGCCATTTAATGAACTGCCTGTTGCATCCGACTGTCAGCTAAAAGTTGCCTTAAAATAAACTATTAGCCAGTTTATGTTTATCAGCTCGCCAAGTGAAGAAAAGTTACAATAAATTAATTGATAATATTTGTCTTGATTGTTGAATATAAAAATGCTTTTGTTCTAATGTTTATCCTATTTTGGTCTAAGGAGAGGAATAGATAATATTACACGAAGTAATGACCAGGACAAATGTGGTAGTAACTAATATACTACTACTAGTAATACTATCAGTGGCGGTAGTTATAGTTACAGTAAAAGTAATAGTATTAGTAGTAGTAATGGTGGTAGTGATACTAATACCAGTACTACTTATAGCAGCAGTGGTGGTAGTAGCAGTAGTCGCGGTAATAGTAAATAGTAGTTCTGGTGGTGGGAGTAGCAGTAGTTGTAGTAATACTAACAGAATTAACGGTAGAGGTAGTAGTAGTAGTAATAGTATCAGCATCAGTAGTAGCAGTAGTAGTAGTAGGAGTAGTAGTAGTAGTAGTAGTAGTAGTAGTAATAGTAGTAGCAGTAGTAGAAGACCCCTTCAGTCATAACTATGGGAATGCGCCCCTGAGGTTATAGCCCTCAGCTATTTTTTTTTGTCCTGGTGCTCCTTTGGGTGCGTTCTTTTCTCTTCTGCTTGTAGTGGAAGCTTCTTTTCGTCTAATCTTAGGTGGCGCCACAGGAATCGTCACCACATGGTGCGATTGGCAGCTCCATCCACCCAGGCTGCTGGATTTAGGTAGAAGTAGTAGTACTAGTAAAAAAATAGAGGAAGTTGAGGGGAACTGCTGTAAGACGTGGAGTAAAATGGATGGGTGTGAAAAAAAAATCGGAAAAGGGTAATTCGTCTTACGAGGACAAAAGACAAAGAAAATAGCTAACGTTACGACCACAAGGCCTTCGTCAGGGAAAGGAAAGAAAGTGAAGGCTAGATAGGACACATAAGAACCCAAATAAATAAAAAAAAATATAAAAATTAAACCTAGATACTTCCCTGAAGGAAACTTCCCGCAAACCGATTGGCGTGCCCGGAGAAGGAAATGTCTATCACCATCGGATGTATACAATACATACTACGAAACTAAAAAACGAAACTGAACAATAAACTACCCAAGCGTAATATTAGTGGGGACTGGAAATAGAAAAGGACTGAATGAGTTGGAGATAAATAAATATGAAATAAAAAATCAAGACATATTAAAAACAGTGTATTTTATATTCATACATATTATTAGAAGGCGGCAGAAACATAGAAAAATAGGATAAGAGTGGAAAGAGTCAAAATGGAACAAGAGAGGAAAGGGGGGAAAGGTGACCTCAGACAAAGGTGTGCAGAGTGTTAAGACCGGCTGGTTTTAGACACGCCATGCGGTGGATAAGACGGTTCTCAAGCTGTTCTCGGCTAGCAGTGTCAGAGGAGCAGGATCTGATCGCCGTGACCTGGATGTCGATGAGACCATGATGGTCAGGACCATTAAAGTGTATGGCAACTGGTGTGGATTTTTGCTGAGCGATGTCATTCAAGTGCTGGCTGAATCTGTCTCCAAGTCATTTGCCTGTTTGGCCAATATAGGTTATGCAGCAACGTTTACATATGATCGTGTAAATGACATTGCGCGACTCACACGCGAAGCTACTGGTGATGGTGTACGTAGCCTCAGGAAAAGACACTTTGTTGGTTGAGATGACATACTTGCACGTGTTGCATCGTGTCCGACCACAGGGTAGTGTGCCAAACTGAGTGGCATTCTCCTTTGGAAGACGGCTGCGAACAAGAAGATCCTTCAAGTTCTTGTCGCGCCTATATGCCACCAAAGGTGCTTCACCGAAAACTTCCTGGGTCACAGACTCTGCTTGGAGGATAGGGAGATGGCGGAAAAGTATCTGTTTGACTGCAGTACTGTGAGGGTGATAGGTCAAGATCAATTTGACTCTATCTGAAGTGGGTTTATAGTGAGGTTTGAGGGCCTCCTGAAGAGAGATGGGGAGCACACGTTGGAGGGCAGAGGTGAGAACATGTTCCGGATAAAGTCTGCTACGGAAGAAATCCAACATCTCATTGGCTCGGAAGTGGAAGTCATCATCGTCTAGGCCCAAACGGCAGAGGCGGAGAAGTTGTGAGAATGGAAGGGAGTCACGACAAGCCCGAGGATGAGAAGAGGTATACAGAAGGTAGCTATGAGCATCTGTCGGCTTGTAGTTTTCTGAGGTATTAAGGCCGGAAGGCGTGATAGTAATAGTAATGTCAAGAAAGTTGACAGATACTGTGGAGATGAGGGAGGTGAACTAGTAAAAAAATAGTGGTTTTAGAAGTGATTGTGGTTGTAGTAATAGTAGTAGTAGTAGTAGCAGTATTAATAAAAGTCATTGTGATGGTAGTAGTAATAGTATCGGTACTAATAGCAGTAGTGATGATTGTGGTAATAAAATCAGTACTAACAGTAGTAGTAGTAGTAGTAGTAGTAGTAGTAGTAGTAGTAGTAGTAGTAGTAGTAATAGTAGTCGTAGTAGATGTAGCAGTAAAAGTAGTAATAGTAGCAGTTTTAATAATAGACATTGTGATGGTAGGGGTAATAATATCGGTACTAATAGTAGTAGTGATGATTGTGGTTATAAAGTCAGTACTAACAGTAGTAGTAGTGGTAGTAGTAGTAGTAATAGTAGTCGTAGTAGCGGTAGCAGTAAGAGTAGTAATAGTAGCAGTTTTAATAATAAACAATAAACATTGTGATGGTAGAAGTAATTGTACCGGTACTAATAGTAGTAGTACTTATTGCAGTGGTGGTGGTGGTAGTAGTGATAGTAGTAGTAGCACTACTACTGGTAGTAGTGGAGTGGGTGGTGGTAGTAAGGTAGCATTACCAACAATAAAAGTAGTGGTGATGGTATTAGTATCATCAGTACTAAAATTAGTAGTGGTGGTGAAAGTAGTTGCAGTGGTGGTAGTAGTAGCAGCAACAGTAGTAGTAGTTGTTGTTGTTATTGTTGTTGTAGAATTATAAGTGGTGGGGGTAAATGTAGATCCAGCGCAACTAGTAATGGTAATGATGGTAGTAGTAGCTGCAGTAATGGTAGCAGTACTGGTGGTGGTGGTTGTAATACGAATAGTAGGAGTAGTAGTAATAGCAATAGTGATGGTGGTTCTAGTAGCGGTATCAGTATTAATCGCTGTATTAGTGGTAGTAGTACAATCAATACTATGGGTAGTTTTGTAACGTGACAAGTATTTGGTATCATCGTACCATTCATCCGTTTCATTCAACTCCCTTTTCGCTACTTATTGAGCATAGAACCACCATTGCAACTCGTCGTCTCCTTGTAGGACGCCTGCAACAACGCATTCATATGTTCTTACAACGGCGGTGTCTGCAGCAATTCATTTTACTTGATGGGGCATCCAGCCCTTGCACAAGCTCACGATAGTTGCCTTTTACAGCATGCCTGAGTGAGCAGTTCATTCATCACACTTCAGCTTTCTCAAGGTTCTACTTTTTCTCGTTCGCTGTTGTTTAGTAATGTCTACACAAGAAGTCCGGTTCTATGGATGTATGTTGCTGTGGTTGAAAGTTCGCCAAGACTAGCTTTCCCAAGCAGCACATGATTTCAATAAACGTACGCCCAGACTTCCTGTCACGTGCCATCAGCTCAAGGTTCTTCCATATCTTCTTCATCCCCTTCACGTCTGTCTCCAGTTATCTTCTCCGCGTGTTCTTTGGTCTCCCACTACCTCTCTTACCCTGTGGATTCCTCAGCAAGCACTACCTGATAATGCTATCACCTGGTTTCCTCAGTGTGGGACCTATCCATCTCCAGCGTCTACTTCTCTCAGGGAGCAGTAGTCTTATTATTTCTTAGTCTCCTTATATTGATTTGATTGGTTGATTTGGTTTGATTGGTTTGATTGATTTGATTGGTTGGTTTGGTTTTATTGGTTTGATTGGTTTGATTGATTTGATTGGTTTTGTTAGTTTGATTGGTTTGATTGATTTGATTGGCTTGGTTTTAAGGACTATCTTCATTGCACACGGACAACTCCATTAGTGCTCCGATCTCCTCCCTTAGATCACACAAGGAGGACCTCAGTACAGTGCACGAACTTCATAACACCGGCTACGATACATGTGTGTGTATACAGGAATCACATATTCTATATAAATATTTTTATGGTGGGTAGGTTTTCCTAATTTTATACATTTTGCCTTAGATACCCCCGTGAACTGCAAAGAGCTTCCCTTTCTTTATTAAGAGGTGGAAGAACGTAATAAAACTAGGAAATATTATCTGGCATATGCTCGATGACCTGCATTGAACTTTGTCACTAACATATTGTCAGGTTAAAGGAAGATGTTCAAGTAAACGCATATATGATGACATTTAACCCCCAATACGTTTTCCAGTTCACGAACTTTGCATTACTTTGTCTTTGAAGAAAGCATAAACCATATTTAAATGGAGTTAGATACACTGGATTTTAATTCAAAATTGGTCAACGTATATCCAAGTTCACGGAAGAAAAAATTATGGCGA
Source organism: Oreohelix idahoensis (assembly GCA_024509875.1). Taxonomy (NCBI): domain Eukaryota; kingdom Metazoa; phylum Mollusca; class Gastropoda; order Stylommatophora; family Oreohelicidae; genus Oreohelix; species Oreohelix idahoensis. The sequence continues at coordinate 358,005 of JAMPIV010012462.1, forward strand.
ACATCAAATCCATGAACCCATGTACCAAACAAAATTATAGTCATTACAAGAACAGCCGGTCTGAGATGACACAGGATATACTAAGAATGAAGTGAATGGAAATCAACGTTCATCATTTACAGTCATTAGCGTGTATTATTAACCCTTGACTACTTTAGAAACCAAGATTTTGTGAGCCCAGCATTTTTGGCATTATACGTGTGGTCTTCTTAAAATAGATCTAAATTGGGCTTGATTTTCCTGACATCCTATGTGGATTTTTATTAATATTCTATCTCTTTCATAAAATATATTTTTTTAAATTATTTATATAAGCGTGAGCTTATGTTATAAAAACACTGTTTTCAAGAACAGTGAATACAAAAGTCATTTTGTTTCATATTTACTCGAGATATTACTAATACAAATTATTATTATATGAATTGAACAGAAGATTACAAGATGATATCAGATTCTGATCATATCAAAATATTCTGTGTACGAGTCTGGTGTTGCCAAGATACGCTTTCTAAACTTGTACGATACGCTAAATTATGTCTGCTGCTGCTTCTTCTTCGTCCCCTTTCAGACGTCAATTTGAATATGTTCTAAGAAAGCAGCGGTTAGCCTGAGTCTTTAGAAATGTTGGCAATGCACACGAGAAGGAACAGACTTTGACTGTTTCAACTTTCACTCATTTGGGTCTTCATCTTCATGGCATTTTGATGCTGGGGTAGCCTGTTGATTTCCTACCTACCCTGGGTAGAATCCAGAAGTCTTCTGTGCCAGATCTGTGCGAGATGAAGGTGATGTTTCTGCGTCTCCCTGAGATACGTAGCTAAGGTACCACTCAACAGTCACTTGAATAGAATCCAACAACAAGACTCTCCAGAGCGCCAGCTATTTAACTACCCCTAAGAAACTGTTGACCACCACCTCTTCGAGTGCCCAGCACTCAACGATGTTAGGAAAATGCTCCTTCCTCCGAGGCCAGAGACAAGTGGAACACCCTGTACGGAGAAACAAAACAACTTGCGAAAACTACATGGCATTGGGCCAAAGGGCGAGATCCCAAGCGCCGCTGGATCAATAACAATGTCGTACGGTAGGTTAATTGTTTTATTGGGCCCGTCTAAGTAAAGAGTGAATGTTGACAGATACACGAGAATGTATAGAAAATAGATTTCACAGGTGGTAGGTTGAGGGAAAGATATGTCTCTGGAGTGAGTAGGTTTCTCTCCTCCAATCCTATCCGTACAACTGTGCTTTGTTTACAAGACAGTATTTGCCTCCCTATCTAAAATAAGACAAGTTACACTACACACACATCACTATGTGACAACAAGAAACATACACGTGAAAAACTAAGGATAAATGGGTATGAGTCTGACCAACACACAAAGTTAAACTTCTTTGTTGTTTATTATCACTAAACATGTCACATCAAATACCCAAAAGATATCAAGAAAATCATTTACATACAGAGGAAGTAAAGACGAATGGTGCGCCTTCACCGTATGGAGAAAACCCTAAAAATATTAACCCAAAGGTTGAAGGTTAGCACTTGGTTACAGAATAAACAATTTTGGTACAATATAAGACCAAGTAAAGTAAACAAAAATCAGACAACCAAATTAAAAGATTTTTTCCAGCCCAAACAAAATCATCACACACTCTCTCACTCAGTGGCCACCTCTCACTCTCTTACTTATGGTCTTTTAACCGTGGATCTGTGGTATCCCTTGGTAACAGATTTATTCCTCGAACATAATCCCTATTTCCCTGTGATTTAATCTACCACTCCAGCTGTCGAGGATACAAATTGGCCCCAGTTCATCACAAAAGGAAAAAAAAACTAATGAAGTGAACGCCGAACATGTTATTTTCCTTGATTAATCCTGGTAGCAATATAAAATCGTAAAGGTTATCGTCACTGTTCTTAACAATCACTTTTCCTCCGATGGGGGTGCACAGGGGAATATAAGTCTAGAAACAGGAACTACAACTGAATAAAATCGGTGCGACAACGCTTGCAGTGTATGGGCGGGTGGGGAAAAACAGGCTTGTTTCCCGCTCGGCCTGGAACTTCTGTCTGGACATATGTGTCATTACAAATAGGCGAATAGTGTGAGAATCCTTGCGTGTTACCATTTAAGAGAGTGGGATACTTCTAGTATTTGGAAAAATCCAGTTGCTCCTAATGTTAAAAAAATGATGATGATGGATTTTTATATCGGCCGTCTCTTTGCCAGAGTGCCGGTCCTGCACAGTGTATGAAATAGGTACTCCACTTGAATACAACTGTCAGGTGCCGTGAAAAAAATAATGATGTTATCAGGTATACGCCATGTGGGCTGATAAAAAATATCCTGGATTTGGTAAGTCCAGTAGTATAATTTATAGTCACACAATATCATCGGGCCAGTACATACTTATAATATGGAAAAGAAAAAGACCGCTGGTCGTTCGCTTGGGATCAGGTCTGCGAAAAATACAAGAAAACATTTTGTGGGAAAATGCTACCATTCTATATAAAAATATATACACGGACGAGGACAAGCCTATCTCTCATCCGCTCTGTCAATCCTGACGAATAAAAGATACACGGTGTTTGTTCACAGACATCGCTGGCCGCTGATTTGGTTCAGACCGAGTCGATGATGACTCGCCCGCCCCGTCTCGCGGCTGGCGGTCACTCGCACAGTGTGTTATTATTTCTCTCACAATACGCAATACGTAACATAATCACACGTCATTTAGTTAGCTATTAAATGGTCGGTGTCTGTTACTTTGTCGTATAGGCATTTAAAAAATAATAATAGAAGCTATAATAACAATAAATTACAATGAAATATAACATGTATTCTTTTCTCCCACTGTCAGTCGTCTAACGCCTCTAAGTCCGGTCTGGTTAACAGTCGTGTTTATCTCTCTCTCCTGGAGAGTTAAGTGCCGCGTCGGTCTACACTGTAAACATAATTACGGTCTCGTCTCAGTTATGTAGCCGTCGGGTGGCGTGGTTACTGAATATCTGGTTATGAAAATCGCTACGCGTTATTTTATTTAATACGCCTTACTAGCAAGAAAAATCTAAGTGAAGTATAAGTGTTTAACTTTAAATGCTATCACCGTGAAATACTTCTAATACTTAGAACTATTTTCCTCTTACCAGAAATACTGAATTAAATCTCCACGAATCACTTATAAACAATATCCAAAAGAAATGGTTTATGACTGCCTGCTAGACTCTTCTGACTGACGACTGATGGCTGGGTTATAGAAACAGCAGTATATATATATATATATATTTATATATATTTATATATATTTATATATATTTATATATATTTATATATATTTATATATTTATATATATTTATGTATTTATTTATATTTATTTATTTATATATATTTATGTATTTATTTATATTTATTTATTTATTTATTTATATTTTTATTTATATTTTTATTTATATTTATTTATATATATGGCTTATAAGAGCTATAGTTCTGTAGTTTGTGCACAGTTTCAGGTTGCCCTTTTTTGGCAAGGGTATGTAAAATTGATCTTTTCCATTCCTTGGGCCAAATTCCGCTTTGCCAGATCTTGCAGCATAATGCGTGGTATATACGAGCGCTGCCTTCTCCTCCTGCCTGTATCATTTCAGCTGTTATTTCATCACAACCAGGAGATTTTCCACTTTTCAAGTGTTTGATTGCGTTTCGGACTTCCTCTATGCTAGGTTCTGGTTCACGTTCCACTTCATTCATGATGTTGTTATCTGCCGCTTTGTTTATTTCCGTATACATTTCTTGACAGTACTCCTTCCATCTGCTCAGAATATCTTTACGTTCTGTTAGAGTGTCGCCTTTCTTGTCGTTTATTGCTCCAGGTGATGATTTATAGTTGCTGTTCTTCAATGTTCTTACTTCAGAAAACATATTTTTACTCAATCCCTGTTCGCGCATTTCCTCTATTTTCCGGCAGGTGTCGTTCATGTATTGTTGTTTGTCTTGTCTGACTCGTTTTTTAATCTGCTTTATGTATTCCTTATACAACTCCTGATTTTCTGTACCTTTTTTGGACTTCATTTTTCTTCTCTCTACCACCAACTTCAGTGTTTCGTCTGAGATGTATTCTCGTCTCTTTATATTTCTTTTAGGAATGAGCCTCTGTGCATTTGTAATATAAATATCTCTGATGTTATTGGCAAGTTCATCTGGTGTCATTTCCTCCTGTACTGCCATAAGAATGTCAAATTTGTTCTGAATATCGACACTGTACTCTTCTGGTATGGCGCTTGTGTCATAACGTATTACTTTGTCGCTTGTAGCGACTTTTTTCAATTTGATCTTGAAGTTTGCAGCAAGAAGTTCATGGTCGGAGTCACAGTCTGCTCCTGGCAGCGTCTTGATGGATGAGATACAAGATCGCCACCTTTCTTGTATTAAGATATAATCTATTTGGTTCTTGCCTTTTCCATCCGGTGACGTCCATGTATATAGTCTTCTAGGGTGTTGCCTGAAAAGAGTATTTGTGATGACTAGGTTGTTTTCTAGGCAGAATGTTGTCAAGCGTTCTCCTCTCTCATTTCTCTGGCCCAATCCATAACTTCCTTTCACTCTTTTTTCATGTTCTAATCTTTCGTTTCCAACTTTGGCATTAAAATCTCCCATTATTTTCCTAATATCTTGCTTATTTGCTTTCTCTAATGCGTGTTGCAGTTCATTGTAAAAAATCTTCAATTTCTTGTTCTTCAGCAGCTGCTGTTGGCGCATATGTTTGTATGATTGTGATGTTCTTTCTTTTTCCTTTCAGTCTGATTGTGGCAATGCGGTCATTTATGGGATTATAATCCTAATAGAGAGGCAGCTGTCCTTTTAGACCGGTAGAAGCCAACGCCACTCTGACCTCCTTTCTCTTTGCCTGAGAATATGAACGTTCCTCCTGATGGAATCGAAAAGTGTCCCTGGCCCGACCATCTGTGCTCTGAGATGCCCAGGATATCGATGTTTAGTCTTTCCATCTCGTTCTTCACTATGTACTGTTTTCCTTGGTATAAGCTTCTGACGTTCCATGTTCCTATTTTGATTATTTTTCTAAGACCGATGACATGGTTTTCCGTGGTAACACAGTCAGGCTTTTGGCCGTCATCACGATTACCTGTACTGACGCTGCCAACGATCTCTTCCCCAGTTAAATATGATCTGCCTGGCCTAGGGGACTCACCACCAGATCTTTGCGTAGTATTCAGATTAGCCATTATGGATTTCTTGGCATTGTACATCTAGTAGTTTGCCATTGCTTTCTGGATGGTTCTGGCCGCTTACCATTACAGTCCATGGTGCGCCCTCAGCCAGATACCAGGCCTTTCCAACTCCTGCCCTAGAAGCCGTTGTCAATGTATTATTGATCAATCGCCCGTTCAGCCAGCAGTTGTGTGTACTATTTAAGGGGGACCTCCCTTTTTCAATTTACTTTTGCCAGCAAAATACTATTACAAATCATAATGAAAAGGATGCAACAAAAGCTAGAAACAGAAATAAACGAAGTACAGGCGGGTTTTCGACCAGGTAGAGGCACTAGAGATCAATATTCAACATGAGGATCATCATAGAAAAGTGTAGAGAATTCAACGTTGACCTACATACTTGTTTCATTGACTACACCAAAGCTTTTGACTGTGTACAACATCAGCAGTTATGGGCTATTATGAAAAATATGGGATTTCAAAACCACCTTACACAACTCATCGCACTGCTGTACCAAGAACAACAGGCAGCCGTAAGAATAGAGGGGGAAACATCAGAATGGTTTGAAGTACAGAAAGGAGTAAGACAAGGCTGTACCCTTTCCCCGTACCTGTTTAACATTTATGCCGAGAATATCATGAGAAACGTAAGAGATAACCAAGAACACACAGAATTTGACTCATTTAACATCGACGGGTACCAGATCCCAGAAATCAGATATGCTGACGACACAGTCCTCCTATCGACCAACCCAGAAGGACTTGAACAATTAATGCTGTCCATCAAAAAACACAGCGAGGCCCAGACTCTATACCTAAACACCAAGAAGACCAAAGTATTGACAACAGACAAAGTAAAGACCAAACCAGAAATTGAAATTGATAACGAAGAACTGGAAAGTGTTAATGAATTCGAATACTTAGCATCAATCATCAACAGCTCTGGCGACTGTGCAGTAGAAATTAAAAGAAGACTTGCAATTGCTTCACATAAACTAATACAGATGAAAAACCTATGGCAAGGCACAAGCAAAGAAACAAAGTTACAACTGATCAGAGCATGTATATTCCCAGTAGCAACATACGGCTGCGAGACTTGGACACTCAATAAAACAGCTGCAAAAAAGATTACATCATTCGAAATGAAATGCTACAGAAGGATGTTGAGAATACCCTGGACAGAAAAAAAAGACCAACAGAGAAGTACTGCACTCACTAAACATACAGGAACATTGGCTTTTAAATACCATCGCAATAAGGAAGCTGAAAATTTTCGGTCATATAAAAAGACATAATAGTCTGGAAAAAATAGTGATGGAAGGCATGGTCCCTGGAAAAAGGGGAAGGGGTCGACCTAGACGACGGTGGACTCAGGACATCACAGAGAGTCTGAACTTGTCTTTGGCTGATGCATGTCGACTTGCCCAGAATCGTGATGCGTTCAGAGCAGCTGTAATGGAGACAACGTTCTGGAAAGAATACGTCACATGATGATGATGATGATGATGATGATATATATATATATATATATGTATATATGTGTATATGTATATATATATATATATATATATATATGTATATATATATACATATATATACATGTATATATATATGTATATGTATATGTATATATGTATGTATGTATGTATGTATGTATGTATGTATGTATGTATGTATGTATGTATGTATGTATGTATATATGTATGTATATATGTATGTATGTATATATGTATATATATATATATATATATATATATATATATATATATATATATATATATATATATATATATATATATATATATATATATATATATATATATCACATAGATTCCTCTTGATCTCTAATGGCGTTATTTCACACTCCTGTGTGGGAAAAAAATTCAGGAGCTAGAGTTATCAAGATGAAAGGCTTTACATTTCGGTCTTCCAGAGTTTCTCGTCTGGAGCTTTGACCGACATCAAAAGACTTTGGTTCTCCTAGCGGATTTCCCTTAGAATGCCCGTGTTCCAAGATCGAAGGGTACTAGGGGGTTTTAGATTTTCCCTGAGTGAACTTCAAAGGTTCTGTTCCGTCTCTCTCACGTGCTGTCTGGCTGTCGAGTATTACATGATTGACTGATGAGCTCGCGTGAGTGGAACGAAGTATAACCAAAGCGTGATTTGCTCCCTGCTATGACTGACAGGTCAGCGAAGATTGTAAACACGGCGTTGGCCAGTGTTTAAAGAGAAAGGACGTGGACAAAAGGGTAAGCTGCAGAAGACATGACAATGCATGTTTAGCTAGCAAATCAGAGAACAGCTATTAGGTTACAATAGGCTGTTAGATTACTGTAGACTCTTTTCCATTACACGTCACAAACAACAACAACAACGCTCATTTTGGTGAATTTGTGGGCTCCTTGGACTTGGGGGCCCTGAAGCTCAAGCTTCATTACCTTCATAGTAGATCCACCTCTAGCAACAGCAATACTAATCATGGTACTTTAGTGCTGGCGATAGTACTAGTAACAGTACTGGCATTGGTTGTAGCGGTAGTAATAGCAGTACTAAAGATAGTAGAAGCGGAAGTTCTGACAGTAGTAGTGGTGGTTGTAGTAGTAGTAAGTGAACTACTAATAGTGGTAGTGATTGTGGTAGTTGCAATAGCAGTGCTAAAGTTCGTAGTAGCGGAAGTTCTGACAGTAGTAGTAGTGGTAGCAGTAGTGGTTGTAGTAGCAGTAACTGAACTACTAGTAGTGGTAGTGATAGTGGTAGTCGTAAGAGCAGTGCACTAATATCTTTCCTGCTCTGTGTCGTTCTCGATGGAACAAAGAGAGAATGGGCCTAAGGCACCCTCAGCATGTCGTACTAGCCACCGTGGCATTAACCTACCCGTCTGTTCTGTTTTGTTCGTTTTCCACTACACATTACTGAACACAAGTATTTCGGACTTTACTTGGTCTATACTTGCTGATAGGAAAGTTATATTAGTGATTGCGTCTTTAAAATGTCTGAGTCTTCCACAGGTCCAATATACCATAGTTGTGTGGGTGTCATGAGAATGACCTCAGGCAATAATGCACTTTGGGGGGGGTGAAAAATTAGCTGTGCGACCTTTCACGATGTACTGTCACAGCAAGGCGATGGCACCGTTTGGTTGGTCCTAGGTTCGATTCCCAGCCAATCACTTATATTTTCTTTTCTGTTGTCATCCTTTTTGTCCAACGAGTACCTGTTAATTACCTTTATTTATTTATTTACTGTTCACAAGACTCAGGTTTCCTCCATTATTGATGTAATAATGGTTGCTGTAGTAACAGTTATCAAAATGTTTTTAGAAATTATCCTTTTATAGCCTCTTTAGAACCAACCGTATCGCAGCGATATAAACCAGTGCCAATTTAACAAAAACAACAACAACAATAACAGGTAGATGGGATAACTATGAGATCGAAACAACAACAATTTTGGTAACGAGTTGAACATTCATTTTGCAGTATTTACAAATGATGGACATTTCAAATACAGTGTCATAGGATAAGAGTTCGTGTCACCGTTGAAATTGAAAGACAGAAAGAAAGAAATAATGAATGAAACATTCATAAAGAAATAGTTTATTAATACAAGAATTCACTCCCCTCCCTCTCAGTTATTATGTTTCAAACGCTTCTGCACTTTAATTGTATTTTATTTACGTGTTTAGGGCATCTGAAGAACTTAAATTCGCAAGTAATATGTTCTTGCAAAAGCCCTGCAAATCTAGTGCAAACGTATTTTTATGGCATCTGTAGAGTTAACATTTAACTGTATATGGAAAGTTCTCGCTGGGCACCTGTAAATTCTAAACGGAGCACCTATGAGCTCGCCATAATACATATTGTGTAAACAAAAAAATACTAGGTTAAAGAAAACAATGGTTTAAGAAGGAGGAAAAAAGCGCTGGATTAAACAATACGATCGTTTATAAAAAAGCAAAAAAAAAAAAAAAAAAAAAAACTCATCTGTCCCAAGCTTTACACACGACCAAGTATTATTTATGTAACATTTCGTACCCAGACTCTCCCACCATTCAAACCAAACTTTATCCACTCCAGCCTTCCCCTACCTGCCTCAAGATACACTTTGCTGGTGAGCGCTCTGACAATATAGCATGAAGATTCCCTCTATAATTATTGGGTTAACAACATAAATTCTTTCATAAACACGAACGGCTGCGAGCGCGACAGATGGTGTCGTTGCTGCAGTCAGAAATGTAAGGATCAGCTGCCGTACCTTGTGAAAAAAATATTTCTTTGCGAAATCTCTCAACTAAAATGCATTATCTTAAGAGACGGGTTTTAAGTGAGCGTTATATTGTTTGCATGAATTAGTTTTAATTTATCGTCACTCGGTTTTCTCGAGTTTCTTTTAAATAATAATCGAATCCTTTTGGGTTTTTTTTTTTCCGGATTGCTTTAAGCCAGAGGTAGGCAATCGGTCGTTGATTTTATGAATTTGTAGGTTTAAAGGGATGTAATTGTTTTTCATAGCAAAGATATGGATTTTGTTTACATGATTGCCTCCCTCAGCTGCAGGTTACTGCATGCGAAGAAAACTATACTGTTCAAAAAAAAGAAACGCATAGCTACTGAAGGCACACACATAGCCATAATTTTGACATTCAATAACTTTTTAAATTTAATGAGTTAATTGTTCAAATTGCACACAAGAATACCTTAGGGTTCAACCAATCAATTGACAGTTGTTTTGCATCTGGGTCACGAGAGTTTTTTGGCGTACGGGCTTTCCCGTTAGTATGGTGTGTGGCCTCCTCTTGCATTGATCAGCGACTGGCATCTCCTGGGCATGGATGCGATCAGACGTCTGATGTGGGCCTGTGGGATGGCTGCCCACTCTTCCTGGAGTGCCTGGAACAGATCACGACGATTGGCTGGAGCAACGTCTCGGCGACAAACACGTCTATGCAGCTCATCCCACAGGTGCTCAATCGGACTCATGTCTAGAGACAGGGATGGCCAGGGAAGGGTGAGAATGTTGTTGGAAGTGAGGAACTGCGTGGTCAACCGTGCATAATGGGGTCTGGCGTTGTCCTGTTGAAACACAGACCTTTGGGCAGCCAAAAGTGGAAGGACATGGGGTCGAAGAATTTCATTGACGTATCGTTGCGCATTCAAGCCTCCTTCAATGTGCACCAATTGACTCCTTCCGTTGTAACTGATCATTCCCCACACCATTGCACCTCCACCACCGAGCGGCGGAGCTTCATCAACGCAATTTTAGGCAAAACGTTCATTTCGCCTACGGTAGACCCTACGCCGTCTATCATGACGCTGCAACAAAAAGAAAGATTCTTCACTAAACCAGACACGTCTCCATTGATTGTCAGCTGCCCAGGGACGATGCTGGTTGGCCCAAAGAAGTCGATTTTGGCGATGGCGGCGCGTAAGGACAGGTCCTCGGTGAGGTCGTTGTGCCCAAAGTCCAGCGTCATGCAGTCTATTCCGGACAGTTTGATCAGACACATGACGTCCTGCAGGCAATGACTGGGCAGTTGAGGAAGCCGTTGTAAACCTGTCTCTGAGGTGACGAAGCCGAATAAAGCGATCCTCCGCTGCTGTTGTCACTCTGGGTCGTCCACTGCGATGCCGGTCTTCAACTGAGCCAGTGGCTTGGAACCGGTGCCAAAGTCGACTGATGGTACTCTGATGCACGTTTAGATGCTTGGCAACCTGACTTTGACTTTCGCCTGCATGCAGTCAGCCAATAGCAATGTTCCTTAAATTTATCGATAGAGACGCCATAAATGTCTGCTTGAAAATTAACTGAATTTTTTTTTTGTGTAGCGTTATCTTTTTATAGGGTTTCAGTTGCATAGTCTGGGAATAGTGTTCACCCCAAATTTTGTTGCTTTCACGTGCGCGCAACATGAGCTGTGGTCAAAAATTGCGTCATAAACACTATTCACCACTGCATTGTAACGATTACAAAAACGAACGCAATTCAGGTCAACACGTGCATTTGACACTGTAAAGAACATTTGAGGCTGGTTTTTATATACCCTAGCACCAAATTTTACTTACAAACTCACAAAAACGTGCCCTCGGATAGCTATGCGCTTCTTTTTTTGAACAGTATAGTAGTAATTATAGCATTTCACTAGAGGTTTAGGAGACGTTAGTCAAAACTGTTATATTTCATAACGGTGGAGGTATTGACGGTTCCATTGACCGCCTCTCCCTTGGGACTTTCAAAACCTTTATTTCATATTAACCGCTCCAGTATCCCTTTGTATCAGTCTTTGTAGCTGTACCTTACTTATATGTTATTATGTTATAAATGGTTATATATGTTTAAAATAAAAATGAATATTTTTAGTTACTGTATAATAAAACTGTCAAGTTGTCACATTAAAAAAAAAATTATTCCTAATTTTGTTTTTTAATTGCTTAAAAACATGTGTAAATAAGGAGCGGAAGGGGGCTTATCATTCTGATCTATCACCCCTCCCTTGACAATTCTTTGATCCGCCAGTGGGGGGAGGGGTTTGCAAACAGGCCTAATCCAGAATGTTACGAATTACTGTTTAAATTTTCATCAGTACGTTCTTTTAATATTATTCTAAATCAAACAGGCAGTACCTAATTGTACCACAAACCAAAAAGAAAGAAACATTTGCAGAAATTACGTGACTGTAGTGTCTCAAACGTGACAGTAGTGTCTCAAATGTGACAGTAGTGTCTCAAACGTGACAGTAGTGTCTCAAACGCAGGCAGTGAGTAGTGATACACTTCTTTTGGAATCTTTCTCACTCCTACGTAGTGTTTCTGATTTTTGTTCCATTTAACGAAAATTACCTGGAGTCTGTAAGATTTTAAAGATTTTTGCGCTTTCCTTGGATACCCTGGGACCGGGAATATAAATATATATATATATATTCCTGAACCAGAAACCCTACTCTTAAGTGAGCTTGAAGCAACAACCGAGTTGTCACCCTGCTGGAAGCTGGCACAGAAATATTTCATGTGCGGAGAACAGTGACGTTCTTTCCTCCACATACTGGCCAATGAGATTCCTCACATCTGCTCCTGATTTTCTTGTGTTAATTAAGTTTGATCTTTGTTATACAGTTTTGTCTGATGTAGCCAGAGTCGGTGCGATCGGTGCGGGTGAATTTTTTTTTTTTTTTCTTTAGTTGCAGAATTCATAGTGTGATCCAAGTTAGTAGCCTGAAACTGACCCTCATAAAAGAACAATACAGTACTGCCTGAAAAGGGTGCGGGTCTAAACGAAAAATACATAGGACAGGCTCCGACTGTAGTTCCCATGGGGGAGGGGGTCTCTGATGAGGCAAATTGAGAATATGGCTACTGATCCTTTAAGCACGTGGTAAGATGTGGACTTTCTCGACTATATTATCCTAAGAGGGTATGTAGCTTTACGAATAATTAAATTGTTTTTATTACAGCTTTAAATCAATAGATTTGTGACAGGATCAGACCAGAGGACTGAACTGCACTTTAGTTGAGAATATGTAAAAGAAATCTGATGCCTACCAGAATTATCAGGATTGTTATGTGGAGGAGTCAGTTACAGTATTATATAGGGACCAGAGACTTGGCACTCCATATTGTGAAAGGCAAAGGAAGCATCATGTCTATGTACAAAATATATTATATATATGTATTATCTTATTTTCAAAAAAATGTTCTTCAGCTAGACACATGTCTTATCTCGCTTTTGCTAATAAGACTGATCCATGTATCATTCATTACAAGCATACATCTGAAGCTCCCTCATCTCATGAACAGCTAGGCTTGTGTGTTAAATGAGCAAACGCTAGCCACATATCCACTATTGTCTACAGGTTCAGATGTGCCATCGGAGCCGAAGACGCAGCAACAGTGATAAATGCAGTCAGCGACCCATAGCTTGACTGCTTGCGTCAGGGTCAGCGAACCATAGCTGACCAAGACCCTACTCCACCTCCAAGTGGTGGTCCTGGAAACAGGCTGCATCACTGCAGTCTGGCTGAGAGAGTAGGGATCAAAGAGGGAAGGCTAACCCGGTTCCAAAAAATGCCGTGCTGAAGTCGGATGTGTCGGCCGAAAGGCGCAAATATCGCATTACAGGACACAACGCAACCAACGTCCTTTTCAGGAAGACCGAGGAAGAAGAAGAAAGATGTGTCATCAGAAATCAGAGGTCTAAGAGCCAGGATCAATCTGCGCGACCTGAAATACTACAGGAGCCTCTGTTACTGTTTTCTAAAGTTCATCCTCATTCCCCATCAGTTGTTGGTGGTCTTGAGGAAGGCCTAAACTGAAAAATATGTGCCATTCGAAGTGAAGACAGACAAAATACTTGAAAACTGAGAACCAGTATATGTTTCAATTCATGCAACTAAATGAGAGAAAACCAGGACAGTTAATGATGAAAACCTTAGTCTGATAGCATAGCCAAGAGACTAGATTAAGTAACAGTAAGTGTCGCAGATTTAAGATAGGTATTTAAGATAGATAGGTCCCGTCTGAATAGAACTGGAAAAGGTGGTAACTCAGTGAGAGAGAAGGTAAAGAAATAGATTTCACGAATGAAAAAGTGGAAAGGTAGAGTCTGTCCTTGGATTTAGATGATACTCTAGTCCAGCCTATCTTACGACTGAAATTTGTTTATCAGACAGTTTACCTTAATATATATATTGACATATACACTATTAAACACTCACGTACACACACACAGATAAGTGACGACGACTTGACGCACACACGTGAAACTCATTAATGAAATGGGGATATTGGACCGAGCTGACGAACACACAGGTACTTAAGTTTTTATGTTCAGTTTATTTATCATAAAGAACCGTACAACATTTAATATCAAGATAGAAAAATACAAAAATCATATGCTACAGAAATAATAAAAGAAATAGACCCGTAAGTGCAATTCCCTCTGTTGAGACAAGATCCCGTTAGAAGGTATTAACCCCCAAAAGGTCAAAAGATTAGCACTGTGGTATAGAATTTGACTATACTGTAAAGAACAAAGTTCTAATGGATCTATTCTGAAAATAAAATAACAGTACTAGCAAACTAAAAGAAAAGCAAAACAAGGTGAGTACAAAGCTTATACGTTAAAAAGAATTACTCATTCCTTCTTTCTCTCTCTCCAGACACCCCGTGGCCACGTTCCTTTCGTTCTTACCTAATTGTTGATTAGCAACATCTGGAACAATCTTTAGGATAAACACAGCAAATCCAGTGTTATTTTGGCAAAATAAACCCCAGCTCCTCAAAGACTGATTAAATCCTCTTCTTCGGGGAACGTTTACTTCGTTACTGTTATTAGGATTTCTGTTTATGTCACATTAATTAATCCAGGTAAGAAAATTAAGAGTGCTCACAGTGTCAGTAGCTCGGGATTCCAATACATAAAGGAATGTCAGGTATGTAACTTCTCTCAGTATAAAATTCCTTGTCACACCATAAATGGTCGATAGTCGGGAAATGTTAATGTTTGATTATTTCGCCACAACGGGCTGAATGTACATGAAATTGGAAAAAAAAGAAATCTGGATAACTACACTGACTAACAAAAAAAAACTTTTTTTTTCTTTCTCTAACATTTCTATGTTTTTCTGGTCAATTTTAATGCGCTGTTTTTAAATCTGCAAACCGTTTTTCTCTATCAGGTCGGGATCTCTAGAAATACGCAATTGAAGTTTTTTAACAAGGCATAAAGTATTATAACATCATTCATACAAGAAGTGTAACAGTTATGTAGGCTTGAATTTCTTTGCAGTCGACTTTCGTCGGTGAATGGCATGTGGTACATCGCGATGAAGCATCCAACAATAATCGGCAAGCATGGTCACACTCCACCGTCCTTGATAACGTGACTCCATTACGGCGATATCTTGATGGAATCGTTCTCCATGTTCATCGCTGACTTCGCCAAGGTTGTCAGGGAAAAAAGTCAAGATGCGAATCGAGCAAATGGATTTTGAGGGACATGCTACAGCCCATAATTCTGTATGCATCTATGCACTGCTTAACAATATGCACATAGTCGACAGATTTGTGATTTCCCAGAAAGTTATCGACGATCGATTTGAATGCCATCCATGCGCGAAGTTCACTACCATGTAACAAGTTCTCGAATTGTTTGTCTGCAATAACTTTCCTAATCTGAGGTCCTACAAAGATACCTTCCTTTATCTTTGCATCGCTAACTTGCGGAAACTTTTCTCGAAGATAAGTGAAAGCTTTGCTCGTTTTATCTAACGCTTTTACGAAATTCTTCATGAGCCCCAACTTTATATGTAACGGTGGTAAAATGATGCTGTCTTTGTTAACTAATGGCTCGTGTATTACATTTTTATGCCAGAGCTGCATACGATCCCTGATAGGCCACACCTTTCTTGCATAATGTTCCTGTCTGTTGCGGCTGTCCCATTCACATAGGAAGCAACAAAATTTAGTATACCCAGTCTGCATGCCCGTGAGAATTGCAATGACCTTTAGGTCTCCACAAATCCGCCATTGGTAGTCATTGTACTTTATTTTTGCCAAAAGTATAGCCATATTGTCATAAGTTTCTTTCATATGAACAGAGTAGGCGACTGGAATTGATGAAAATAAATTTCCGTTATGCAATAACACGGCTTTTAGACTAGTCTTGGAAGAATCGATGAAAAGTCGCCATTCGTTGACTATGTGCTCACGACCGAGGTGCACCATTAGACCGTTTACATCTTTGCAATAGCAAATGCCATCATCCATCTCAAAGTATTGAACAAGTTCTCTGTGTCTATGACGAAATTTAGATATCGGAGTATTGGGCGCTAAAAGATTCCATTCTTTGAGTCGCGAACCGAGTAATTCCGCTTGTCCTTTGGTAAGAGCGAGATCACGTATTAGATCTGAAAGTTCTGAATGGTTAATTAAGTGAACACCATCATTCACTGGTATATAATCCGAGTCAGAATTAGTTTCTAAAGCAGGTAAACTATCACTTTCTGATGGTTCATTCACGTCCAACGGATATTGTTATGGTGGAACTGGGATCGGACACGTGATTGGATCATGAGGCACTGGTTTCGATACCGATTCTACAACTTCTAGAAGCCATATTTCGCTCAGAATTATTTCAAAATACAGTAACTATTTGAAAAATAGCGTAACATATGTCATGCATCTTTTAGCAGTATAAAAAGTAGAATTATTTTGCATTTTATTAATTTTTAATAAGTTATATAGTAAAAATGAAACGGAGCAAATAACGGTTTCCCAAAAATATATTTATTCACAAATATCTTAAGAACCCGACGTGATAGAGATAAATGGATTTCAGATTTGAAATCAGCGCAAGAAACTGACCTAAGAACACTTATTCTTATATAAGAAAGAAAAATGTTGTTTGTCAGTGCTATAGGTCCAGTTACAATTTATTCTTAATTATTTTTGTTGGTACTCTGTCTCTTTCTGGGTGTAAACAAGAGGCCAAACAGGTCAACCTTGAAGACCCGATATTTATATAAGAATGTTCTTTTTGCACTGTTGGACTTAGATCCTTTATTCTCAGATTCAGGTTTAGGCGTAGGCTTAGATCGCTGGTAGTTTTAGGTTTGTGACCCGTACTATATTTCAGGAAGAAAATACCGTACAAACATTTAATCACAATATCCGTATCTATCCTAACCCGCTCAACGTTATAATTTATTATCCATTCGGTTATAAGATTTGATTAGAAACACACATGAGAAGCTTATCTTATCGTTCTTATTAACCCGTGAAATAAATTCTAGTCATTTACAAAACTGACACATGATGGATAGAAAATAAATATATATTTCGTCGGTATACCTTGCCTAGTGCATTTACTCATCAATTAAAATATCTCTTTCTGGTTACTAGCAATTAATTAAATGTATGTTACAGCTGGAAAATATTAGCTATATACATTTAATCTGCTAGCCAATTTAACACAGTAAATCCTAGTGAAGTATAATGACGAACTTAACAATTAAATCACTCAAAAATACTAGTAAATATAATTACCGCAACACAGAAAAAAAGAAGAAACAATCTCCAATCGAAACGCTAAGAAATCCACTATAACAATGGTCTAAGATTCGACGCTAGATGGGTCTGCAAAATTCTGTGGCTACTAGATAAACTGAGTTTAAAGGATGAGGTATATATATGATTTAGGTAGAAATTCGCTGACACTTGCTAGATTTCACGCCTTCGCTTAGATTTTGGGGAATTCTTCGGTCGAATGCAGAATCAAAGCTTATTTTTACACTCATGCCGACCGCAGAATCGTCACTAGAGAACGGACGTGCTTTGATCTATCATCTCTCGCTGTAGCTAATTACGTTCCGAACAAACGGATGTGGGAAGGGGGGGGGGGGGTAACTGTTGATTATCTTCCCTTTCCTCAGATTAATTCCCCCTGACCAAAGTGATTACCGAAAAAGTACGTCTTAACTTATCGCCCTTGATTTTAAAATTAGACGACTCATTCTCTGATCTGTCAATATTTCAGCGATTGCCCAAATCGTTCGCGTGATAAATACAGTTAACGGCTCAGGACTAACTAATAGGTCTGTTGGTAAACATTACTAGTGCCTGTAAGACAGCGAACACGAAAATAGGCGTGGCTACAATTTGAGTTCGACAGATATCGAAGCGCATTCCTTCTGCGTTAAAGAAACGTGGATATTAAAAAGCAAAGAGAGGTGGGAAACAGGTGGAAGCAAAAACGTGTTGATACATGTAAATATATTTACATACTCTGTCACAGTAAGGGAACATTGTTTTCAACAGAAGTGATAATTTCAAGGAAAGACATTTTAGTTAATAACTAATGTGAAGTATAAAATCACCCATTCTTCAGATTTAGTAAAAAAAATAATTTATTCATTGATTTCCATCATCATCATCTAGTCACTATTCAGCACAAGGAAAAGAGAGATGCATATATTACATTTTAAAAAAATTGTATTCAACTGACTTATTACTTTTATATTGTTACAGCTTGAAGTTTTTTGAATTGTTTATCAGGGGTAGTTACTTAGCTAAGGGGCACTTTAAAGTCTGACTTTACTCTGATTACTTTCTGAAGCAGAAACTTTCACAGCCGTGACTATCCTGTGATACCAGTGTTCTTCTTCTACACTGGGACTTCACTCATTTCAAGACAGAATCCTATTTCTGCTCTATCAGTATCTACTACTGATCTTACACTTATAAAAACCTTACGCTACAAACAACACCAACAGTAGCAGGAATGAAACAACACTAACAAAAGCAGCAGCAACAACAATAACGCCTACAAAAGAAGCAACAGCAACAAGCACAACAACACCAACAGCAGAAAACAACAACAACAACACCAGCAAAGCAGCAGTGGAACAATATATGTGAAAAGTGTCATACATTAGTGAAACGTTAGTTTACAGGAACGTCGAGTGGTAGAGTGGTTAGAACGCTTGCCGCTCGAGGCAAAGTTACCAGGTTCGAACACTGGTAACGTCAGGCTCTAGTCTTCTCTTCTTCTTTCACCTGTGCACCCCTCATGGAGGATAGGCCTTCAACAAACTTATGCGAAGTCTACCTGTCACGTGCTATCAGCTCAAGGTCTTTCTGTGTCTTCTTCATCCCCTTCCTGTCTGTCTCCCGTTCTCTTCTCCGTACGCTCTTTTGTCTTCCTCTACCTCTCTTACTCTGGTGATTCCAGAAAAAGGACTACCTGGTAATGCTATCAATGGGTTTTCTCAGTGTGCGCCATATCTATCTTCAGCGTCTACTTCTCATCCCTTGTGTCCCTGGCATTTGTTTCGTTCTTGTCATCAGTTCCACAGTAGTGATCTCGTCTGTCTAGCTGTAGAAATACCTGACACTACTCTTGAGTTATGGAAGATAAAAGCAGCAAGAAAGAGAACTGGTCACCACATAAAACAGAAAGTTAGTATTGGGAAGTCTATAACACTGTGGTTCCGAAACACGGGGTCATGATCCTAATAATGGTCTCGAAGGTTCATTTGACGAGTCGCATAGGAGTCTCGGAATAGTGAGAGAAAGATAAGAACTTAAATTCTCTAAGGGTCGCGAGTTCATTTACTGACAAAATACGACAGAAAGCTACTAAACCATTTACATTTCTTCATTTTCGTACACTCTCAGACGTCGTCTTCTTGAATATTTTCAAAGAAAATAGTAGTCAGCTTCAGGTTATTTGCATCTCCATAGGGTTTTTCCGAAAATCGTATGGTGACGGCCAGTTGTGATTTCTATGGCCCTCATATGTTGGGCCTCTTTAAAACAGATGTTCAGCAGTTATTTTATCAGTGCCACAGTTGCACTCATCGGTAGTTCTTATCTTTAGCTTGTTGAATAGATGATATTCCTTTCTGTTGTGGCCTTGCGGAGTCTGAAGATTACCACGTGTTCTCTTCTGCTGAGCTGGTAATATGCATCCTTTTATGTGTGTCCTGGATGCTCTATTTCCCATTTTTTAAAATCTGGTTCTAATAAAACTCTTTACCTCTTTGAAAGTAATGCTTCTAGCAGGTTGAGGTTGCTTTCCACCTTCCTTTGCCAATCTGTTAGCCTCTTCATTGCCGTGATGCTACAATGAGAAAGGATCCATTGTATCACAGCCCTTTTGAATCGTTGACATAGTTTGTGGCGCACTACTCTTAGGTCATCCAGGTCTGCATTATTCTGGCTCCTTAGCGTTGTAACTATTGACAGTGCGTCTGTGAAGAAAACAACTTGTCTCTCGGTACCTTTCTCTGCCATTAGAACCTCTTGGGACCTAAGACGCGTCAACAGTGAGGAATGCAGTCAGCGACCAACACCACCCACTTTCGATCCAACACCACCCATATTTGATCCATCAGGACTGTAGCAAAATCTGTGAGATAATCGCTTATTTCCGTAAGATTTTAGTCATATGATGAATAAATACACCAGCCTTCGGGTGTCTGACTGGTTTCATCTTCATCGCCAGTAGGGCGATGCCTTTTGTGCAGTGGGAATGCTAAGAAAATGACCCGCCGTAAAAAATCGAACACGCTTTAGTTTCGGTTTCGAAAACGTAGGAAAAAAAACCTTTTAACATCTCGCCGATCTGCGCCACGAAAAAAAAAGGGGGGGGGGGGGGGGGGCTTGTAATTAACGACTTGCCATCGTTTGAATTAACGTAATATGTTAACTTTAACACTAACATTTGTAATAATTCGGACATTTCACAGTAGTAAGAACGAGGCGATTGTAATTAACGCAAAGCACTACCAAAGTTTTGAAAAACCCCTCTTCGTTCTGCACGCGGTCTCTTTAATATATACACGCTGTGGGCAAAGCCAGCAGAGGCAAACACACAGACAAATTTTCCAGTTGCTCCTAGCGGTAGTATTCTGACGTCACTCAAACTAGTTGGTTTATTTGAATAGTGAGGAAAATGTTAGAGACAGGGAGGGAAGATGGCCGACTTGTGTAAAATTTATATTTGACGATTGACAATGACAAAATTGAAAATCTAAACCATACTGAAACTGACCATAAAAATCATATGGTAGTATAGCTTAGATTCCCCTGAGCAAAAATATGTTTTAAAAAATATGGTTGTCCAAGTATTAGCCAAGTTATTGAGAAAATACAAAATGTCTACGGACGCTTGACCGGACAGACTGTTGTTCTTGCTCGTTACACATAACGTTAGTGGGGACGCTAGTTTAAAAAAAGAGGCATTGTAGAAATTCAAATTCTATTAGTTGGTATAAGAGTATAGGAGTACAAGGGGAGATATAGGAAAAATGTAACTAAAACGAAACATCTTTTTCTATTGGGCATAACTAACGCGGACTGACCAATGGACTACGAGGCACATAGTTTGTTTGGAATTGTTTTGTTTTTTTCAAACTAAATTTTAAAAGTTGTAGTAGTGCCTTCTTTCATTGGTCGGCTCTAATAGATATTGGCAAAAGGCATAGTGGTCTCGGAGCCATTTGACCAGAAAATTTTATTTAAACACTTACGTTGAGATCAGATGTGATAACTTGAAAAATTAAATACTAATTCACTATCTGGACGGGGCAGAGCAAAACTGAGGCCATATTCTTTGCCAGTCAACGTTATTTGTGACATATTTCTTTGAACTAGTGGTAAGAATGCTTTATGTATTTACATGCTTGATTAAAACTGAAAAAGTCAGATACTGCTGTGGAAAAGTGAAGGACATGCCGGAAGCAAACATTATTGAGTCCTCACATTGAACTGTATTTGACTGTTGCATATTATTATGATTTTTTATTAATATTTTGTATTGAATGTTAGGAAGCCTCTGTGTTCTATGAACACTTTTCAACATGCCTAGAGCGTTTATAAGTTAGAAAAGAAAAGAAAAAAATCATATAAAAAAAGACTCCACATTATTGCATTGAAGCAAACTATGTAAAAATACAGTGGCGTATCTGCCATAGGGACCTGTGGTGTGGTCACAGAAGGGTGTGAGTCATAAATTAGGGGCTGATGCACATGAATGCACAAGAGGCTGACCCCATATTGTCATGTATAGATAGGGATAAGAAGTTGTGATCAGGTTGAAAAGGCCAGGGTGTCTTTTTATTGCAGAGTTTTTATTTCCTGTTACCATCCGGTGACAGGAAACCTGATGAGTGGGTGTAAAGTCTCCATTATAAAGTTTAAGCTGTCAGCTGATAGCCTGAAGAAGCTTACGTGTGGGTGCTGATCGACATTGTCTCTACATTGATATACTGACTTATATTCGACCTACGAAGAATCCCAGGTGACAAGTTATCAGCTGGGACCTCTGACATTTCATCCTAAGAAAATAATTCCTATCAAAATAACATTGAATTATATGGGGCTTGATGTAAACAACAGCTCCTCATAACATATGACAATCACTAACAACTAGTAAAGTTTGATTCTGTGAATACACCTATAGGAACTCTATATTAACATATATTCATAGGACAAAGAGTCCATATTTTAGTTACCACATTATATATAAATATATTTCCTCATTTTCAAAGACCTGTCCAAAAGAAGTTGGCGGGACAGGCAGATTAAATTGTAAAAAGAAAAAACATTCAAATTTTAAAAGAAAACTTTAACCACTGTCTTATTCATTGTATTATAGTGAGTTAAAGTGTATTGTGTTGATGTACCATCATCTTCATTTCACCCCTAGACACTAGAGACATCATACTCTAGTCACTAGAATCAAAATACGGACTGTGTGAGATCTAGGGAGGTAGCGTTAGGTTCCCTGAACAATATATCATCATTCCTTTTATAGTCAGGGACCTACATGTGCTTGACCTCACACAGTTAACACAGACACAACTATCTTTCTTGTTAGGTATAACATCTTAATCTCCCCAGCAAAAATTACATTTGCTACAAGGACCCACCTTTACCCCTGATCTAACACCACCAACCTGTGATCCAACACCAACCACTTTCGATCCAACACCACCCATATTTGATCCAACTGGACCCATCTTTAATGGACCGACAGCTCAAAAGCCCACAATACATTATCTAGAAGTTCACACCAACCAACCCACTGAAGTCAGCGTAAACCACACTTTGAATGCAGTCATCACTTCTTCAGATAACCCATCCAATATGAACGAGACCAACCCATTCTGCCTCCCAGATACAGCTACTTTCCAAGTCAGTGTAAACCACACTTTGAGTGATGTATTCCCCAATTCTTCAGATAACCCATCCAATATGAACGAGACCAGCCCATCATGCCTCCCAGATACAGCTACTTTCCAAACAAAAGTGCCTGTCAATAGCGCAGATGTCTACTCATGCTCCACAAAATATCTATTAGCAAATGAGTGTGTTATGGAACAACTAAGCCAACGAACAGAGAAACACTTCTGTCAGGAGCTGGAAACTATAATTGAAAGTTCTCTGAAAAACGTGATTGAGAAATTCAAGCAGGATATAGTTAGCTCACTGAAAACAGAGCTTGAAACACTGAGACGTGAAGTTATGACTCTCCGCAGAGAAAACACAAGGTTGGTTCATCACCTAGACCACCTACCTATTTCAAGTAATAAGAAAAAAGAAAATGGGGAGGTGACTGACAGCCCACGAGAAGCAATTCATCATGAATCTCCAGTTACACCACTTAACTTACCCACCCCTTCTCCAACACACATTCCTCAAAACAAAGCATGCACAGGACAGCACCATAACGTTAAAAGCCATAAGGACATTAGCAGCAGTGTAAGAAGAAGATTACGACCAAATAAAACATTCCCAATTGAAGTAGAAATTAGCAATCGATTTGGAAATCCGTCAATCCCATCATCTACACAAGCAGATTCCGAATCAGCAACCTCAGAAGGAGATGACAGGGCACATAAACTCCAATGTCACTTGACACAAGATTCTGCTGACCACCTACTGCAAGACAACGAGCAATGGCACCAACAACGCCGTCGTACACGACCACAGCCACATCCTGATCGTCACATTCCTCACAACACAACCAACATTATTATAGGGGACTCATTGCTAAATGGCATTCACAGCGATCGAATGTCAACAACACCAGGGGAAATAGTCACTGTTATACCATTACCTGGAGCCGGAATAGTAGGAGTTATCAATGAAATAAGCCGTCTCAACACAAACACCAACATAAAGAAAACAACAATACACGTAGGGATAAACGACAGCACAAATGGACACACTCTTAACCTATCAGACATCTCCAGAATGACTGACACCATAAAACAAAAATTTCCCAACACATCCACATATATTTCGTCAATTATTCCACCCAGCTTAGGTAAAGCACGCCAAACTGTGGATATCAACAACAAGGTGCTTTACACTTTTTGTTCAAAACATAACACGTCTTTCATAAACAACACACCCTTTTTCACATCTAAGTCATGTGCGCCAAAAAAAAAAAACTGCTATACAGAGCAAGTGCACACTTCTAAACTAGGGACCAGCTACCTAGCCAAAAATTTAAAGTTTCCTCAGAGGACACACCAGAAACACACACATTCATTCACCAGGGACACAAATTATACACTTAACTTAGTAAACCCAGGCATAACAGCTCATAACCATCAATTCACCATCCTCAGCTGACAAGCATGTATCTAGAAAAGCTACATTTAAGCCCACCTCCCACGCTAACCTTCATGACCAAATGTATCCCCCACTACCCACACGACAGACACGCCAGCTGCTAACTGCACAACAGACACCACTGGACAGATGGACAGACTGGACTACAAGTAACACCCATTCACTTAATCGCAACGCAGGAATACAGCAAGAAAATGGGAGTTTCCTCACCCGTCTCCACCCGCCCAAAAAGGAATTCTCACAGCATCCGTTTCGCAACTTACTCAATGTAGTCCTATTCTCAAAACTACATATTAGAGCAACTTCTACTTGAATTACATATGTACTCTAACTAAGTACTAAGAATCTTCACTAACTGCAAAGGATCTATAAAAAGACGAAGACCAAGTAAACTTAAAACTGTTTTTCAAACAAGTTTGCAGAGTAACATTCCACCTGACGCGTTCTCTTCGGAAGCACTTTAGTGTTCTTTGTCCTGAGATAAAAGACATAGCTGAGTATCAGCGTAGAACTTTTAACTTTCACTTTTAGATGTTAATTGGGACCCAAAGATGCAGCAATAGAGAATGCAGTCAGCGACCCATAGCTTGACTGCTTGCGTCAGGGTCAGCGAACCAGAGCTGACCAAGATCCTACTCCACCTCCACGTGGTGGTCCTGGTAACAGGCTGCATCACTGCAGTCTTCCTCAACACTGATTATCTACCCCATAGAAACAGCATTTGCCTGTCAACATCTCATCCATACATTTCTTTTCCTCTTTCGCTCGTTTTTTGTGAATTATTTGTTTTATATCCATGTAATATTATTATTTTCATTTTAAAATATTATTATATAATGTAATGTATGTGAGAATGTACCCGCATACCACTGTACTTTAGGAATTTGAGTCGTGAGAATGTACCCGCATACCACTGTTCTTTAGAAATGTGAATGTTTTCGTTTGCTTAAATGGGATGATGTATATGAGAATAAGCAGATATTACATTTTTTTTTTAAACTGCTCAAAGACTTTACCTGCCACAGAAGTGCGTAAGAAAGTGTTATTATTATTTCATTTTCCACCAAGAATGTATGGATATAAGCGAGAATGTGTTTATGTAATTTTTGTATTGATGATTGATGATGCATTCGAAAATACAGATTAATTCTAGACGGTTTGACCGCATGAGTGAGTGTCGGTATATATAATTATTTGTTTGTATTTATTGTTTTGTTTATTTTATTTTATTATTACTTTTTTCCCCCAATTACTATCTTGTTTGTTTTAAAAGAACACACCTACTCATTTTTTTTTATTATGATTGCATATTGTAAATGAATGCTGTTATGTTAACTTTATAATGTTGCATGCCTTTAAATTAATGCTTAACGTATCATGTGGGAATGAAAGGATATAGTATGCAAGATAAATGAGAGTGGAAGGGCAGAATGTAAGACGGTCCTGCGCGCCCAATTCTTAACCCTTTGAAAATAAAGTTAGTTCGTTCGTTCGTCAGGGTCAACAAACCAGAGCTGACCAAGACCCTACTCCACCTCCAAGTGGTGGTCCTGGAAACAGGCTGCATCACTGCAGCCTGGCTGAGTGAGTAGGGATCAAAGAGGGAAGGCTAACCCGGTCCCAAAAATGCCGTGCTGAAGTCGGATGTGTCGCCCGAAAGGCGTAAATACCGCAGCTTCGCTGTAAACGGACACAACGCAACCAACGTCTTTTTCAGGACGAACGAAGAAGAAGAAGAACCTCTTGAGTTTTCACGGCATTTGCCTCTGCTCTGAAGTTGCTTGAGATTTTTTGTTGCCACTGACAGCTTTTGTGTGTGTACCATTTCAACCATTTTACTAATAATGTTTCATAGGTAATGAAATTTAACACAAAAACACACAAAGTGGGAAGCGGAGGCAAATACACACAAAAATAGTATGGCAGGAATCGAACTGAGATCTTATTCCGCGTATGCGTCATTATAATCCAGATTATAAACCCAGGTGATATCAATGCAAAAAAACAAAACAAAAAAACAGTAGGTAAAAAAATTATGCAAAGAAAAGTGGTTAAAAAGAGCGGCATTGTGGTGGGATTTTTTTTCGTTAAGATACTTGAACCCTCACGATGATGAATTAAAAAGTGGTTTGCTGATGTCAACTTGTGCGGTATAAAAGTCATGAACAACGCAAGCTGTTGCTAAGTGACATATAACATATATAGCAAGCAGGCAGTCGACAGATTAATGCAGTGTTTATAATGATTTCTAGCAACCTTATACAGCTGCTGCGGATTATTCACGCCATGTTTAAAATAGATTGCAAAAACGTTGACAATGCACGCTCAGTAGGTGGTGTGGTGTTAAACGTCTAGCACTGGGTTCCAGTTGGGATTTTTTATTTATTTACATGCAATCATATATTAATTATGTTACTATCTTGCCAGGAAAAATTTTAAACAGAATCATCTTTGAGAGATTAAAAGAGTCTGTAGACAGACCATTGAGAGACGAACAAGCAGATTTTCAACAATACAGATCCTGTACAGACCAGAAAGCCCACATGGAGAATAATAGTGGAACAAAGTCTGGAATGGGATTCACCGCTATACATTGGATTTCTAGACCATGAAAATGCATTTTTCAGTGTAGACAGAAATCACTCGCGAAATTGATGAGGCATTATGGAGTCCCCCTAAAGAAAATCAATATCTTAATAAATAAAACATTTGAAGACAAGACATGCAGAGTTCTATGAAGGGCAAATTACAGAACCATTTCAGATAATAACAGGAGTGCGCCAGGGATGCATCTTGTTTCTTACTAGCAAAAATCTGGGTTATGTAAACATCGACGTCACACAACAGAAATGGAATCCAGTGGAACTTGATTAAACAGCTTGAAGATCTAGATTTTGCCGATGACTTGGCTCTTCTGTCCCATAACCATAATCAGATACAAGACAAAATGAAAATATCGATGAGAGGTCACAGAAAGTGAGTCTGAAAATACACAGGGAAAAGACAAAGATAATGAGAATGAATGCAGGAAATAATAACAGGGTTGTCGCGAGAGGTTAGATAATATTGATGATGTAGACGGACAAACAGGTGTATCAGGTGATACCAGGATGGTTGCCAGATAAGAGACTGGTCTTATAAGTAATACCCCATTCTCAGAAAAGAGTAATGGTGTATAGAGTTCATAGGTTTAAGTGTGACTGTAAAGGTTACTGAACGAGATGGTAATATGCAGTACAGTAATCTATGGTGCCCCTATCCTAAGACTAACCTATGGGCTGTTAAAGTATCTAGAGGTAATTAATAAAATTCAAAGTAACTTGAACTCAAACTTGAATAAAGTACTCATAACAGTGCAGTACATTTTCTTAGTTTTAATTATTTACATTAATCTGGTTTTGTGTTGTTTTGTTGTATTGCTTTGGAAACTCAAAAATGGTGATGGGAATAAAACAATATGATGATGCTGTTGTATATGTTACAAATAATATAATACACCAACTTGATAATTAGTTACTGATATTAATGTCTCTGTCTTGTTGGATCTTGGTCACTAGTTGGATGAATGTTTATATTCACTTTAATTAATTCACTCTGGATTCAGTGTCAATGTTAGTACTTGAAAATATAATCAAGGTATTTATATATTTAAAACTGTCACTGGTACTTGTATCTATAGTCACTGTTCACACATGGATTCACCATTTAGTAAAAGTCATCATAACTTATAACTGTGATGTGGTACGTCATGCTCAGCTAGGCAGCCGTGTCTTAAAGGACTTATCTTAAATGTCTCTGCCTGCTGTGTTAATGAAGCAGTAAGGAATGGAACACCCAAAGCTGAGGGTTTCCACTCTCACCCCTGATGTCAATACGTGGTGCTTGAACACTTCTTACACCGATACAGTAGAACACCAGTTATCTTCAGTGCTGACAAGGTGATTGACAGGATACGATATGACCTGAAACATAATATGTCCTTCATAGCATCTGACGCTAGAATCTTCCTACACACATAGGAGATTACTGAGGAAGTTCAGAATAGTTTATGGTAAATCAGTAAAGACAGATCAAGTCAGTGACAAGTAGATTTATCCAATAAAATAATATATCATTCATAAAAATCACTTTCCCAATATGTCCATGATTGACCACTAGGAACGCATAGGCCTTTATGGTAAGTGTTAAGGTAGAAGTATACCCAGAAAAGCTTAAAAAAAATAAAAATCCAACAATTTTCATTTTCATGCTTTAAATCATCGTCTACGTGTTCTTGAACTAAAAATAATTCATAGAAGCTTAGAGATACTCTAGTTTGATAGGAATCAGTGTTTTTCTACACACGCCCCCTTGAGTGATTTGCATAGCAACCAATGTTTATAGTTGGTTACCATGTGAATAATGACCCAACAAGAAGGTGCGTAATTGTAAAACTGCGAAATTATAATTATACATAGGCAACAGGAAAAAGATATTTATAACTTTTCCACGGGGAATCACTCAATGATTTCTTGTGAATTTTTCAAAAGTGTGTGTCTAGAAAGCTTTGATCGTAAATTTCAACATTTGTTACATGCATAGTGCATTTTCACCAACATCAACTCTATTTATTGCTAGTTTTATACTGATTCTGTATAATAGTAGTTAGCAGAGCTTCTTTTGTTCACAATGAGAAATAAGACAAAGACTGGGAGGCGTGTACACCAACAAACCGTTGCCTGAAAATGAGACACCTATTGTCGATAGTGACGCTATAAAACCTCTGTGCTCCTCAGCAAAGAAAATAAAGGTCATAAATGTCCAAGAAAGTGAAGGACAAGCTAAAAATGACAACAAAGGAAATGGGTTTATCCTTATGGATGTAAAACTACTGTTTGGGTTTTTATGCGCTAACTTTAGATGTGACAAATGTTATCAGTACTCACTGACCTGTGAGATCGTCGAAGAGACTCGGAATGGCTTTTGTCATGAAATCAGTATCAAGCGCACAAACAGTGGCGAATGGACTGCCAATTTCAATACTTCTGATGTTTCATCTTCAGCTACTCACAAACAAAGAAGTAAATGTGCGAATGGTGGCATTTGTGCGTTCTATTGGGAAGGCCACAGTGCATTGCAGAATTTTTCGATATACATGAACACAAGTCAACGCATGGCAAGAAAGCATACAGGAGAACGCTGCACAGGATCTATTCAGCAAGTAAGGACATTGCAATGGAAAGACCCTGAGAGCACTGAAAATGGGATTCATAGACACTGCAGCTGCAGTAGAAGGAGACCATTATTCAACAGGAGCTCATTAAACTTCATTTTGTGAGTTCTTTTCTGTTTTTCTTTGTTTTCTCGGAATTGTCTTTTTAGCATAATTGGTGATCTTTGAAACAAGATATCTCTGGATCTGTACATTCAATTGACATGAAAATTAACACAGTTAGTTATCATATAATCTTACAGATTATGACCTAAAATGGATACAATTGAATTCAAAATTTTAGTTTTATGACCATCTTGCATATATAATGAGGCACAAATATCAAACATTCAAGAAATATAAATTTTGAAAATTCATTACAAATCAACCTTTCGGTCAATATCTGTTATTTTAGGTCAAAACCTCAAGCTATATATACTAATTCAATTTGCCAAGTTTCAGTCAGATCCTTGTAAAAATAACATAGTTATGATGTTTTAAAAAAGGTGTATAATTTATTCACTACGGCGGCCATATTGGATAGCTAATTTGCATAATTAATGAGGTCATTATGTGGACAAAAATGTTAAGTCCATACTAACACTATACCCATGGTTGTTTGATTC
Source organism: Oreohelix idahoensis (assembly GCA_024509875.1). Lineage (NCBI taxonomy): Eukaryota > Metazoa > Mollusca > Gastropoda > Stylommatophora > Oreohelicidae > Oreohelix > Oreohelix idahoensis. Next base: position 388,189 of record JAMPIV010012462.1, read on the forward strand.
TGAAAGGAAAATTTGAGTTTTTTACCCTACAAGGTAGTCTACTACCTTAAGTGTATACTCAAACAATACATGAAATCAATTACTTTCATTCTTTCCGTATTCCTGATGGTATTGTCCGGTCCAGCAATCAGAAAAGGCTTTAAAAGCTTCTGAAAACTAATAGCTTTCTTTCCATCCTTCTGTTGATTTAATTTCGAAACATAATTTATTTAGCACAAGGCGGTTTTCCTTCCAGGAATTGCACAATGAGATTCTACACAATTAAACACTTCCACTAAGCACAAATATATAATATAGCCTATATATATATCTTTCTCTTCTTCTTTGATCCTTAGCCGCCGACCGTCAAAGCAGTCAGTTGCCATTACGCCTAGTGGCGTCTTGTAGGGCAACAACACATTGATTCCACTTTGCTCGGTCGGTGGCCATCCTTCGTACAGTGCCCCAACTCTGGTTCATTCTTTGCATCTTAGCCTCCACAGTCCTCCGCCAGGTTGTTTTTGGTCGGCCTCTCTTTCGTTTTCCTTCAGGGGTGTAACTGTCTTTTTCTCTTGTTGAGGTGATCACTGGCCCAAGACAGTATACATGTTGTTAGATGTGTAGTGCGAGCGTATGATGAACTGAGTGTGGGTGCGAATGAAGGCGCGAATGTGTTTAGGCTCGTATATATGTAGACCCTGCAACCCATACACTCACATGCAGTAGTCAAGGATGCTTGGACACTGCAGGCACGTTTCAAAACATTTATTGACGAGAACACACATGGTATCAACAGGAACAGTCAGTGTAACAAGGTCATGCTGACCGGAAATCGATAGGTATACATTAGGCATTCAACAAGCTGGTAAACATTTGAATATTCGTGCATGGTCAATACAATGTTCTTCAATAATGACAGTTCGTGGCGTCGCCCTGGGATTACTGACTAAACGCGTCAGATACCTTAATCACTTTGACACATAGGTGCAACTTGGCATTCCCCGCCAATTGCACATTATCAGGCTGTAGTATAATAGCCGAAAACACAGGCCTCGTTCTGACGTCGGCTGTGTACTTCTGATAAGCAGGTTACCATCAACCCTGCAGTAATGCTTATTGTAGACATAAATTCCGCCAATCTGCGGCTCCCACAATATATCTTCGTCACTGGATTTCTGGACAATATAAAGACTAATAGTCTTGGATGGCTACCTCGAGCACAAAATATAAGTTCTGAAATGGAGGACCGGTGAGCTGCAGTTCACAGACTAGGTAATCTTCTAACATGTTCTGCTACCGAAAGCATAGTAATGGAAAAAGTCGGTATTACCTGTAACCGAGTCCACAGAACTTAACAAGGAATTCTGTCGTCATCCCGACGCACAGAGATTCACTGGGGAAAACTGCCATAGCAGTTACTTCGAAGATTCGCCCCGAAAAACAATGGACTCTTGGTCCCTTCAGAAAAACAGGACCTCCCGGCTTCCCGGAAGTATATCTCACTCCCGCTTAAAAAACCTTCCCATAGGCCTACGCCGAACTGTCAACCTCTGACCCTAAAGGTCAAACACAATGAATGAATAAACAAGGGAAGACAACCCCTAATCAACCTGACATCGCAGGTAAAGACACAATTATACTTATGATAAAAACATAAGCAAATAACTTGACAGATGACTCCGTCGAAAATGACAGCAACATTACTACCACCCCCCTGTAAAAAAAATGCAATTTTTTTTTTTTTATATGTCCATGAGCAATATAGCACCAGTATCACTTCTGTGCTCATGCAAACAATGAACCTAATATCAGGTACAATAGAAGAGGGTACAAATCATCTCCCAACATAGGAGAAAATATTTCCTTTAAGCCAAACAAACTAAGGGATACCATTCAAGAAACCTAAGTTGCTGGCAATACCAATCATATATCAAACATTACTAAATAATATAATTATAGCAATATACAAATGTCATGAATTACAATGCTATATTAGCAACATATCACTGATGGATGGACAAAATGAAATTTGTTAAATTATCTAAACATCATCCAAATACATTTGTATTACAACATATTATGATATTAAGGACAGACCTAAGTCTGAAAATATATCAGGAAAAACTAGGACACAAGATTTAACTGGAATCATGTGGGCATCTAGACAATATGTCCGCCATCACATTATCCGAACCACGGATAGCTCGCACCGTGAAATGGAAAGGCTGAAGAGCAATAGCATAACGAGTAGATCTCGAGCTCTTCAAATCCTTACTTTGCATAGCCGTAAGAGCTTTTTGGTCGGTTTCCATAAAGAAATGCGCGCCCAGAAGGAACCTTTGTAGCTTAAGAATGGACCAAACCATAGCCAACAATTCACGGTCCAAAACCGAGTAATTCCTTTCTGCCGCATTCAGCTTCCTAGAAATATACATTACAGGATGCAGAGTTCCTGAATATTCCTGCATTAGTGCCGCTCCAATCCCAGTGGAAGAGGCATCACTACGAAGGACAAAAGTCTTATCAATCGTCGGTAGTCTTAAGATAGGATGAGATGAGAACAAATTCTTAACCTGATCCAATGAAGATTGGCATTCTTGGGACCAACGCACCATATTAGGAGAACCTTTTTTCAATAACGTTGAAAGTGGTGCCATAATGGAGGACAGATTCTCAATGAATCTTCCATAGAATTGTATCAATCCCAAGAGACTACGCACTTGCTTTTTTGTCTTCGGAACCGAGATATTTAATATCTTTGAAATGTTTTGGTCCTCTGTCTTCAACAGACCATGACCAACTCGATGACCTAGGAAGGAAATTTCACTAAACCCAACAAAAGCTTTAGAGGGTTTAGCAGTCAAACTATGCTCACGTAGAGTAGATAGCAATTCCTTTAGACCCACATAGTGTTCTTCCCAAGTATCGCTGAAAAGACAGATGTCGTCTAAATATGCAATGACATCTGCACGATCTGATAGAATTCGTCGCATCATGCGCACGAAAGTCGCTGGGGCGTTCATAAGCCCGAAAGGCATAAAATTCCATTGAAACAGACCCCTAGGTGTCGAAAAAGCAGTGAGAGGTTTGGCGTGTTCCGTCAGTGGGACTTGCCAATAACCTTTCGACAAGTCTAGTTTAGTAAAGAATTTAGCTTTAGAAAGTCTAATAAGTAGATCATCTAATAACGGCATAGGTTCAGCATCGAACTTCGTAACTTGATTTAATTTGCGATAATCAACGCAAAGACGTATGTTATTGTCTTTCTTTCGAACAATAACTATCGACGAAGAATAAGCTGAAGTGGATGGTTCAATTATTTGTAGTTGAATCATTTCATCCAATTCTTTCTCGACTTGTGCTTGAAAATGAATAGGTATTGGGTATGGTCTTACTCTGATCGGATTACGATCAGTAAGTATGATGTCATGTTCTATGACATCTGTGTGTCCAGGAATGTCGGTAAGGACATCCTGATATGATTGTAACGTAGAGGATACTTGACGTTGTTCCTCAAAAGACAAGTTCGAAGAGATTGTAACGTCTCTCCACGATTCCGTTGAAGTAAGTGGAATCGCAGGAAGAGGTAAGTTCACGTCAGAAAAAATAGTTTCCTCATCCTGTATAACGGACAGGGATGAGATGTGACCATGTTGGACTGGAGAGTCGTCCGTCGCCTGGAAAATAGGCTGTAAATAGTCTGGACGTTCAATAAACTCTGTTAGCATATTTATATGGAAGGTTTTATGCCTTCCATCCACATCGACAATATAGTCGACATCAGAAATTTTCGAGACTATAGTGTATGGACCCTTCCAAGAAATGAGAAGTCTATTCTCTCTTGAGGGCAGTAAGACATATGCTTTGTCTCCAGGACAAAGTTGACGTAGGCGTCTTTTCTTATTAGCAAATCGCCTAGCTTTTTCTTTCGCAAATTCGGAAGATGAAGTTGCTAACCTGCACGATTCGATAATCTTTTCTCTAAGAGCTATAACATATTCATATGACGATTGTGTATCATCGTCAATATTATCGGAAGTTATCAAATCGTGTAACAAGGACATTGGCCCGCGCGGTTGCGCGCCAAAGACAAGTTCGAAAGGAGAAAACCCTGTATGCTCGTTGGGAACCTCTCTATAGGCAAAGAGGACTGCAGGTAAAACCCTGTCCCAATCTTCAGGATGATCCTCCGTTATCTTGCCAAGTAAGTTCTTTAGTGTCCTGTTAAGACGTTCTACCAATCCATTGGACATTGGATGATAAATACTACTGAGAGACCTTTTAATGTCTAGCGTAGCCATTACCTGAGACATAACGTCCGAAATTAACTGAGTGCCGTGATCCGACAGTATTTCTCCGGGGAATCCCAGACGAGAAAATACGAGCCAAAGAGCATCAGCGATATCGACAGTTGATATGCTCTTCAGAGGAATAGCCTCTGGCCAACGCGTGCACATGTCCACGCAAGTGAGGATAAATTGGTGTCCTCTGGCTGACTTAATTTTGAACGGACCAATGATGTCTATAGCCATTTTCTGAAACGGCCGAATCGGAATATCTGCAGCCTGAATAGGAGCAGCATGTCTCGGACCCCTAGACTTGACCTCTTGACAAATTTTGCAAGATCGGCAATAAATTCGGATGTCTTTATTCACGAATGGCCAAAAGAATGACGCAAGGACTCTAGTTTTAGTTCTGGAAAAACCCATGTGTCCAGCACACTGAGAATCGTGTGCATGCCGAAGAATTAAGGCTCTCATACACTTAGGCACAAGAATTTGCGAGTGCATAGACTTGTCCGAGTGTTGTACCATTCGTACCAATATACCATTCTTCATAGTAATATACGATTTGTGATTCGTATTTTGATTGGGATCCCCTTTCTTTGCAAGAAGGAAGTATTTCTTCAAAGAAGGATCCTCTTCTTGACGTTTAACAAACGAGTCATGGGAAATCACCAAGTGCTCGTCTTGGCTATCAACTTCATTACTATTATCAGATGAAGTTGGGGGATTAAGAGCTTGAGCTCTTGTCACCACTGCATTGACCGTTTGAATGTTTTTTTTTCTCCCAACTAGAAATTTGTTGCGGGGTGCATTCCTTAACCCCATGAATACGACCGATTATAAGATCCGCAATAGGATTAGGAAGAAGACATGCATGGACATCTCCTGTGAAGAAAGGAGTGTCAATCCTAATAATAGCAGTAGGATAGCTTTCCATAGTACCACCAAATGTAACACATTTGATTGTTTTTCCAGTGGCACAGCAAGGATCTATCAGAGACTCCCTAACCCCGACGGTAGTACATCCCGAATCGAAAAGTACTGAGACTAGCCTATCATTTATTAGACCTTTATGTAAGATGAGAGATCCTCTCCCATCATGCGCAACTGTAGCAGGTAGAGCAGGAAGAGGGTGACCACAACTTAGCGTAGATACAGTCGATGAGTCGAACAATGTTAAGCATTGGGGGCATTCAGTTGCTCTCCCAAAATCGAAAGCACAACCAGTGATAGCCCTAGAGTTACCACTATCATTTACTGTATTACAGGCTCCATCAAACTCTTGTTGTGCAGAGTTTGCCTGTTGGTAAGGTCTTTTTTTGTTAAACCTAGGTCTACCTCGATTATCATTTCCCCTGTAATTATTTCGACTATCATTTCCCCTGTAATTGTTATCATATTGCCTATTGTAATCATCATTCCGGTTTGAATCCCGGTTTCTAAATTCACCATCGTCATAATCTTGACGTCGAGAATGATTACCTCGAAAATTTGAATAGTTATTATTTGGATAGCCTTTGCGAAAGTGTCTCAAATTATTACCACTAAAATTACGAGAACTACCATCTTGTCTCCACTGCATAGACGAAGAACCATCATGTGTTGGATTACTCCGCTTCTGAGTGTAATTTTGATTACTTCCCCTATTCCAATTTTGTTGAGCACCCTGAAATTTTTTTTTGAAATTAGGGCCATATGGTGTTGCCGAAGCAGCTGGCAACCCTTCTTTCACTTTAGAATTGCTAACTGTAGCATGGGGATGTGCTGTGGCATACTGACAACAGTATTCCTCCATTTCTTTTAAGTTTTTAGGCTTACGCTCATGAAGGAATGCAAGAAAAGAATCATTAACAGATGACAAAACCTTATCTCGCAATAATAAGTCCATTAGACCTTCATATGTTTTCTCAATCTGAGACAACTCAACCCATCGTGTAAATGTACGACGTATCTTTGTAACAAAATCAGAGAAATCTACTCCATTTTCTGGCAACATTGTCCTAAAACGAAGACGATAGTCTTCTTGTTTTAGTTGGTATTTTTTTAGCAATGCTGCCCTGACAACATAATTAGTCCTCTCATGTTCGTCTATTGTCATAAGAGTAGTCACTGTGTCACCTGTAAAAAATGGCATCAGTTGTTCAACATATTTTTCCTTTTTTATGTTATGCGTATCGCACAAAAATTGGAATCTATCTAGATAATCTGCTACGTCATCCTTTAAAGGATTGAAATGAGGCAATTTAATCCTACTAACAAACTCCTTTGTCGTACTCGAAGTTGTTTGCTGAGCACCCGTACTCGCCAATTTCAATTTCTCTAACTCCAAAGTTGCGAGTTTTTCATCAAGTTCCATCTTCTGTTTTCTTTCCTCATGTTCCATTTTTCTAATTTCAGCCTCAGCAGCAGCTTGAAGTTTTCTCTCCTCTGCAGCAGCTTGAAGTTTTCTCTCCTCTGCAGCAGCTTGAAGTTTTCTCTCCTCTGCAGCGGCTTGAAGTTTTTTGTCTTCCATTTCCATCTGGAATTTTCTTTCATCAGG
>JAMPIV010012463.1:0-84532 GCA_024509875.1 Oreohelix idahoensis
GTTTAAGGGTAAATTAGATTATCGACAGTTGTTCTAAGTAAGGTACTTCAGAAAGGGAATAATGGACAGTAAATAGATTGGAATTTGTACTTATTATATAATGGGGATTTTGTAATTAAATTGGAGTTTAATTTTATTGAAAGGATATGGAAGGTTAGTATACTATATGTTGAAGTGTTATGTTCAGAAAGGGTTATGTAATATAGTTTGGGGGATGGATTTTTGAGGTTTTGGAGTTATATGTGTAAATGATTTGCGTATATCTAAGCAAATGAGTTAAGGCCTTATTAAAGAGTGAATTCCAAGTTGGTTCAATAGAATGGAAAACGTATCAAGGGGGACAATCTAAAATGTGGGGTATTTTCTTGATGAAATTACGAACATATGATTAAGGATATACAAATTCTACATGATGCAATGTATGTGATAAGCAAACTATAAGTCAGAAGAGTTTCAGGACAAACACTGGGGTAAGAACAAGGCGATATCCTTATCACCTTTTTCTTTCATACTACCTCATGGACGACTTGTCTATCAAGGCATGTAAGAGAGAACATGCAAAGTATTCATGGGTACTGATGTAGTGAGACAAGGTCTATGATTTCAGAGCTAGCTTTTGCTGATGATGTTGTCATGATTGCTAAATCAGAGACACATACTCCATTTCCAACCGCCAACCTCGAAAGAAAGATGGATAAGAGAGGTATGGACATAAGCATCTCTAAAACAAAATACCATGTGATATCACGAGAAAAAAGAAAACATCAGATTAATTGGAGAACAGGTCTCGGAGCAGGTCGACCACTGTTTAAATAGTCTCGAGTTATTATAGACCTAAGGAGGCATCAAAGAAGAGTTGGCCCCACTTCGAATAAGCACGGCTGGGAACTTTTTCAGGCCATAAATCGGATTCCTCACAAGAAAAGGTTGGTAAGAAAACGAAAATCTGTATACCGCTCCACCTATGTCCCATCTTGACAATGGATCAGTCATGCAGTGAATACAAACCACAAAACCAGATCCAAACCACAGAAATGAGTATCCTAGGAAGGTGGATGAAGTAAACAAGAAGAGACAAGGAGCAACAGACGATACGTTCAACTAAATACCTCCCGCTGCAGACCCAAATAAACATCCCAACTAAGATGGTTTGGCCATGTCTGTAAAATGAACGAACGAACCGAACGAACGTATATTTCGAAGGTTAAGAATTGGGCGCGCAGCCCTCTACACATTCTGCCCTTTCACTCGCATTTTATCTTGCATACTAATATCCTTTTATGTCGCCACAAAATACTTACTTACGTAGTCGTTCCCCTTCTACCGTGAGGTGTAGAGGTTTGGAAGAGAGAGCGCCAACTAGTTCTATCACTGTCTCTTCCTGCCTGTTCCATCTAGTCCTCGGTCCTTCAAAGATTGTCTAATGTTTGTCCTCCCACGGAGAAGGTGCTACCACGACAAGCATGGAAACAAAAAGCCAGGATCCGACCCCAAACGACCCAATTCCGCGAGACAACATTAGACATCTTTGAAAACAGAGACTAAATGTACAAAATAAGGCAAGAAGAATACAGCTGATGAATAGTCTGCGCTGACTTCTTCCAAACCTATACACCCTCACGGTAGAAGGTAACGACTAAGTAAGTATAATTTTTCATTCTCAGATGACTTTCACAAGAAAAATAAATAAGGATATATCTATTAACTTCATGTCTCTGAGACATCAAACAAGAAATAGAAATGAAGTATTATATCTTATTATCCTTCATGTCTCTGAATGACTTCACAAGAAATAGAAATGAAATTTATTATAAATTATTATATTTTCATTCTCTCGATGACGTTTCCACAAAAATGAAAAGAAGTATATATATTTATATGCTTCATTTCTCTGATACATTCCACAAGAATAAAATGAATATATAGCTTATTATATTTCATTCTCTGATGACTTTCACAAGAAAATAAAATAAGTATTATATCTTATTAGACTTCATTCTCAGATGACAATTCACAAGAATTAGAAATAATATTAAATACTTATATGTTTTTTCATGTCTCTGATGACTTTCATCAAGAAATAAAATGAAGTATATATCTATTATGCTATCCCATGACTCTGATGAACATTCACGAAAAATAAGAAATGAATAATATCTATTATCTTCATGTCTCTGATGACATTCACGAGAAAGAAAAGACTGAACCATTGATGAACATTTGTTACAAAAAATTCTGAAATGCCTTTCACTCATTCCCCAAACAAGCAAAATGTTGTTACACCTTTAAGATAAAAAGCACAGAAATCTGTTTTGTTGTGTTTTCTCACCTACAGTAGAACCATACACCACATGGAAGACACTCTCTTTTCATGAGCAGCTACCATCAAAGCATCATTGCCATCATGCCTGGTGTGGCTTGTAGGGCAACAAAAAATTGATTCACTTTGCTCGGTCGGGCCATCCTCTTACAGTGAACCAACTCTTTTTTCTTTCTTTGCATCATAGTCCTCCACTGTCCTTCACAAATGTTTTGGTCACCTCTCTCTTTCGTTTTCCTTCAGGGTCCCATAGCATTAGCTTTTCTTGTGAGGCATCGGGTCTCTTCTGGACATGCCAACCCAGCGACCAGCCGTCTGCCCATGTTATGAATGGTGTGCATATCCTCTGGCGTAGCTCACGAGTAAGCAGATCATGTTGGTGGTGGATGATATTCTCCAAAAATTCAGAGAATTTTTTCTTAGCATTTGTTTGAAAAGAGGACAAGTTCGACATTTCCTTCTCTTAACTCTCAATCTCGCCGCACCAGAGAGAAAGCAACAGAAAGCACACAGCTCGGATATAATCCGTTAATTTTGTGCTTGTGTCTGTACATGAAAGGACTTTCCAATGTTGGTTTTAGACTAAAATAGGCTTTTGCCTTGCTTTGTTCATTCTTTGTTGTACTGTCTTGTGCTTACCCGCCGTCTGGTGTTACTATGCATCCTAGGTATGTGAAAGCATCTTCTTTCCAGTTGCTGAGTTCCTTACTGAGATGGGCTTCAGGTTGCTCACATTGAGCGACAAACCTCGTGACTTCTTTAGTGATGTTCAAGCCCCCACCCTGCTGGCTATACTTTTTAATCTATCCGTTGTTCTGGATGTGTTGATGGAATGTCTACATGCAATGTCATCTGCATAATCCGTCTTCCAAGGTAGAAATGTAGACCATCTATTCCACTTGACTGCCCGCTGTTTTGTCTGGCGCATCAGCCAGTCTATGACTGTTAAAAATAGAGTGGTTGATAAGGGGCATCCCTGTCGTACTCCTGTCTTCACTTCAAGTTAGTTGCCTGTCCAACGCTACATGTAAATTGAGATAGAGCTTTTATGATTGACACTATGCAGTTTGGAATATTTTCATAAGGCCTCTGCACATTACATCAAAACTGTCCCTATGTCTTACGATCCAACAGCCCATTTTTCAAAATCAAAGAAATTAATGTACACTTGTCTTTTCCATAAGAGCAGTGCTCTATAAAAGTTCCAGAGGGTATATATCTGCTCTACACATCTTCCTCTTCTTTTTAAATCGCTTTGGTTTTCTTTCCTCAGTAAGTGGTCTATGCTTTTGAAATTCTCTGTATAATTCTCCAGCCAAGAATTTTGCCTGGGACATCTGGAAGGAGGACGAGTTATTCCTCTCCAATTATTGCAGTCTGTAAGATCTTCCTTTGTGGGGAATTTGGCCAATTATTCATTTGTTTCCACTCCGTAGGTGTTGTCCCCTGTTTTTCCAGACTAGTGCAAATAGTGGATTCTAATAGTTTCTGCTGCAGCTCGTGTCTGTTTTAAATAGCCCTGACCCAAATTTTTTTAAGTTTTCATGACCAGATCTTTGCTTTTGTCCATTCTTTAACCCTTTGATTGGCTGTGATGACTTCTTCTTTTTCATGGAATGTCTGTATATAAATCTAGATCATTTTCAGCCTCAGGAACATTCAATTGTGTCTTTGTGTGTTCCTTGTTAGAGATGTCTCTGAAATGCTCTCCCACTTGTTTCCTTGACTCTGCTGTCGTGATGAGATCCTGCTTATCTCTTACTAAAGTAATAATGTTTCACCTTGTTTTCCCCTGATAATATTTTGTATACTGGCTTTTTCATTTCTCAGTTCAGGCTCCTCTGCCTGTCATCAGATCGTCTAGAAATCCTGTTGTTGCTCGGGTTTGGCATTTAACTTCCCTTGTCCAGCTGACTGTTCTCTTTGCTATATAGATAGCTTTCAACGGGACTTTGCCTTCTGTTTTCTTCTTTTCGTTCTCCTGTCTCATTGTTATGGTTTGTTGAAATATTAGAGCTCACAAGAAGTATTATTGAATTTTTTTTTTGTTAAAAAATAATGTGATAAACAAATTGGATGGATGTGAAAAAAAAAATTGAAAAATAGGTGATTGCGTCCCTACGAGTACAAAAAGACAAAAAGAATAACACCATTACGGCCACAAGGCCTTCGTCAGGGATAAGAAAGAAAGTGGAAGGCTTAGATAGGAACACATGATAACGCTAAATAAAATATTTAAAATATAAAAATAGGTTCTTCCCTTAATGGCATGCGAAGTCCTAACACTTTTGCTGTGCCCGCGAACGGACAAGTGTGCCCCAAAAGGGAATGACTGGCCACAACTGGATGTACACAATACATACTAAGGAACTAACACACGAAACTGAACAATAAACTACCAAAATGTAAGAGTAGTGGGACTGGAAATAAAGAGGACAGAGAGGATGTTGAAATTAATAAATATAAATAAAAAAATCAAGACATATAAAACACTGTGTAATTACATATTCATACATATTATTGAAGGCGGCTGAAAAATAGAATAATAAGTCGAAAGGGAGACAAAATATAACAACGAGAGAAAGTGACCTCAGACAAAAGTATGTAGATGTTCAACGCACGGTTTTAGACTCACACCATGCGGTGATCAGACGGGATCAGCAAAGCTGTTCCTCGGCTAGCGTGTCAGAGGAGCAGATCTGATTGCGTGACCTGGATGTCAATGGACCACTGTCAATCAGACCGACCATTAAAGTGGTATGGCAACTGGTGTGGATTTTTTTGCTGAAGATGTCATTACAGTGCTGGCTTCGAATCTGTCCCCAAGTCCATTTCCTGTTTGGCCAATATAGGTTTTTGCAGCAACGTTTTACATATAATCGTATAAATGACATTGCGCGACTCACACGTGAAGCTACTAGTGAATGGTTATGTAGCCTCCATGAAAAGACACCTTGTGGTTGAGATGACATACTTGCACATGATGCATCGTGTCCGACCACTAGGTAAGGTCCAAAGTGAATTTTAATTCCTAACATGTAAATGTAAGGTAGAGTGAAACATGTTTCTATAGTAGTAGGTCCCAAGTCACATTCGAACAGTCTTCGCTAATTCTGAATTTTGTTTCTAGGTGATATCAGAGCATTTCAAGTGCAAGCAAAATGTGTATTTGACCTTTTTTTTTTAAATTTGTAATTTCTCTAACCTATAAACTATCTTTACTTGTGCTTTATACCGCGCACTGTAAAGCATTTGAGACATGTAAAACCATAGAAAATTATTAAAAAAGCTTAGAAAGCATCTAACATCGATGGGAAGCCACCCTGAGAATTATAATAACTACATGTACTGGCAACAAACATCAGCTTTGAAAATATATAAGCCACACAGAACATTTTTAGTAGCAGAATTAAAAATGTGTTTTTTATACATGTTTTTTGAGAGATTCTGTGATGGCCATTTTTGAACAGTTTAATGCCATACACTGATCTCGAGTGTTTGCTACTGTTGGAACCACTACTCGAAAAGCGAGGGGAGGCAATAAACTGTAAAATTAGAAGAACATCGTCCCTGGAGAATTATGAACTTGTGGCACCTTAATTAGTTGATAAATCACAATTGGGCAACTCGCGCCGAGATAAGATTTAGAACCTTCTAGTAATATTTCCCTTGACGTTTGACATAAATTTTAGATATACTGAAAGAATATTGTCAAGTATGTGTTGGTATTAAAGACTGTGCATACCATTGTAATGTATAAATAACATTAAGAGTAACGGTGTAGAGATTAAATGAAAGAAACCAAATCTTTTGTAACTAAAGTTATCAGTTAAATAAGTTCACCATTGGTGTGGTAAATTAAGTGTTTGTAAACTTAAGTTAAATTACAGTTAAATTAAGTTCTCTTGTGTGTTAAATTAATGTTGTAACTAAAGTTTAAAGTTACAGTTTAAATACGTTCACTTGGTGTGGTAAACTTAATGTGTGTAACTAAATTTAAAGAGTTACAGTTAAATAAAGTCCTTCACTGTGGTATAATTAATTTGTAACTAAAGTTAAAGTTACAGTTAATATAATTCATCTTGGTTGTGGCAAATTAAAGTGTAGTAACTAAATTTAAAGTTACAGTTAAATTAGTTTCACTTGGTGTAGCAAATTAAGGTTGTAACTTAAAGTTTAAAGATTACAGTTAAATAAGTTCCACTTGTGTGGTAAATTAATGTGTTAACTTTGTAGTTTTACTACTTAAGTAACTGGTTGTCAATTTTATGTAGCTTGTAAAAAGAACTTTTTTGCCCAGAATGGCAGATAGGCCCAAAACCTCTAGCTTTTTACATTAAATCTAGGCCAAGAACATGGTTTCAGCCAGAGAACTTTCTGACTTCGTTTATTTACTTTGGTGAAGAGAACAGAAACAACAAGAAAGTATAAAGAAGAAAAGACAGCCTGGAGGCAGAGAAAGCACAACACAGCCAGAGATAGGCCTCTGAATGGGAGAAAAGAGACTGGCCAGACTCAGCACAAAAAGGCCCAGACCAAAGAGAAAAGAAAAGCAAAGAGCTTTTGAGAGCAGAAAGCTGAAAAGCAAAGATCTCCACTAAGCCATGGAAAGAGAAAAGGAAGAGATGGAAAGAAAAAAGGAGAGGCATTCGCTAAGAGAAAGGACAGGCCGAAAGAGCAGAAAAGAAACAGGAGGGCAATCCAAGAACAGAAAGAACAGGCCGAAAGAGCCATTATATTAAGGAATTGAAAATGAAGTAAATAAATTTGAATCTAATTTCTAACAATGGCGGTCCTGGTAGCTCCCTCAAAGTAGCTTCTATGGGGAACCTTCAGTCCTCTTAATAACAATTAGAATTGAGTTTTTCATTGCATACAAAACCTGCCACCTTACTAGTTCTATTGTTACAACGCTCAAGTAGTAGTACATGCTGCCTGACCTTTACCAGGTCTATGTGTAGCAGAACAGCTCAATGAAGTAGTACATGCCTGACCTTACCATGACCTATTGTGTAAGCAACAGCTCATGTTGTAGTACACTGTTGTGATGTCATGAGTATCACTCATGCCCTAATATGCCTTTCAAGCTGATAGAACATCTTTCAGTGTTGTTAGTTTAACTAGTACTCCGCGAGTTTCTTGCTCTTTTGCAGCCAATACCAATTGAAGATTCCTTGTTGGCTATCTACACTGTAATCTAGAAATTTCCCTGAGGCTTTTTTCTGCCTATCCAAAACTGTGCCTAGCTGAAGTTAAAAGCATCCCAGTTTATATCCAGCTTGGCTTGCATTTAAAGATCATTACATATTGTTCCCAAGAGGGAGGAAGAACCACATGCATACTGTGCAATTCCCTACCACCAAACTAAAGCTATTCAACCATAACCAGTGCTAAAATACTATGCTCTGTTCTAAGCTCTCCAAAAAATTGTCACATACTGCCACAGAGCCACTTCCCTCCTCATCTCCCATCCTGCCTATCACTGGACCATAAGTAATGGGTTTGAAAACATCGAAAAAAGGTGATTCGACCTTACGAGGACAAAAACAAAGAAAGTAGTCTACGCTTACGGCACAAGGCCTTCGTCAGGAAAGAAAGAAAGTGTGAAGGCTAGATATGATACAATAAAACTTATAATAAATATTTAAAAAATAATATAAGGCAAAAATAAATTATAAATAAAACCTACGTAGCCTGCTTCGTCGGTACTGAAGGCCAAGTGACTTAATCTACAATCCTATCACGCTACATGTTGAAAAGGACGTGGGAACTCATGAACCCCGATGTACACAACTACAAACTAACTAAAGAAACTAAAAAAGTAAAAAATGAGAAAAAATAATACGAAAAAAATACCCACAAACGTATAAAAGTGGGACTGGAAGACATTATTAGAAGAGAAAAATAGAAGAATAGATAAGAGTGGAAAGAGTCAAAATAGAGCAAGGAGCGGAAAAGTGACCTCAACAAAGTGTGAAAAGTGTTTGAGACCGGCTTGTTTTTAGACAACACCCCTGAAACCCCTTGCGTGGATAAGTCGGTTCTCAAGCTGTTCTCCGGCTGGCAGTGTCAGAGGACAGGGATCGATCGCAGTGACCTGGATGTCCATGAAACCATATGTGTCAGGACCATTGAATTGTGGTGCCAACTGGAGTGACTTATGGCTGACAGATGGTCATTCAAGTTGCTGGCTGAATCTGTCCCCAATTAGAATGCTTTTTGCCAATATAGTGTTTTACAGCAACGGTTTTTTTAAAAAACATATGAACGGTATAAATGACATTGCGCATTCACACGTGAAGCTACTAGTGAAAATTATGTACAGGACCTTAAGGACAGGAACACCTTCCTGGGTTGAGATACATACTTGCAACAGTGTTCATCGTGTCCCAAACACAGGTATGTGCCAAAGTGATGGCTTTCTCCATTGGGAGACGGCTGTGAACAAGAAGCTCCTTACAAAGTTTCTTTATCCGCGTCTAATATGCCCACTCAAAGGGCTTTCAAACCGAATACTAACTTGGTCATAGGCACGTAGCTTTTGGAGATAGGTAGGTGGCGGAAAAGGATTCTGATTGACAGCATACTGTGAGGTGATGTCCAAATTAATTTTGAATCTACATATCCAAGATGATTTTTATAGTGAGGTTTGAGGCCTCCTGAACAGAAGATGGGGAGCACACGTTTTACAGCAGAGGTAAGAACAATGTTCTAATAGAAGCCTGCTACGAAGAAGAATCCAACATCTCATTTGCTCAAAGTGAAGTCATCGGTCGTCTTGGCACAAACAGCGGAGGCGAAGAAGTTGTGAAAAAAGGAAGGGAGTCACACAGCCCGAGATGAGAAGCGTATACAGAGTAGACTGTGCACAGTCGGCCTTGTAGTATACAGAGTATTAAGGCCAGCAGGGCGGATAGAAAAATAGTACTTGACAAGGAAGCTGTGAAGATACTGTGAAACGAGGAGGGGAACTTGATGTGGGGGGAAAATGGTGACAAAAGTCGATGAGCGATATAAATCAGTCTCAGACATATCTGTGAAGACCTATGCCTACATCGATATAACTCTGCGTAAAACCCCGGGAAAGAACCGGATATTTTGCGATATCTGATCACCATGGCCCCAAAAACCTGCATGCATAGCTAGACCCCATCTTCGTTACTTATGCAACAACCACAAATTTGGTCAAAAAACTGACCATTAATTCAAAGGAATTCAGTTAAAGGACCAGTTCATGCAAGACGAGAAGATGACAGAGCTAAAGAAGCGCATGCGTTGGTCAAAAAAAACCGAAGAGCTCGGAGACCTCAGAGTGGGATAAGTTACAGAGAACAGACTCTAACAAGACAAGACGTAGACGGTTCTGCTGAGAGTCCGGATAAGAGGAGAAAGTTGTAAGACATATTGGTGTCTTTAACAAAGGAGGAAATTCCTCAACGGATAGGCTTGAAAAATGCTAGACGAGGAGATGTTCAGAAAATGTGTCTGCATGATGGACAGAACAGCTGAACAATAGGTCTTCCGAGGTTTGTCGATTCTTATTGAATTTTGGGGTAGCATTAGAAATACAGCCTTGCCCTTAAGAAGCTTGTTACATGAATCACTACATTACGAGTAACTAGGGGAGGACGAGCAATTGGACTGGTGAAATGAGCTGTTAATAGTGATTGGTTACAATGCGATTGTTTAGAAACATCGCATCGCTGGGTCGCTAAGCCTAGAAAAAAGAGCCATTGGTCAGACTCTGGTATTTTACCTTCACTTAGGTTATAAAGTCCTTCTGCCAGATGACCCAATGGCTCCTCCCCTGGTGTCCACCGTTTTTGATGAGCACTTTCGCAATCTCTAACGCGCAAGAAGGTTATGAGATGCACGCGTGACTCTGCCAGAGAGTGAAATTGAATATAAGCAATCTACGAGTGGCAGAGCAGCTCTGAATGTGCATGTATGGTGGTACTTGATATACTAGTTCCATGCATGAGAAAATCCTCCAGGTTTTAGGTGTAAATAAAGGGGGTTTAGTAGAGTCCAGTAAAGCCCCCCCCGTGCAAGCATGGTCGGATTCCATACCTGAGACTGCAATGCGTCTTGCTTTTTTCTCAAAAATGAAACTTCAGCGCTTTTTCAATTGCGACGTGAAACGCGATGAAGCATCCTGCAGGAGATTGTATTGTCAATGTTGTCCGGGACGAAGAGGTATACAGAATTTTTAGCCCCCTTACTAAGAACAGAGCGTTTACTCTCCTCAGTAGAGCGGCGAGATCTGAAGGGGGATGCCCCAGAGTTACCTGAGTGCATGATGGAGTGAGGGAGGATGGACGGTCCGTTTTATGGGTAGGTAGGAGATCGACGGATAGTTTTTATAGGTTTATATAACGTTGGAAAGGAATTCATGAAGCTGCCGGTTCAATGTTGTGATAGTGGTGCGTATCACATAAATGAGTAAAAGGGAAGTTGTTGATTGGTGAGGGACAACGTAAAGTAGAAG
Source organism: Oreohelix idahoensis (assembly GCA_024509875.1). Lineage (NCBI taxonomy): Eukaryota > Metazoa > Mollusca > Gastropoda > Stylommatophora > Oreohelicidae > Oreohelix > Oreohelix idahoensis. The sequence goes on from JAMPIV010012463.1 coordinate 10,809, forward strand.
CAGTAACCTGTGTCTGTTTGGCCACTGAGAATCGATAGAAAGCGGGAGTGAATTGGGCGGTACACTACGCCGGTCAAGATCACTCCTTTTCAAGCCACCAACGTGATAGGATTTTATAGCTTCGCATGTTCAGGAGTGTGACCTAGGTTCCCTTGGATTTTATTAATGTTAATTCTTTTTTATTTAGTTTATTGGAAGAGTTATCCATTTTTAAAAAAATATTCATGTAGGAAGTTTCTTATGTCTCCTAGACTACCTTCACTGTAGATTCTTTTCCTAGGACAATCGTGGTTTATTCGTGTTGCCGTAACGTAGACTACTTTCTTTCTTGTCATTTGTCACACGATAAGCGAATCACCTTTTTTTTCGATTTTTTTCAATACCTTCCACTTGGTCTCGTGATAAGCAGGGAGCTGATGAAATGGCTCTGTGCATTGATGTGTACAATTTTTTGAAAAGAATGCTTATGAACCAAGCATCTAGAATTTCATTAGTGAGGGCATAGTGTTCCTAGAAATGTAATTGCAGTAGAGGATCTGATGAAATCTCGGGCCACATTTTGTTCCTGACCCCCCTAAAAATCCGTAAATAAAATTTCCTTGCACGATGCTAAATTACTAATAATAATAAATTGTTGAACCAATGAAATAAATATCCGCTAAGATGATAGTAAATGTATAACTGTGCTTAATATTCATAATTCTCAGTGCTGAAATCCTCTGAAGCTGTCAATGCAAGATCGTCTAAGAAATTCCTTTTTGTTGCAATGGATTGGCATTTAACTTCCTTGGTCCACTGACTAGGTTCTGTATCTATATATTGCTTATACACTGGTGAGACTTCGCTCTGATTCTTTTCTTTTCATTTCCTTTCTCATTTTAGTTCATTTGAGGTATTGATTCACAGAGAGGCTTTATTCAATTTTTTGGAAGGTTAAATGTATGGGACAGAACAAATTGGATGGATATGAATAAACAGTAAATTGAAAAAATTGGTGATTTCTAGACTAGTACGAGGACAAAAGAACATTATAGAAAGTAGTCCATAACGTTACGGGGGCCAAACAAGGCCTTTCTTCCCAGGAAAAGAAAGAAAGTAAGGCAGATTAGAGAACATAAGAACTTAAATGATTATAAAAAAATAAATAAATAAATAAATATAAAAAAAAAAAATAATAAAAAAAACCTAGGTACTTCCCTAAGCGAAGCATCTAAATTCTATCACGCCTTGGTGTTGAAAAGGAAGTGACTCTTAACCCCGATGTACACAATACAAACTAAGAAACTAATAATAAAAAAACGAAAAAAAAACCCAAACGTAAATAAAAGTTGGGACGGAAATAAAGAGGAAAAATAGAAGAATAGGATAAGAGTGGAAAGAGTCAAAATAACAAGAGAGGAAAGTGACCTCAACAAAGTGTGAAAGTGTTGAGACCGGCCTGGTGTTTAGACACCCCTTGCGTGGATAAAGTCGGTTCTCAAGCTGTTTTCTCACGGCTGCAGTGGCAGAGTACAGGATCGATCGCAGGACCTGGATTCGATGGGCCCATGGTGGTCGGACCATTGAATGTGTGCAACTGGTGTGGAACTTTTGCTGAAAGATGTCATACAATGCTGGCCTGAAGTCTGTCCAAGTCGTTTGCCTGTTTGGCCAAATATAGGTTTTTTTGCAGCCACGTTTTTACATATGATCGTATAAAGACATGCACGACTCATACGTGAAGCTAATGTGATGTGTATGTACCTCAGAAAATGACACCTTGTGGTGAAATGACATACTTTGGCACATGTTGCATCGTCAACAACAGGGTATGTCCAAATTTGATCAAATTTCTACATGTAAATGTTAAGTCGATGATACATGTTATAAGTAGTAATGTCCAATGTCACTTTCAACAGTCTTCGCTATTCCTGATTTTTTCTGAATGATTTCAGAGCTGTCAAGTGAAAGCAAAATGTGTATTTTGACCATTATCTTAAATTTAACTTCTACCTATAATCTATCTAAACTTTCTGTAACACCACTGTAAAGCATTGAGACAATTAAAAATGAAAAAATTATAAAAAAGCTAGTAAAGCATCAACACGTGGTAAGGGACCTAAGAAATATAAACAACAGTCTGCAACAAACATCAGCTTTTGACAAATAAGCAGCCCACATGTTAACATTTTTAGCAGATTAAAAAAGGTGTTATATATGTTTTGATAGTATTCGTGATGGCATTTGGACATTTTTGCAACTGATCTCGAGTATTTTCACTGTTGGAACACTCACTGCAAAGCAGGGGAACAATACTGTATAATTAGACTCGTCTGGGAATTAGAGAACTTGTGCACCCATAATGAAAAATCACAATTGGCGACCGCGCCTGGATAATTATATAACCTTTCTATAAATTCACTTGAAGTTTACATAAAATGTCAATTGACAGAAAGAAATTGTCAAGTGTTTTGGTTTTGCTATTAAAACTGAATCAATATTGGTCAATGTGGGATGTGAAGTGTTTGATAAAGACTGACATTCCATTGTAAGTATAAATAACATAAAAGCTAACGGTTAAGAATAATTGAAAGAAACAAAATCATTTTGTAACTAAAGTTACTGTTACATTAAATAGTTCACTTGTTGGCAAATTTAAGTGTTGTAAATAAAGTTAAGTTAATTTAAAAAGTTGATCATTGGTGTTGCAAATTAATTTGTAACTAAAGTTAAAGTTACAGTTAAATAAGTTGTTTCACTGGTGTGGCAAATTAATGTTGTAACTAAAGTTAAAGATACAGTAAATAAGATATCCTGATTTCACTTGTGTGCCAAATTAAGTTTTAAACTAAAGTTAAAGTTACAGTTAATAAGTTGTTCACATTGGGTGGGGCAAATTTAGGAGTTGTACTAAATTAAATTACAGTTAAATAATTCACTTGTGTGCAAATTCAGTGGTTGTAACTAAAATAAAGTTACAGTTTAAATAAGTTCACTGGTGTGCAAATTAAGTGTTTACTAAAGTTAAAGTTACAGTTAAATTAAGTTCACTAGGTTTGGTAAATTAATGTTTAACTAAAGTTAAGTTACAATAAATAAGTTCACTTGGTAGGTAAATTAAGTGTTGTAACCTAAAGTTAAAGTTATAGTTAAATAAATTTCACTTTGGTTGGCAAATTAAGGTTGTATACTAAAGTTAAAGTAAAATTTAAATAAGTCATTAGGTGTGGCAAATTAAGTGTTGTTAACTAAAGTTAGAAGTTACAGTTTTTTTTATTTTTTTTTTTTTATTATTTTTTTTTTTTTTTTGTAAATAATCACTTGGTGTGTAAATAATGATAAACTAAAGTTAAAGTTACAGTTAAATATTTCACCTGGTGTTTGCAAATTAAGTGTTGTAAACTAAAGTTAAAGTTGCCAGTTAAATAAGAACACTTGTGTGCAAGATTAAGTTTAGTAACTAAAGTTAAAGTTACAGTTTAAATTTAAGATCACTGTAAGGCAAAATAAGTGTTGTAACTAAAGTTAAAGTTACAGTTAAATAAGTTCACTTGGTGTGGTAAATTAAGTGTTGTTTACTAAAGTTAAACGTTACAGTTAAATAATTTTACTTGGTGTAGGCAAATTTAAGGGTTTGTAGCCGAAGTTAAAGTACATTTAAATAAGTTCAACTTCTCGGAAAATTAAGAGTTTGTAAACTAAAGTTGAAAGTTACAGTTAAATAAGTTTCCCTTTGTGCAAATTAATTTGTAACTAAAGTAAATAATAAAGTACAGTTAATAAGTTCCCTTGATGTGGCAAATTAAGTGTTGTAACTAAGTTGAAAGAACAGTTAATTAAATCACTGTGTGGTAAATTAAATTAGTAACTAAAGTTAAAGTTACATTAAATAAGTTTCACTTGTTGGTTAATTAAGTTTGTAACTAAAGTTAAAGTTACAGTTAAATAATTCACTTGGTGTTTGGCAAATTTAAGTGATTAACTAAATTTAAAGTTAAACCTTAAAAATAAGTTTTTAACTTTGAGGTAAATAAAGTTGTTGTAACGAAAGTTAAAGTTACATTTAAATAAGGTTTCCCTTGAGTGGCAAATTAAAGTGTTTTTAACGAAATTTAAAGTTCATACAATAAGTTCACTTGGTGTGGGCAAATTAATGTTGAACGAAAGGTACATTAAAATAAGTTGTTTCCACTTGTGTGTGCAAATTAATGTTTTTAATATAGTTAAAGTTTACAGTTAAATAAGTCCACTTGGTGCTGTAAATAAGTTTTGTAAACTAAAGTTTAAAGTTACTTAAATAAGTATCACTGTGTAAGGTAAGATTAGTTGTCGTAACTAAAGTTAAAGTTTATAGTTATATAAGTTTCACTTAGTGGGTAATAAGGTGCTTAACTAAAGTAAAGTTACAGTTAAATTAAGTCACTTGTGTGGTAAATTAATGGTGTAACTAAAGGTAAAGTTACAGTTAAATAAGTTGTTACACCTGGTGTTGGCCAATTAAATGGTTGAATACACTAAAGTTACAGTTGCAATTAAAAATCCACTTGGTGGTGGCAAATTAAGTTTTGTAACTAAATGGTAAATTACAGTAAATAAGATCCCTTAGTAAGGCAAATTTAAGTGTTGTAAATAAAGTTAAAGTTACAGTTAATTAAGTTCACCTTTTGGTGTGGTAAAATTAAGTGTGGTAACTAAAGGTTAAAGTTACAGTTAAATAAGTTTACACTGTGGTAAGGTAAATTTTAAGTAGTTTGTTAGCTAAAGTTTAAAGTTTACAGTTTTAACTAGTTCACTTTGATGTATGAAAATTTAAGTTGATATGTGAGCACTTAAAGTTAAAGTTTACAGTTTTAAATAAGTTCCACTTGGCTGTGGCAAATTAAGTGTTGTAACTAAAGCGTTAACAAAGTTACATGTTAAATAAGTTGTCACTTGGTATGTGCAAAATTAAGTGTTTTGTAACTTAAGTTTAAAGTAACAGTTAAATAGTTCACTGGTTGTGGTAAATTAATGTTGTAAACTAAAGTTAAGTTACAGTTAAATAAGTTATCACGTTGTGTGGTAAATTAAGTTTTGTAACTAAAGTGTAAAAGTTACAGTTTAAATAAAGTTCACTTGGTGTGGCAAAAATTAAGTGTTGTAACTAAAAGTTAAAGTTTACAACTTAAATAGAAGTTCACTTGGTGTGGTAAATTAAAGGTGTTGTAACAAAGTTAAAGTTACAGTTAAATAAGTCCCTTTGTGTGGCAAATTAAGTTTTAACTAAATTAAAGGTTCATTACTTAATTTTCACTTGTGTGCCCCCCACCCCCCAAAAAAAAAAAAAAAAAAAAAAAAAATTAAGTGTTGTAACTACAGTTACAGTTTAACCAGTTAAATAATTGATCACTGGAGTGGCAAATAAGTGTGTTACTAAAGTTAACGTTGCAGTCAAAAAATCACTGTGTGGTGCAAATTAAGCGTGTTGTAACTAAAGTTTTAAAAGTTACATTTAAAAATAAGTTCACCTTGGTGTGCAAAATTAATGCTTAACTAAAGTAAAGTTACAGGTAAATAATGACTTGTGTGCAAATTAAGTGTGTAACTAAAGTTTAAAGTTACAGTAAATAAGTCACTTGGTGTCCAAATTAATGTTGTCACTAAAGTTAAAAGTTACAGTTAAATAAGGTCACTTGGTGCGTTAAATTAAAGTTTTGTAACTAAAATTTAACAATACAGATAAAATAAGTTCACTTGTGTTTTTAGATTTAAGTGTTGTAACTAAATTAAATTTACCATTTAAATAAGTCACTTGGTTGGCAAATTTAAGTGTTGTAACTAAAGTTTAAATGACAGTTAACTAAGTTGTTCCACTTGGTGTGGCAAATTAAGTATTAGTAACAAATTAAATTACAGTTAAATATGTTTTCCACTTGGTATGGGCAAATTAAGTGTTTTAAACTAAAGTTAAAGTACATTAAAGTTTCACTTGGTGTGGGCAAGTTAAGTGTTGCAACCTAAATTTTAAAGTTACATTAAATAAGTTCACTTGGTGTGGCAATTAATTTGTAACTAAATTTAAAAGTTACAATAAATATGTCACTTGGTTGGCAAATTAATGTTGTAACTAAATATAAAGTACACTAAATAAGTTTCACTTGGGTGTGATAAATAAATGTTGTAACTAAATTAAAGTTTACAGTTAAATAAGTTTACTTTGGTGTGGGCAAATTAAGTGTTGTATCAAAGTTAAGGTTCCAGTATACATAAGTTCACTTGGTGTGGCAAATTATGTGTTGTATACTTAAAGTTACAGTTACAGTTTTTAAATAATGTTTGTTCACTTGGGCGCAAATTAATTGTTGTAACAAAGTTAACGTACAGTAAAATAAAGTTCACTTGTGTGCAATTAGGTTTGAAACTAAATAAAGTACATTAAAAATAGTTCAACTTGTGTGGCAAATTAAGTGTTTGTAACCTTAAGTTAAAGTTACAGGTAAATAAATTTACTTGGTTGCAAATTAAGTGTTTGCAACTAAATTTAAATTTACTGTTAAATAAGTTCACTGTTGCAAATAAAGTGTTTAAATAAAGTAATGTTACAGTTATAATTCACTTTGTGTAAATTAAATGTTTAACTATAAGTTACAATACAGTTTAAATAATTTCACTTGTGTTTTATTAAATTAAGTGTTGTAACTAAAGTTTAAAGTTACAGTTCGTTAAATAAGTTGTTCACTTGGTGTGGTCAAATTAAGTGTTTGTAACTAAAGATTAAAGTTACAGTTAAATAAGTTCATTGGTATGGTGCAAATTAAGTGTTGTAACTAAAGTTAAAGTTACAGTTAAATAAGTTACTTGGTGTGGCAAATTAGTGTATTGTAACAGAAGTTAAAGTTACAGTTTTAATAAGTTTCACTTGTGTGGCCAAATTAAGTGTTTGTAATTTAGTATAAAGTGACAGTTAAATAAGTTTCACTTGGTGTGGTTAATTAAGTGTTGTAAACTAAAGTTACAGATAAAGTTTAAATAAGTTCACTTGTTTTTAAATTAAGTGTTGTAACTAAAGTTAAAGTTACAGTTAAATAATTTGTTTACTTGTTGTGGCAAATGAAGTGTTGTAACTAAAGTTATAGTTACAGTTACAAAAGTTTTCACTTGTGTGTAGCAAATTAAGGTTTATAACAAAAGTTAACAGTTACAGTTAAATAAGTTCACTTTGGTGTGTATATTAAATGTTTGTAAACTAAAGTTACAGTTACAGTTAAATAAGTTCACTTGTTGTGCAGTATTACATTAAGTAGTTGTAACTAAAGTTAAAGTTATAGGTATAATAAGTTGACTTGTGTGTGCAAAATTAAGTGTTGCAACTAATTTATAAATTTACCGTTAAATTAAGTTGTTCACCTTGGGAGGCAAATTAAAGTTGTTGTAACTAAAAGTTAAAGTTACAGTTAAATAAGTTCACTTGGTATGGCAAATTAAGTGTTTGTAACTAAAGATTACAGATACATTAATACAGTTCACTATGTTTTTAATTAAGTTGATTGTAACAAAAGTTTAAAGTTACAAGTAAATAAATTCACTTGGTTCGTAAATTAATTTGTATCTAAATTAAAGGTACATTAAATTAATTTTCACTTGTGTCAAATTATTGTTTGTAAACTAGTTAAGAGGTTTACCCAGGTATTTCACTTATTTGGTGTGGGGCTAAATTAAGTGTTGTAACTAAAGTTAAAGTATACAGTTAAAATACGTTCACTTGGTGTGGCAAATTAAATGTTGATTGTAACTTAAGTTAAAGTTACAGTTTAAATAAGTCACTTGGTTGGTAAATTAATGTTGTAACTAAAAGTTACAGAGACTTAAATAATTCACTTGTTTTTAAATTAAGTGTTTATAACTAAAGTTACGATTACAGTTAAATAACTGTTTTCACTTTATGTTTTTAAATTAAGTTTTGTAAACTAAAGTTAAAGGTTATCAGTTAAAATAATGTTTCACTTGAGTTGCAAATAAAATTTGTAAACTAAAGTTAAAGATACAGTTAAATAAGTTGTCACATCCAATTGGTGTAGGCAAAAATTAAGTGTTGTACACTAAAGTTTAAAGTTACAGTTAAATAAGTTCAACTTGGGTGTGGTAAATTAAGTGTTGTAACTAATTTAAAGTTGACAGTTAAATAAGTTCACTATGGTGTGCAAATTAAAGTGTTGTCATTTAAAGTTAAAACTTCACATTAAATACGTTCCACTTGTGTGTGTAAATTAAGTTTTTAACTAAAGTTAAGTTAAAGTTTAAATTAATTCACATTTGTGTGGTAAATTAAGTGTTGTAACTAAAGTAAAGTTTTACGTAAATAATCACTTTTTGGCAAATTAAAAAGTTTGTAACAAAAGTTAAACTGACATTTAAATAAGTACACATGGGTTGGCTAATTAAGTTTTGTAACTAAATTAAAGTTACACTTAAATTAAGTTCACTTGGTGAGTGTAAATAAAGTGGTAGTAACTAATAGTTAATGTTACAGTTAAATAAGTCACTTGGTTGGCAAATGTAATGTGTAACTAAATAAAGTGTTTCAGTTATATAATTCAATTGGGTGGCAAATTAAGTGTTGTAACGAAAGTTACAGTTTACAGTTAAATAAGTTTGTTCACTTGGTAGTGGCTTCAAATTAAGTGTTGTAACTAAATTAACGTTAGTTTAATTCACTGGTTATTAAGTTAAATTAAAGTTTACAGGTTAAATAATTCACTGGAGTGGCACACAATTAAGTGTTGTAACTAAAGTTACGTTAAAGTTTACTCTGTTAAATAAGTTCACTTGAGTTTGTGGTCAAAATTCTACGGTCGGTTGTAATCTAAAGTTTGTAAAGTTAAAGTTTAGTCACATAAAGTTCACTTGGTGTGGTAACATTAAGTGTTGTAACTATAGTTACAGTTACAGTTTAAATAAGTTCACTTGGTGTTTTTAAATTAAGTTGTTGTAAAACTAAAAGATTAAAGTTACAGTTAAATAAGTTCCTTGGTGTGGGCAAATTAAGTGTTTGTAACTAAAGTTAAAGTTACAGTTAAATAAGTTGTTTCACTTGGTGTGGCAAATTAATGTTTTGTAACTAAAGTTAAAGTTTACAGTTAAATCTAGTTCACTTGGTGTGGTAAATTAAGTGTTTTGTACCTAAAGTTAAAGTTACATTTAAATAAGTTCACTTGGTGTGGAAATAAAGTGGTTGTAACGAAAGTTAAAGTTACGGTTAAATAAGTTCACATTGGTTGGCAAATTAAGTTGTTGTAACTAAAGTTATAGTTACAAATTAAATAAGTTCACTACGTGTAAATAAGTCTTTAAACTAAAGTTACAGTTAAATAAGTTCACTTGGTTGTTTTAAATTAAGTGATTTTAACTAAAGTTAAAGTTTACAGTTTAAATAATTCACTTGGTGTGGCAAATTAAGTGTTGTAACTAAATTAAAGTTACAGTTAAATGGTTCACTTGTTTAAAAATTAACGTTGTTTAACTAAAGTTAAAGTTCGTTAAATAAGTTCACTTGTTATGACAAAAGTTAAGGATGTATGTACCTAAAGGTCTAAATAAAGTTACATAAGTATTCTTACATTTAGTTGACAAATGAAAGTGTTGTAACTAAAGTTAAAGTTACAGTTTAAAAATTTCACTTGGGTGTGGTAAATTAAATGTTATAACTAAACGTTAAATTTAAGTTACATAAGTTTCACATGGTGGGTAAATTAAGTGTTGTAACTAAAGTGAAAAGTTACAGTTAAATAAGTTTACACTTTTGGTGTGGCAAAAAAAAAAAAAAAAAAAAAAAAAAAATTAAGTGTTGTAACTAAAGTTAAAGTTTACAGTTAAATAAGTTTCACACTGGTGTGGTAAATTAAGTGTTGTAAACTAAAGTTAAAGTTACAGTTAAATAAGTTCACTTGGTGTGGCAAATTAAGTGTTGTAACTAAAGTTAAAGTTACAGTTAAATAAGTTCACTTGGTGGGGCAAATTAAGTGTAAATGTAGGGTTGTACTAAAGTTAAAGTTACAGTTTAAATAAGTTTCACTTTTTGGTGTGGCAAATTAATGTTGTAACTAAAGTTAAACGTTACAGTATAAATAAGTTTCACTTGCTTGTGGCAAATTAAGTGTTGTAACTAAAGTTAAAGTTACAGTTAAATAAGTTCACTTGTTGTGGTAATATTAAGTGGTTGTAAACTAAATTTTACAAGATACATAAATAAGTTCACTTGGTGATATTAAATCTAAGTGTTGTAACTAAAGTTAAAGTTACAGTTAAATAAGTTTTCACTTGGTGTGGCAAATTAAGTGTTTGTAACTAAAGTTAAAGTTACAGTTTAAATAAGTTGTTCACTTTTGGTGTGGCAAATTAAGTGTTGGTAAACTAAAGTTAAAGTTTACAGTTATATAAGGTCACTGGTATGGCAAATTAAGTGTTTTACCTAAGTTTATAAAAAAAAAGTTACATAAGGTATCACTTATTGTGGCAAATTAATGTTGTAACTATAAAGTTAAAGTTACAGATTTTAAATAAGTTCACTTGAGTGTGGTAATTTAAGTGTTGTACACTAAAGTTACAGATACAGTTTAAATAAGTGTTCACTTGTGTTTTAAAAATTAAGTGTTTGTAACTAAAGATAAAGTTACAGTTAAATAAGTTCACTTTGGTGTTGGCAAAGTAAGTGTTGTAACTAAAGTTAAAAGTTACAGTTAAATAAGTTCACTGGTGGTTGTGGCAAATTAAGTGTTGTAACTAAAGATAAAGTTACAGTTAAATAAGTTCACTTGGTGTGGCAAATTAAGTGTTGTTAACTAAAGTAAAGATATTAAGTTAAATAAGTTTCACTTGGATGTGGCAAATTAAGTGTTGTAACTAAAGATAAAGATTACAGTTAAATAAGTTTCACTTGGTTTGGTGGCAAATTATGTGTTCGTAACTAAAGTTAAAGTTACAGTTAAAAATTAAGTTCACTTACGTCGGTAAATTAAGTGTGTAACTAAAGTTGACAGCTTACAATTAAAATAAGTTTCACTTGGTGGTTTTAAAATAAGTGTTGTAACTTAAATTTTAAAAGTTACAGTAAAATAAGTTGTTCACTTTGGTGTGTCAAATTAAGTGTTGTAACTAAAGTTTAAAGTTACAGTTGTAAATAAGTTGTTCACTTGGTGTGCCATATTACGTGTTGTAACTAAGTTAAAGTTACAGTTAAAATCAATTTTCACATTGTGTATGACAAATTAAGTGTGTACCTAAAGTCTATAGTTACAGTTTTAAGTTACTTCCACTTGTGTGCAAAATTAAGTGTTTGTAACTAAAGTTAAAGTTTACAGTTTAAAATAAAGTTCACTTGGTGTGGTAAATTAAGTGTAGTAACTAACGTAAGATAAGTTAACAGTACATAAGTTCAACTTGGTGTGGTAAATTAAGTGTTGTAAAGTAAAGGTTTACAAGTTACAATTTTAAATATGAGTTCACTGGTGTTGCAAAATTAAGTGTTGTAACTAAAGTTAAAGTTACAAGTTAAATAAGTTCCACTTGGGTAGTGGTATATTAAGTGTTGTAACTAAAAGTTTTACAGATACAGTAAAAAGAAAGTTCAACTTGGTGGTTTTAAAAATTTAAGTGTTGTAACTAAAGTTAAAGTTATATTTAAATAAGTTCACTTGGTGTGGCAATATTATGTGTTGTAATTAAAGTTAAAGTTACAGTTAAATAAAGTTGTTCACTTGGTGTGGCAAAATTAATTGTTGTAACTAAAATTTAAAGTTACAGTTAAATGAAGTTCACTTGGTATGGCAAAATTAAGTGTTGTACCTAAAGTTATTACAGTTAAATAAGTTTCACTTATTGTGGCAAAATTAAGTGTTTGTAAGTAAAGTTAAAGTTACAGTTAAATAAAGTTCACTTGTGTGGTAAATTAAGTGTTGTATACTAAAGATAAAAGTTAACTGATCAGTTAAATAAGTTCACTTGGTGTTTTTAAATTAAGTGTTGTAACTAAATAGATAAAGTTACAGTTAAATATAGTTCACTTGGTGTGAGGCAAATTAAGTGTTTTAACTAAAGTTAAAAAGTTACAGTTAAACCAAAGTTCACTTGGGATGTGCAAAAATTAAGTGTTGTAACTAAAGATACCCTAAAGTTACAGTTAAATAAGTTCACTTGGTGTGGCAAATTAAGTGTTGTACTCTAACGTTAAAGTTACAGCGCTTTTCTTCTTAAGCTTATCCTTGGTTGGCAAATAAGTTTGTAAACTAAAGTTATTAGTTACAGTCTTAAACAATAGTTCCTCTTGGCCCCAGGTGGCTTAATCTTAAGGTGTTGTAACTTAAAGTTACAAGTTATAGGTTACTTTAATCATCACTTCGGTGTGGTAAATTAAGTGTTGTAATCTAAAGTTAAATTTACAGTTAAATAAGTTCATCAGTGTTATGGTGCAATTAAGTTTTGTAACTAAAGTTAAAGTATACAGTTTAATAGTCGAATCCTTGGTCGTTTTTTTATTTATGAAGTGTTTTGTTAACTACGAGAGTAAATGTTACAGTTAAATAAGTTCGAGTTCTGGTGTGGCAAATTAAGTGTTGCTGAACTAAAAGCCTTAAAGGTTACAGTTAAATTAGTGTTTAATTGGCTGTCGCGAAATTAATGTGTGGTAAATAAATTACAGCTTTTACAAGTTACTTAACGTTTGTTCCAATATTGCTTCACTTCGGTAAGTCGTGCTAAACTTAAGTGTTGAAGTATACAGGTAACCTGGCACTTGCCTATTCAGTGTGTACCAATTAAAGTTTACAGTTAAATAAGTTCTCTTGGCTGTGGCCATACCTTAAGATGTTGTAAACTATTGTTAAAGTCTGAACAAGCTCGTGTCTATCTTGTTCCTCTCTTGGGTGGGGCAAAGCGCCTAGTGGTGTGTAACTAAAGTTAATAAGTTCTCAGTTTAAATAAGTTAAATTACGTCAAATTGGAGTATGTAATTAAGGGTTGTAATTTAAAGTTACAGATAATTCACTTGTGTGCAAATTAACCAGTTAACTACTTAAAGGTGTTGTTTAAATAAGTTCACTTGTAATAAAGTTACTCTGGTTTATACACGAAAGGTTAAATTACAGTTAAAGAATTCGCCTGTTTGTGGCAATTAAGTGTTGTCTCTCTAATGTTAAAAGTTATAGTTTAACTAAGTTGTTCACTGGGGTCCATGTGCCGACAAATTACCGCTGTTGTACCTCAATGTTAAGTAGACAGCTTAAAATACGTTCTATTTTTTGTGGCACCAAATTTTGTGCTGTATGAACTAAAAGTTAAAGTTAAAGTTAAAATAATGTTCACTGCGTACGTGCTGCAAATCTAAGTTTGTACCTAAATTACCGTGTAAATGACATCATTACACGTCTGTGGCAAATGCGTACAGTTGTTATAAACATAAGGTAACATTACAGTTAAAAAATTGTTCCTTGTACAAATTTAGTGGTCCTGTAACTAAAGTGAAATTAATTTAAATAATTGAATTGATGTGCAAATTAATGCTCTATTCGAAAGTCCCCCTTACATTAAAATAAGTTCGCTTGTCGAAAACGTACTGTGTTGTAACTAAACGTTACCTAGTGTCGTTAAATAAGTTCTACTTGGTCTCTGCGCTATACATTAAGTGTTTGTTATGCTAAAGTGTAAAGTTACACAGTGTAGAAGTTAACTGAGTGTTAGGGCAAATTACCAGCTGTTGTATAACACAAAGGTTAAAGTTACAGTTAAATAATTCCACTTGGTTCAAATTATGTTGTAACTACTTAAATTACAGTGTGGAATATTCCACTGTCGGCTGCCTACTAGACTACGTAACACAGTTTCAGTTAATCATTAGTAAGTTCACTTGCGTGGCGAAAATAAGTGTTTTACCTAATATAAAGTGGCCGCGGTACAATATAATTTACTTGTTGCAAATCGATGTGTAACAAAGTTACAGTTACATTTTAATAAGTTGTTCACTTGTGTGCAAATTAATGTATGTGTAACTAAAGTTTAAGTTTACTGTTAAATAAGTTCACTTGGTTTGCACTCCTCAATTATGTGTTGTAACTTAGTTACAATTAAATACTTCAGTTATATGCAAGTTTCTTGTGTCGGTATCTTATTAAATGGCTGTTGTAAAAAAAAAACGAAAAAAGGTGATCGTACAACAGACAAAAGTTCATTAAGAAATTTCTACTTACGGTGCCACAAGCATTTAAGTCGTTGTAAATAAAGAAATTTACCCTAGAGTTATATTAATTAAGTTCAAGGGTGGTGGCAAAATTAAGTGTAAAAAAATAACTATAACGTAATGAAAACCTAGGTACTTCCGTTAAATAAGTTCATCTTGGTGTGGCTAAATTAAGCATGGTTGCTTAATAAGTTAAAGTTTACAGTTAAATAAGTTCACATAGTGTGGCAAATTAAAGTGTTGTGTAAACTAAAGTTAAAGTTTACTGAGTTAAATAAGTTTTCACTTGGTGTGGCCAAATTAAGTGTTGCTAACTAAAGTTAAAGTTACAGTTTTAAATAAGTCTTCAACTTTGGTGTTGCAAATTAGAAATGTTGTACCTAAAGTTAAAGTTTACAGTTACAAAAGTTCACTTTGGTGTGGTAAATTTAAGTTGTTGTAACTTAAGTTACAGTTACAGATTAATAAGTTCACCTTGGCACGTGGCAAATTAATTGGTAATATAATTAGAATGTACAGTTAAACTAAGTTCACTTGTGGCTAATTAAGTGTTTTTGTAACTAGGATTAAAGTTACAGTTAAATAAGTTCACTTGGTGTGGCAAAATTAAGTGTGTGTACTAAGAGTTTTAAAGTTACAGTTTAAATTTAAGTTCACTTTGGTGTGGTAAATTAAGTGTTCTAACTAAAGTTGAAAGTTACAGTGTTAAATAAGTTCACATTGGTGTGGCAAATTAAAGTGTTTTGTACCTAAAGGTAAAGAAAAAGTTACAACATAAGTTCACTTTAGTGAGTGTGGCCAAATAAGTGTTGTAACTAAGTACATTAACAGGTTACAGTTAAAAAGTTAGTTCACTTTGGTGTGGCAAATTAAAGTGTAGTAACTAAAGTAAAAGTTACAGTTAAATAAGTTTGACTTGGAGTGTGCAAAATTAAGTGTTGTAACTAAATTTAAAGTTACAGTTTAAATAAGATATTCACTTGGGTGTGGCAAATTAAGTGTTTGTAACTAAAGTTGACAGTGAAATAAGTTTTCACTTGGTGCTTGTACATTAAGATGTTGTTAACTAAATTAAAGTATACAGTATAAATTAATTTCCACTTGTGTGGTAAATTAAAATGTTGTAACTAAATTAAAGTTTACAGCTAAAAGTAAAGTATCACATATGTTGTGGCAAATAAGTGTTGTACCAAAGTATTAAGTTTACAGTTGAAATATGAGTCACGTGGAGTGTGGTAAAGGTAAGTAGAAAGGTCAACAATAGTTAAAGATTTGACAGTTAAATAATGCACTATGGTGTGGCAATTTTAGTGTTGAACCTAAAAGTAAATGTTCCATGTTTACATAATTCAACTTGGTTGTGGCCAAGATCGAGATGTTGTAACGAAAGTGTACATGTTACGATTTTAATAAGTTTGTATCACTTTGGTGTGGCAAATTAAGTATATTGTAACAAAATTTAAAGTTACCAGTTAAAATAAGTTTGACTTGGTGGTGGCGCAAATTAAGTGTTGTAACTAAAGTTACATTAAATAAGTTTCATACTGGTTGTCAAATTAAGCTGTTTGTAACTAAAGGTGAGATATGGATGAGGTTTAAAAAAAAAAATCGAAAAAAGGTGATTCGTCTTACGAGGACAAAAGAACAAAGAAAGTAGTCTACGTTTTACGGCCACAAGGCCTTTCGGTCCAGAAAAAGAAAGAAATGAAAGGCTAGATAGGAGACATAAGAACTTAAATGAATATAAAAATAAATATAAAAAATCAATAAATAATTTAATAAAACCATAGGACTACTTTCCTGGAAAGCGAAGCCATCTAAATCCTAATCACGCTTGGTTGCTAAAAAATTTAAATGTTACAGTTAAATAATTCACTGTTGCACAATTATGTTTGTAACTAAATTAACAGTGTACAGTTAAATAATTCTCACTTTGTGTGGCAAATTAATGTTGTAACTAAAGTTAAGTTACAGTTAAAATAAGTTTCACATTGGTGTGGCAAATTAAATGGTTGTAAACTAAAGTTAACGTGTTACAGTTAAATAAGTTCATTTGGTTTGTAAATAATTTTGTAACTAAATTTAATTACAGTAAATATTTGTCACTTTTGTCTAATTAATGTTGTAACTAAAGTTACAATTAACAGTAAATCAAGTTCACGTGTGTTGGCAATTTAAGTGTTGTACACTAAAGTTAAAGTTACAGGTTTAAATAATTTCACTTTTTGTGGCAAAATTAAGTGTTGTAAACTAAGTTTTACAGTTTACTTAAATAAGTTCACTAGGAGTCAAATTAAGTGTTGGTAAACTTGTAGTTTATTACTTAAGTAACTGTTGTCACTTTTAATGTTAGAATTTAAAAAGACTTTGTCCAAATGCTGAAATGCCAAAACCTCTATCTTTTTTACATTAATCTAACTACCCACTAAACTTGGTTTTTCAGCCAAATAACTTCTGACATTGTTTTTACTTTCTGAGAGAACAGAAACAAAAAGATAAAGAAGAAAAGGACTAGCTGGAGGCAGAAAAATCCACACTCAGCAAGGTAAGAAGCCTCTGAATGAGAAAGGAGACTGGCCAAACATCACAAAAGCCCAACCAAAGAGAAAAAAAGCAAAGAGCTTTTGAGGACAAAAAGCTGAAAACAAAACTCACGAAGCCAGAAAGAGAAAAGAAGAATAAGGAAAAAAAGGAGAGGCATCTCTAAGAAAGGAACATGCCGAAAGACAGAAAATGAACATGAAGGCATTCCAAGAACATAAGAACATGCCCGAAAGAGCCATTAGATTGAAGGATTGGAAATTGAAAGAAAAATAATTGAATCTAATTCTAACATTGGCGGTCTGGTAGCCTCTCAAAGAGCTCTACTATGAACCTCAGTCCTTTTATACAATTATAATTGAGTTTTTCTTCATATAAATCCTACCTTACCAGTCCTATTGTGCAGACACTCATGTATAGTACATCCTGACCTTTACCAATCTATTGATCAGACAGCTCATGTAATGCCACCTTCACCAGTCTATTGTAGCAACAGCTCATTTGTAGTACACCGTTTGTAATCATTTGTATCCACTATTTGCCCCTAATGATGCTTGCAACTTAAGAACATCTTTCAGTTTTTGTTTAAACTAGTACTGCTTGCCTGATTCTTGCTCTTTTGCACCAATACCATTTTGAAGATTCCTTGTTCTATCTACACTTGTAAACCTAGAATTTCCTAGCTTTTCTGCTATCCAAAATGTGCTAGCTACAAGTTAAAACTCCATTTTATCCACTTCTGCATTTAAAAGGATCAATTACATAGGTTCCCCAACTAGAAGAACCACATGAATAACTTCATTCCCCCCACCAAACAACAGCTATTCACCATACAGGCTAAAATACTAGCTCAATGGTTTTCTAAGCTCTTCCCAAAAATTGTCACATCCTGCACAGAGCCACTCTCCTCACTCCCCCTGCCTAACACCAGGACATCATGGATGTTTTGAACAAAAAAATATCGAAAAATATTTCGTCTTACAAGACAAAAAGACCAAAGAAATAACACGTTACGGCCACAACCTTCGTCCAGAAAAGAAAGAAATGAAGCTAGATAGGAGACATAAGAAACTTAAATGAATAATTATAAAAATATAATAAAAAATATTTAAATTAATAAATAAAACCTACGTACCCCCCCCCAACTCCCTGAGCGCTAAGCATCTAAAACCTACTCACTCTTGGTGTTGAAAAGAAGTACCTCTTGAACCCCGTATGTAACACAATACATACTAAGAAACTAAAAAGTAAAAAAAAAACGAAAGAAATACAACAAAAATACCCAAATCTTAATTAAATTGGGACTTAAATAGAGAGAAAAATAAAGGAATAGGAATAAGATGAAAGTTGGTTATCAGAAATAGAGCAAGAGAGAAAGGTGGATCCCCAACAAAAGTGTGGAAAGTGTTGATACCCTGGTTTTAGACACACCCTCAAGCTGGATAAGAACCGTTTTTCTCAAGCTGTTCTCTCGCTGCAGTGGTCAGAGAGCAAAATCGATCGCAGTGACCTGAAAGTCGATGGGACCATGAGTGACAGACCATTGATGTGGTTGGCAATTGGTGTACTTTTTGTCTGATAGATTGTCAATTCAAAGTGCTGCTCTGAATCGTGTCCCCAAGTCGTGCACTGTTTCCGTGGCCAACTAATAGGTTTTGCAGACAAAAAAAAAAAAAAAAAAACGTTTACATAGATCGTATAAAATGACTTACTCGATTTCAAAAACTGAAGCATACTATGATGGTGTACGTACCCATAGAAAGGGACATTTTTTCCCCCCCCCCCCCCCTTTTCTGGATTGAGATGACATACTTGCACGTGTTGCATCGTGCCACCACAGGTAGTGTGCACAAAGTGAGTGGCATTCTCCTTTGGGAGACGCTTAACAAGAAGATCCTTCAGTTATCTGGTCGCGTCCTATATGCCCACCAAAGGTGCTTTCACCGAATACTTCTTGTCGCACGCTGCTTAGAGATAGGGAAGGGGCGGAAAAGATCTGTTTGAACAGCAGTACTGTGAGAGTATGGCTCACAGATTAATTTGACTCTATCTAAGTGATTTATAGTGAGTAATGACCTCCTGACAAGATGGAGCACACGTTGGAAGCAGAAGTAAAAAAAGAACAGTGTCCGGATAAAGTCTGCTACAAAGAAATCCAACATCGCATCATTTGCTCAGAAGTGGAAGTCATCGCTCCCTTGGCACAAACGGCGAGCAGAAGTTGTGAAAACAGGAGAGTAACGACAGCCCGAGATAAAAGTATACAAAGTAGCTGTGCAATCTTCGGCTTGTAGTATACTGAGGTATTAAGGCCAAGGCGGATAGAATAGTAAAATGTCAAAAGTTGACAGATACTGTGAATCAGATAAAATTGGAATGTGTGTGAAAGTTTACAAAGTCGATGAAGCCGATATAAATCATCTCAACATATCCATGTGAGACCATATGCCCATCATCGTATAGCTTCATAAACCGGAAAGAACCGAGTATGTTGCATATCTGATGCTCCAAGTGCCCATAACAGCAGGCATAAGCTAGACCCATCTTCGTTCCCATGGCAAACACCACAATTTGGTAAAAAAAACTGACCATTGAATTAAAAGAATTCCATTGAAGGACATTCAGCAAAATGAGAAGATGATCAGTGGATTATTAAAGGCAAGTGGCGTGGTCAAAGAAAAAACCGAAGAGCTCGAACCATCAGAGTGGGGAATTAGAGTACAGAAACAACGTCCTAACAAGAAAAGATGGTAGGACGTTCTGCAGAAGTCCCATAAAGGATAAATTTAAGAGCATGATTTGTCTTTAACAAAGGAGTGAAGATTCTCACGATAGTCTTGGAAAATGCTATCGAGAGTCAGAAATGTGTGTCATAGGACAGGAACAGGCCTGAACAATATCGACCAGGGTTTCCGATCTTTGTGAATTTTTGACATTAGATACATGTTCGTCATATTTTGACGCCACATATTAACAAAATCAATATGGCTATTTAAATTGGAAAATATATAATACATTCATTCATTGTGTAATGAAAATGCCTTTCTATGGAAAAGCGAGATAATTCCATGTTTGATTCAAAACACTTTTGATTATAGGAGGTAATCGCGTTCTTGATATTTTGATCCCTTCGCCAAGGATATTTGCTCTATTGCTTGGGTAACCTTATTTTTAGGGCCAGAAAATATATTAATTAGCTTGTTGTGTTTATGGCCTGAATTCATATGGATTACATATTATATATACAAGTAAATCAGTCCTATATTTAATATATTTTGTATGGTTAGGCAGGATACTAAGAATTCTTGTTATAGCCTTCTAGCCTGAAGTATGAGATTGGTCCCCTGAACGATTCGATGAGTTTTCCGATTTAAAAACTCTTTTACAAATGCGAGTTACGACGTTTTTTTCTAGAGCTGGTCCTTTCGTTCTGAAAAAAAGGTCATTATGAAGTTGGTTATCTTCTGAAGAGATGGTCTCTCTACTACATTGTTTTAGAGACTCTCCCTCATGTCAGATATAAATGCTATTTTGGACTCCATGGTAAAAATCCAGACTCTAATTTATGAATACTCGCGTCGGTTAGGCCTAAGAATCATACTATGTTCGTGCATTCAGGCTATGGCTAGTTTACCTAATTTTGTATCGACGAAGTATGACATTTGTCCCGCAGCGGTTATGCTTCCTACGTAAGTAACCTATCTGACGTAGGGACTGTATGGAAACATTTATGAAATAATCCTTTAATACCCAGTTTAATGGGAATTAACTCTGGCTGATGATTTATCGCCTTCGCTATGAAATTAATTGGAACGACAAGGCTCAGGAAGGCACCCATATTGGATTTCGGTCAGCAATGTTTTGAATCACTGGTCCCCAGATAACAGATCGTATATCTTATCTATTATCGACAGTGGCCATGAGAATCTCAATCTGCTATGAGATACCCCCTTGTCGTGTTGTCACAGTATGACAAAAATATATGAACCTAAAGCAACTTAAAACCTTAGCAATGGACGTTCCCAATCGAACTCTTCAGATGCTTATCGATACCCATTCACGTAACGCTTTGGTCAAAAAGGTGATGCGGGCCATAATGTATAACATTAAACAACAATGAAGCATTTATGGAGTACTCACTGTATGTCGGATTGTGTCATGACTTCTAGATCTGCTATGTAAACCTACAGAATTATATGTCAACTTATAACCATGATGTACTCGTTAGGGTTCCCATGTGTTGGCCGTCCTGAATAAATTTGAGTAAAACAAAGAGAATCCCAGCAGTCTGCATGTGGCCTTGTAGACATAATGGGGGGGGATACTAAGTTGGTATGTATATTTGCACGACACAAACTAAACCATTCGCGTTAATCAACACTCTACCACTGGTCACTTCATACATAACACCATCCTGCGTCGTTGAAGTGACCAAGTGTTAAGGCCTCCCTTCTAGCCCTTAGAGAAGCTACCTCTCCTCACTCCTTTCCATTACCCCGATCTCAGGACTTAGAGTAAGTACCCATTTTACAGCTGGTAAGACGGGAGCATTGCCTGTTTCTCAACAACACTGACCACTACATGGACATTATACATAGTGCAAAGCCAAAAAACTATACAGATTACATGTTACAGTAATGACAACAACTTTACAGAGTGAAAAAATCACACTTTACAGTGGTAGGCCAAATTCCTGGTTCCAGCCTTCGCAGTCTTGTTATTTGAAATCATTTGCAGTTGCAAGAATATTTTTTTGACCAACATCAACACCAGTAGACAGCTATACACAATGTCCTTGACTGTTCTGACAAGTGAAACGTATCTGGATCACACTTTTTAACATTAGGCACAGTACAACATGTTCTAACCATGATTGTTTATCCTTCTGAAGTAGAAGACAATTTTAACATAAAGGGCATATTTTCATCTTTGAATCTTCATATGCTCAAAGAATGAACACTGTAATAAGTTAATTTAATAATTAATACTTATTAGAATTAAAATATTATTGAATATAAGATAAGCCTTCTCAAAAACAACAATTCTTTGCAACACTCCACCGCAACAACACTTCTAATTATTATATATATATATATATACATGTATAACTATTTTAATTTATATTATTTTTTCTATTTATATTATGTTATGAACGTTTCTAACGAGACCATTATATCATCTTAACGGGGAAACCTACAGAAAGTTTAAAGTTTCAATTATTTAGGCATAAAATGACTCAGATGGTAACACAAACAAGAAAATCCATACTAAATTGCGTGGCAGCTACGCCTTCAATAGATTTATCTAACATTTGAATTACGATCCTTGAATATACATACCAACTCGGTCTGTTTAATTGCAAAAATGTTATCTCAGTGATAACAATAACGGCTTTTGAGAATTGAAAATTACAATCTTGGAAACAACGAATACATACAGAACAAATGTCTTAGAAAACTCATGAACATCAGTTGAAAGAATTCAAGACTAATCGACAAATAAGAGAAGACTCTAGGCAGAAATATGTCTCCGACTATATAAGGAAAAGACGAAATGTCATATATCGTTCATGTCCTACGAAGCAAAACAACAGAATACCAACAACAGCGCCACTTGTTGGCTGAGGGAACAAAAAAGAAGAACCAAAAGGAAACACTCAAAAAACAATAATTAGAGAAGAAGACGGTTGGCCTAAATAATTCAAGACTAAAGAGTGCGTCACAACGAACAACCTAGAGCACTGGTTTCTCCTTTATGCGCCTGTTTCGCTTAAAAAGAATTTATTAATTAATTATTATTATAGTGGTTATATGTAGCGGCCGATGATACTAGAACAGAAAATTACCAAGTACATTGTCGTGTTCTGGCTTCTATAGGGAATACAATTCTTAATTGAAGATTCATGCAACATTGTATTTGCAAATATTTTGTTCCTTACACTGTGTTCCATATTTTGTATTTGTAATATTTTTCTTTCTTTTTTTGTTTTGATCCTGTTTGTACAATTGTAAGTCTCATCTTTCCCTTTCATTTCAGTTCTTTAACACCCTTATTTTAATACACTTGCTTATTTGTCATTGTTATCTTTATTGCATTTATCATCACAGATTCTTGATCTTTTTTTTTTCATTTTTCCTTTTTATTTTAATTGGTTTTCTGCAAAGTTTTTCATATTTTCTTTTCTTGTTTGTCCTTTGTATTGTCTTTAGTTGACATATATATGAGGTATATTTAATTACACTTATATATTATACAGATCATACTTATATATTATTGTTTATAAAACAAAGTTACAAACCTTTGTAAGCTTGTCTCCCACATGATTTGGATAGAAATAAAATTTTTCCACAGTAACCAAGTGATCATTGGTTTACCTAAAGCAAGCAACAAACCTTTGTAAAGCTTGTCTCCCACAGTGGATGATAGACAATATTATTTTCCACAGTACTCAAGTGATTCATGGATACATTAAGCAATAACAAGACCTTTGTAAGGCTGTCATCCCCACATATTTGAATATACATTTTTATTGTATTCCACATACTCAATTATCCATTGTTTATATTATAAACACAATATACCAACAAATTTTTTCACTAAGACTAAGTCTATAGTATAACCCTTGTCTCCCAAAAATGAAAATAAGGTAAAATTAATTTAACTTTTTTCAAGTTCTGAATTAATAAGCGTAAACCTAGTACATTAAAGCAAATGGAAGAATGTTGTGACCAGTATGCCACGGCACACCCTGACATGATTCTTAGTAACTCTAACATTAAAGAGAGTATGCCAGTTGCTTCGGCAACAGAATATAATCAGAATTACTCACACAAATTCCAAGGAGCTAAAAATAAATTTGACAAAAAGGTTAATTGGAATAAGTATCAAAACCAAGATAACCACTCAAATCAGGGTCCTTCTTCGAAGAACTGGAATCGGGCTGATAGTCCTCGATACGCGAGGGGTACCCATAATTTTAGAAATTCTCGAAAAGGGAGTAACTATAGGAACTACCCAAGTTCTTCATGGAGACAACAAAACCAACATTACAGGGATACTCATTATAATGAGCGTGATGATTATGATCATGAATATTATGATTCAAACCCAAATAGGGGTTATAACAGAGAAAATAATAATTATAGAGACAATTATAACCGAGGTAGATCACAACACAAAAGACATGGTAGACCTCATTACCAGGCTAACTCTGCACAACAAGAGTTCCACGAGGCCGGTAGTCAGAATAATGATAAAAAAGACTCTAATAATGTAGCAAATTCTGCTTTCGATTTTGATAGAGCATCTCAGTGTTCGCAATGCAAAAATTTATTCGATCCAACCACAGTTTCTACTTTAAGCTGTGGTCACCCGCTTCCCGCTCTCCATTCGTCAATCGCGCATAATGGAAGGGGTGCTCTTGTCTTCAATAGAGGTCTAATAGATGGTACTCCGCTATCAATTCTTTTCGATTCGGGGTGCACTACCATCGGAGTGAGGCAGTCGCTCGTAAATCTTTCTCGAGCCACAGGCAATGTAGTCAAATGTGTAACATTTGGTGGCACATTGGAGAAGTACTCCACTGCCATTATCAATATTGCTACTCCTTTCTTTACAGGAGAGGTGCAAGCATGTCTCTTGCCGAATCCGATCGCTGATCTTATCATCGGTCGCATTCATGGAGGGAAAGAATGCACTCCACAGCAAATTTCTAATTGGGAAAATGTTAATATGCAATCTGCTAATGCAGTAATCACTAGGGCTCAAGCTCTTAATATGCCGCAATCTTCACATTTTGAAGATAATGATGCGCAGATCCAAGATGATACCTCGAAGATTTCTCATGATTCCTTTATAAAACTGCAGGAAGATGATCCTACTCTAAAGAAATTCTTTACTCTGGCAACAAAAGGTGATCCGAATAAGGATACAAATCGTAAATCTTGGATTACGATGAAGAATGGCGTACTTGTACGTATGGTACAAGACTCCGCTAAGTCCATTCATTCTCAAATTCTTGTGCCTACAAATATGAGAGTTAAAATCTTACAGCACGCTCATGATTCTCAGTGTGCTGGACATATGGGGTTTTCCCGTACTATATCTAGAGTTCTTGCATCTTTCTTTTGGCCTGCTGTGAATAAGGACATACGAATCTATTGTCGATCTTGTAAAGTATGTCAAGAGATTAAATCCAGAGGTCCACGCCATGATGCACCTATTCAGGCTGCAGACATTCCTATTCGACCATTTCAAAAAATGGCGATAGACATCATTGGTCCATTTAAGATAAAGTCTGCTAGAGGACACCAATTTATTTTGACGTGTGTTGATATGTGCACACGTTGGCCAGAGGCTGTTCCTCTAAAGAGCATAACTACTGCTGATATTGCAGATGCTCTTTGGTTAATATTTTCTCGTCTGGGATTTCCAGCAGAAATATTATCGGACCATGGTACCCAACTCATATCGGATACCATGTCTCAAGTAATGTCGACTCTTAAGATAGAGAGATCGCTGAGTAGTATTTATCATCCTATGTCCAATGGGATGGTAGAACGTCTGAATAGAACTCTGAAAAACCTACTAGGTAAGATAACAGAAGATCATCCTCAGGATTGGGATAGGGTTTTACCCGCGGCTCTCTTTGCATATAGAGAGGTCGCCAACGAACATACAGGATTTTCTCCCTTTGAACTTGTCTTTGGCGCGAAACCGCGAGGTCCTATGTCCTTACTTCATGATCTCATAACTGCTGATAATATTGTCGATGACACAAAATCCTCTTACGAATATGTCATTGCACTTAGACATAAGATTATCGAAGCATGCAAATTGGCAACCGCTTCTTCGGAATTTGCAAAACAAAACGCAAGGGAATTTGCCAATAAAAAGAGATGCTTGCGACAACTTTGTCCAGGTGACAAAGCATTTGTCTTGCTACCTTGTAGGGAAAATAGACTTCTTATTTCTTGGAAAGGTCCGTACGATATAATATCAAAAGTTTCCGATGTTGACTATATCGTCGATATTGACGGGAAGCGTAAAACCTTCCACATCAACATGCTCACGGAATTCCATGAACGTCCGGATTATTTACAACCTGTTTTCCAGGCAACGGACGATTTTCCAGTCCAACATGGACAGTACTCATCTCTGTCAGTAATACAGGATGAGAAAACGAGTTTCTCGGATGTAAATCTACCTTTTCCAATGATTCCTCTTCACTCTAATGAATCATGGAAAGATGTTGCAATTTCTCCCGAATTATCTCCAGGAGAGCAGAAACAAGTTTCTACTATGTTAGAACAATTTCAGGATGTCCTTACTGACATTCCTGGTCAAACTGATGTCATTCAACATGACATTATTCTTACTGACCATAGTCCTATAAGAGTCAGACCGTATCCTATCCCGATACATTTTCAAGCACAGGTAGAGAAAGAGTTAGATGAGATGATAGAGTTAAAAATTATTGAACCATCCACATCAGCATATTCTTCGCCGATGGTTATTGTACGGAAAAAAGACAATAACATACGTCTTTGCGTGGATTATCGCAAATTAAACCAAGTGACGAAATTTGATGCTGAACCTATGCCTTTACTAGAAGAGCTACTTACGAGACTATCGAATTCTCATTTCTTTACTAAACTCGATTTGTCTAAGGGATATTGGCAAGTTCCATTATCCGAACACGCCAAACCGTTTACTGCTTTTTCGACGCCAAGGTGTCTATTCCAATGGAATTTCATGCCTTTTGGCCTTATGAACGCCCCTGCAACATTCGTACGCATGATGCGTCGAATCCTATCTCATCGCTCAGATGTCATTGCATATCTTGATGACATCTGTCTTTTCAGTGATACTTGGAACGATCACTATAATGGGATAAACGAACTATTGTCTATCTTACGCGAGCATAACCTGACAGCGAAACCATCGAAAGCGTGTATTGGTTTTAGCGAAATATCTTTCTTAGGTCACCGTGTTGGTCATGGGTTCCTAAAAACAGAAGACCATAATACAAGTAAGATACTTAACATTTCTATTCCTAAGACTAAAAAGCAAGTGCGAAGTCTCTTAGGTCTAATACAATTTTATGGACGATTCATTCCGAATCTGTCCTCCATTATGTCACCTCTTTCTTCCTTGCTAAAGAAAGGGTCTCCTAATGTAGTCCATTGGACTCAAGAATGTCAATCCTCTTTGGATAAGGTTAAAACTGTGTTTTCTACTTCACCTATCCTAGTATTGCCTTCTAAGGATAAGACATTTATTCTTCGTAGTGACGCTTCATCCACCGGGATTGGAGCAGCACTAATGCAAGAGTACTCTGGAACTCTGCATCCTGTGATGTATATTTCTCGAAAATTAAATGCCGCAGAGAAGAATTACTCGGTCCTAGACCGTGAATTATTGGCTATGGTTTGGTCAATCCTTAAACTGCAAAGATTTCTTCTTGGCGCGCATTTCATTGTGGAAACTGACCAGAAAGCTCATACGGCTATTCAGAGTAAAAATCTGAAGAGCGCGAGATCAACGCGATACACGATTGCTCTGCAGCCATTTCATTTTTCGGTGCGAGCTATCCGTGGGTCAGAAAATGTGATGGCAGATATTTTGTCTAGATGCCCACATGATTCATAACTGTTAAATTATACGCCTAACTTTGCTACAGTTGTTCCTATGTTGAAATGTGTACACATATGTAATATATCATATATTGATTGTAACACTACTTAGCGGTTCATTGATGTTTATTCACCGCTGATCATTCAATGTTTTTTCGTCTTTGATGATCATGATGTTAAGATATCTTAGATGACATTTATGTATAAACTAATGTAGAAATAGTGGCATTGCTAGTATGGTAGTATGCGTTGGTGACACCTCTCTTGAAATATTTATACTTAGAGAAATACTTTCTCTAAGGTCATGAAATATATGCTTATCATCTGCGCATTGTTATTGGTGCGTTGTGAGCCTATTGTATGATGCTCCTAGATGTATTTCAAAAAAAAAAATGTACCATTTTTTTTCCCGAGGGGTGTGGTAATCTGTTGCGTGCATATTTTGACGCACATATTACAAAAATCGATATGGCTATTTAATATGGAAAATATATAGACATTCATTCATTTGTGTATGAAAATGCTTTCTATGGTAAAGCTAGATAATTCATGATTGATTTACACTTTTGATTATAGGAGTAATCGTTCTTGATATTGATTCGGCGCATGGATATTGCATTCATGTCCGTCCTTATTTGTTCGGGCCAGAAAATAGATTAATTTGCTTATTATGTTTATGGCCTGAATTCATATGTATTACATATTATTAGTACAAGTAGAATCAGTCCTATATTGTATATTTTGGATGGGTAGGCAGGACTATATTCTTGTTATGCCACTCTAGCGGAAGTATGGGTTGTCTTAACGAGTCGTGAGGAGTTCCGATTTACCGCTTACAATGGCGGGTTACGCATTTTTAAGGGCTGGTACATTCTTATGTAAAAAATGATTTATGAAGTGATTTCTTCTGTAGGAGATGGTGTCTCTACTAGAGTATTGTGTTAGAGACTCTCCTCATGTACTGTATTATGTGCTATTCGGACTCCAGGTAAATCCAGACCCATTTTGATGATCTCCTTATGGTTAGACCTAGATGAGCAACGTATTTTCGTGCATCGTTGGTCGTTTACCTAGATATTGTTATGGATGACAGGTTCCATCAGCGCTTATGTCTTCATGAAGTAATCTTCTGACAAAGGGACTGTATGGTAACTCTAAGAAATTATACTTATTCAAGTTTGGAATTAACTTTGGCTGATGATTATTCTTCTGCTGGGCGAGTGAGCGAAGGCTCAGGGAAGGAGGCCATATTTGTATTTCTGTCATCATTTTTGATCACTGTCCAGAGAACGGGTCGTGTATCTTACTATTCGGACAGTGGCATGGAGATCTCAATTATATGAAAAACCCCTTATCGTGGTTTCACAGTATGACATAAATATTGAACATAAAGCAACTTAAGAACTTAGCAAGGGAAAGAAGGTTCGCCCATCGAACTCTTCAGTTGCTTACCGATCCGCCTTCACTGACGCGTTTAGTCAGATAGGGGATGCGGCCATAATGTATAACAACATTGGAAGCTATTTTTGTACTACCCATTATATGTGAATGTGTCATGACATGGGATCTACTAGGTATGCCTGCAGATTGATGTGTCAACATGTACTCTTGATTTATTCGTTATGTCTCAGTGTGTGCGTCTAAATAAACTGTGTAAAAAGATTCCAGCAGTCTGCATTGGTGCCTTGTAGACATAAAAGAATGAGTACTTTAGATTGGTCAGAATACGAACAGTCCATCATTCGCGTTAACAACACTCTACACTGGTACTCCATATTTACATCATCCTGCGTCGGTTGAATTGACCAAGTTAAGGGCCTGCTCCCCCTGGAGCCTTAGAGGGAAACTACTTCCTGCAGCTGCCTTTGCCTTCCCTAACTCAGGACTAGGGTGAGTTACCCATTTACAGTGGGGTAGACTGGAGCATGCCTGATATCAACAACTCTGTACACTACAGTGGACATATACAGTAGTGGCACCACAAACAACAGATACTTTACAGTAATAGCAACATTCTACAGTGGTGAAAGAAAGTCACACTTTACAACAGGCTTGCCCAAAGAGCTGTCATGAATCCTAAGACGAGAAGCTTCGGGAGGAAGAGCATTACTAGTGATGAGCTGTTTAATAGTGTTGTGTACAATGCGATTTTTTGAGACAGTCACATCGCTGGTCCTAGGCCTGTAAAAAGAGCCATTAGTCAACTGGTTTTTACATTCACTTAGGTATAAGTCCTTCTGCCAGACGACAATGGTTCCTCCCTTGTCAGCCGGTTTGATGACAATGTCGTCTCTACGGCGAAGAAGGGAGAGAGCGTGGGACTCTGCCAAAGTGAGATTGGAATAATGCAATCTACGAGGGCGGAGCTGCTGAATGTCATGGGTGGTGTTCTTGATATACAGGTCCAGGGCATGAGAAGCCCCAGGTTTAGGTGTAAAAGGGGATTTAGTAGAGTCAGAAAAGCGTGCGAAGATGTCGGATTCAGCCTGAGACTGCAGAGTGCTGTCTTCCTCTCTAAAATGGAACTTCAGCTTCATGCGACGGTGAAACCGATGAACATCCTGCAGGAGATTGTATTGGTCTAGGGTCGGACGAAGAGGAACAAATTTTAGGCCCTTACTAAGAACAGAGCGCTCTCCCTCAGAGAGGGGTAGATCTGGGGGGATGCAGACTACTTGAGTGCATGATGGAGTGGAGGATGGAGGGGTAGCTATGGGGGTAGGGATGAGACGGGATAGTTTATGGTGTTTGGACGTGGAAAGGAATTCACGAAGCTGCCGGTTCAGTGTGTGGATAGTGGTGCGTATCATAGAGTAGAAAGGGAAGTTGTTGGAGGTGAGACAACGTAAGTGAAGCAGAAGCTGGGTCTGTTGGGCACTGAGGTCTGATAAAAGGCGGGAGTGAATTGGCGGGGTACATCCGGGGTCAAGAGTCACTTCCTTTTCAACCACCAAGCGTGATAGGATTTAGATGCTTCGCCTTCAGGGAAGTACCTATGTTTTATTTATTAATTAATTTTTTTATTTTTATTTTTATTTTTTTATTTTTTTTAAATATTCATTTAAGTTCTTATGTCTCCTATCTAGCCTTCGCTTTCTTTCTTTTCCTGACAAAGGCTTTGTCGCCGTAACGTAGACTACTTTCTTTGTCTTTTGTCCTCGTAAGACGAATCACCTTTTTTTCGATTTTTTTTCAAACCCATCCACTATGGTCCCTGTGATAGGCAGGGGGAGCTGAGGAGAAGTGGCTCTGTGCAGGATGTTACAATTTTTTGGGAGATCTTAGAACCAGAGCATAGTATTTCAATTGTGCCTCTGATGGTTCCTTGTTCAGAGTGTCTCTGAAATGCTCTGCCCATCTTGTTTCCTGTCCCTCTGCTGTCGTGATGAGATTTCCTTGCTTATCTCTTACTAAAGTAATATTGTTTGCACCTTGTTTTCCGCTGATGATATTTTGTATACTGTGCTTTGTTCATTTCTCAGTGCTGCCTCCTCTGCCTGTCTTGCAAGATCGTCTAGGAAATTCCTTTTGTTGGCTTGGATTTGGCATTTAACTTCCTTGTCCAGCTGACTGTTCTGTTTGCTATATAGTTGCTTTAACGTGGGGGACTTCGCTTCTGTTTTCTTTCTTTTCATTTCCTTTCTCATTGTTATGGTTATTTGAGATATTGATATCACAAGAAATTTTATTCAATTTTTTTTTAAATTAATGGTGACAAACAAATTGGATGGATATGAAAAAAAAATGAAAAAAGGTGATTTGTCTTATGAGGACAAAAGACAAAGAAAATAGCCACCATTACGGCCACAAGGCCTTCGTCAGGGAAAGGAAAGAAAGTGAAGGCTAGATAGGACACATGAGAACCTAAATAAATATTTAAAAATATAAAAATAGGTACTGAAAAAGAAGAGATGGGATAGGATCAGGGGGATAAGCAGGTTAGATAGATAGACATACGAGATAACAGAGACACGGTGCAGTCAAAAATAATATATATATATATATATATATATATATATATATATATATATATATATATATATATATATATATATATATATATATATATATATATATATATATATATATATATATATATATATATATATATATAAAATCGAGGAAGTTGAGGGGAACTGCAGTAAGACGTGGAGTACAATGGATGGGTTTGAAAAAAAATCAAAAATAAAGGTGATTCGTCTTACGAGGACAAAAGACAAAGAAAGTAGTCTACGTTACGGCCACAAGGCCTTCGTCAGGAAAAGAAAGAAAGTGAAGGCTAGATAGGAGACATAAGAACTTAAATGAATATTTAAAAAATAAATAAATAAATTAATTAATAAATAAAACCTAGGTACTTCCCTGAAGGCGAAGCATCTAAATCCTATCACGCTTGGTGGTTGAAAAGGAAGTGACTCTTGACCCCGGATGTACACAATACATACTAAGAAACTAATAAGTAAAAAAACGAAAAAATACGAAAAAATACCCAAACGTAATAAAAGTGGGGACTGGAAATAGAAGAGGAAAAATAGAAGAATAGGATAAAAGTGGAAAGAGTCAAAATAGAGCAAGAGAGGAAAGGGTGACCTCAGACAAAGGTGTGGAAAGTGTTGAGACCGGCTGGTTTTAGACACCCAATGCGGTGGATAAGTCGGTTCTCAAGCTGTTCTCGGCTGGCAGTGTCAGAGGAGCAGGATCGGATCGCAGTGACCTGGATGTCGATGGGACCATGGTGGTCAGGACCATTGAAGTGTGTGGCAACTGGTGTGGACTTTTGCTGAGAGATGTCATTCAAGTGCTGGCTGAATCTGTCCCCAAGTCGTTTGCCTGTTTGGCCAATATAGGTTTTGCAGCAACGTTTACATATGATCGTATAAATGACATTACGCGATTCACACGTGAAGCTACTAGTGATGGTGTACGTAGCCTTAGGAAAGGACACCTTCTGGGTTGAGATGACATACTTGCACGTGTTGCATCGTGTCCGACCACAGGGTAGTGTGCCAAAGTGAGTGGCATTCTCCTTTGGGAGACGGCTGTGAACAAGAAGATCCTTCAAGTTGGCTAGAGGGAAGTAATCTACTTTCTTTGGGCATGCTATATGAAGAAGAAAGCTTGAATTTATCGTGACAACAGGAAAGACTAAAGGAAAAAATTGACAGAGGACAAAGGCAGAAGATACTGGACAGTCTGACTTAAGTGCATGGAAAGAGGTCAACAGCTGATCTGATAAATAGAACTGGAGACAGGAAGCCGTGGAGAGACATGATTGCCTATTCCACCAGGCATGTCACTTGAAGAAGAAGATCTGGAATGACAGCAGAAATAAATATGCTGTATTCAGTATCAAAATTAAATCTGCATAGAACTATTTTTAGAACATCTTAAATATAGACACATAAGTTAGTTGCGTATCCTTTACAGGACGTGGCAATCAACCCCAGCTTTTATTGGCTGTTTGTGATTTTTCTAGGCAATTTTTTTTTCATTCAGTAGTTTGCCATTGATTTCTGAACGGTACGGCGCTTATACCATTGTTAAAAATCCACACAAAGCGATCTGCTACCAAACCGCCTGCAGCAGGTTTCGAACCTGGTATATCTGGATTATGAAACTGCGTTCATATCCATTAGGCCACAGACGCCAGACACATAAGGGTAAAGTAAATAAAGGCTGATTTAATTATAGCATGAAAATGTTACAAGTATATAAACATCCTTTTTTCTTTAAGAAAATGAGGCAGACTGTATTAAGATGTCATGAGGGTAGGTTGTTAAACAAATAGGGAAAAAGGTAATGTGTCTTACTAGTATATAAGACAAAAGAAAATTCCCTACATTGCAGCCATAAGCCCAAGTCGGGGAAAGGAAAGAAAGTGAGAAACATGAGGAAGTAATTAAAGTAAGCACAACCCATGAATTCCTTTGATTTGACTAATGTGATGCCACTTTCTCATATCGGCAGTTGTTCATATTATTTGGAATTGAAAACAATATATATCCTAATTATAACCCATCAGAGGTTGAACGGGATATTTTTAATTAATTTAAGAAAAAACAACTGTGTTGTACTATATATATTTATTTTCGATAAGAATTGTTATGAATGACTAAAGTGTAAGACAATCTTGTGTCAGGTTGAAAAGATGGACACAATTAGCATAATCCCTTTTAGCTTGTTGTAGATATGCAGGATGCCATTAACTGTGTGTTGCTGTCATTTTCGACGGAGTCATATGTCAAGTTATTTGTCGTATGTTTTTTTCACCCTAGTCAAAGGTGAATAATTGTGTCT
Organism: Oreohelix idahoensis; assembly: GCA_024509875.1. Classification (NCBI taxonomy): domain Eukaryota; kingdom Metazoa; phylum Mollusca; class Gastropoda; order Stylommatophora; family Oreohelicidae; genus Oreohelix; species Oreohelix idahoensis. The sequence continues at coordinate 44,466 of JAMPIV010012463.1, forward strand.
TTACCTTGCGGTGTCAGGTTGATTAGGGGTTGTCTTCCCTGTTGGTTCATCCTTTGGGGTTTGACCTGTATGAAGATAGGGTCAAAGGTAAACAGTTCGGGCTTGTGCCCATGCGCGGGTTTTAAGCGCCAAGTTGAGATACTTCCGTCAGGCCGTGATGTAAGCTGGCTTCTGTGTGACATGAGGTCCATTGTATTTTCGGGGAAAATCTTGGAAGTGACTGCGTTGGCAGGTCTTCCCAGTGAATCTCTGTGCGTCGGAATGACGACAGAGTTCCTTATTGTGTTCTGAGGATTCGGTTCCATGTAACACCGACTTTTTTCATTATTATGCATTCTGTGGCAGAACATGTTAAAGGATTACCTAGTCTGTGAACTACAGCTCACCGGTCCTACATTACAGAACTTATATTTTGCGCTCAAGGTAGCCATCCAAGACTATTAGTCTTCATATTATCCAGAAGTCCAATGACGAAGTTATATTGTGGGAACCGCAGATTGGCGGTATATATATCTACATAAGTATTACTGCAGGGTTGATGTTAACCTGCTTAATCAGAAGTACACAGCTGACGCCATTTTGAGAACTGTGTTAAGGCTAATATATTACAGCCTGATAATGTGCAATTGGCGGGGAATGCCAAGTTGTACCTGTATGTCAAAGTGATCAAGGTATCTGACGCGTTTAGTCAGAGATACCGAAGCGGCATTGAGAACTGTATATTGAAGACCATACTGCTATTGTCCATGTACGAATATTCGAATGTTTACCTGGCTTTTGGAATGCCCCATGTATACCTAACGATTTCCGGTCAGCATGACCTTGTTTACACTGACTGTTCCTGTTGATGCTATGTGTGTTACCGTCAATAAATGTTTTGAAACGTGCCAGCAGTGTTCAAGCATCCTTGACTACTGCATGTGAGTGTATGGGTTGCATTACACAACATATACGAGCCTAAACACATTCGCGCCTTCATTCGCACCCACACTCAGCTCATCATTACAAGTACTACACATCTAACAACATGTATGCTGTCTTATGCAAATGATCACCTGTACAAGAGAAAAAAGACAGTTACATTTATGGTGGACCAGTTCCGTGGGCTCTTCTGCTACATATATATATATATATATATATATATATATATATATATATATATATATATATATATATATATATATATATATATATATATATATATATATATATATATATATACATATATATATATACAAATGACCACATCAACAGTACCATTGCTTAGACAAACTATATCAGCAAATTTATTATTAGCCTTATATGTTGTACCTACCAGTGTTTAGTCAAAAAAATACCAGCTAGTTACATAGCATTATTCACCTTAAATGTTGTATGTACCGTTGTTTAGACAAAAATATCAGCCAGTTAATTAACCTTATATGTTGTACGTACCATTGTTTAGACAAACTATATCAGCCAGTTAATTAGTCTTAAATATTGTATGTGCCATTGTTTAGACAATCTATATCAGCCAGTTGTTGTTGTTGATTAACTATAGCTGTAGAGCTTGTCAGTCTTTAACAGTCACTGCCATGTTGTAGAATTTGCTTGTGTTCTGCAGCTGCTGAGTGCTGCTCTATAGAGTGTTTGTGATTGTTAGGGAGCCCAGCAATAGCTGTTGTCTGTTTGTGGAAAGTCTTGGGCAAATGAGCAGCACATGCTGAAATGTCTCATACGGATGTGTAGAGTTGTGGCAATTAGGCTTATGTCTGGGGTTTAATTTGTTTAAGTGCTTGTTGAGTATGGTGTGTTCTGTTCTTAGGTGGAAGTTTGTGCTCCGCTCCTTACATCGTAGGTTATTAATGTTGTCATTTTTGTTGAAAATGGCCAATTTTTATATACAAGGCATGTCCAGTAGACCATTTTGCCCATCGGTTCAACCATTCCTCTTTGAAGTTGTTTTGGAGTATTCATTTAGCTGTCTGCATGTTTGCTAGAGTGTTTGTTTGGACCATGTTTGCTCCTAGTTTTGCTAATCTGTTTGCTTTATCGTTGCCTGGTGCGCCTGTGTGCCCTGGTATCCACTGGAGAGTGACTCTGATGTCGTATTTTGTTAGCATGTTGCCAATTGTTTCGGCCAGCTGTATTATTTTAAAATTTTCAGTTTGAAGATATTCTTTTAAAGCCTGAAGGGTTGATTTTGAATCAGTGATTATTATGATATCTGAGGGCATATGGATTTCTTGTATGAATTGGCTGTCTATTGCTGTGAGTGTGGTGTTTATTGCTGTAATCTCTGCCTGGTAGTTAGGGCAGAATTCTCCACAGGGTTCATACATTTCTAATGTGCTGCCATTTGGGTATTTCACATACGTTCCAAATCCAGCATTTATGGTGGTCTTGAATGCTGAGCCATCTGTGTATGCATATATTGCAGTGGTAGGGTAGCTGTCTATAGTCTCTAAAGTAGCTGTTTTAAGTATTGTTGGGTTCGTGTCTCTTGAATGCATTCAAAATGAAAAGACGCATGTAATATTGGGCTGTGTGCAAGATACCCTCATCGTGACAATGTGGTACATGACTGGATTACTGTCAATTAGATCCAGATATGCAATGGCTCAGGTAAAAGCCTGTATGTGCTTCTGCTTTGATCCTTAGCCGCCGACCGTCAAAGCAGTCAGTGGCCATCACGCCTGCTGCCGTCTTGTAGGGCAACAACAAATCGAATCCACTTTGCTCAGTCGGTGGCCATCTTTCGTACAGTGCTTCAACTCTGGCTCACTCCTTGCATCTCAGCCTCCACAGTCCTCCGCCAGGTTGTTTTTGGTCAGCCTCTATCTCGTTTTCTTTCAGTGGTCCATAGCATAGCTGTTCTTGTGATGGCATCGGGGTCTCTTCTGAGGACATGGCCAACCCAGCTCCAGCATCTGCCAGCTATGATGGTGTGCATGTACTCTTGCTTGTTCTCAGTAAGCAGATTTTGGTTGGTTGGTGATGGTATTTGGCCAAAAGATTTGGTGAATTTTTCTTAGGCATGTTGTGTGAAAAGAGAACAATTTCGACATTTCCTTCTCTGTTACTCTCCAACATTCCACGCCATAGAGATGAACAGAAAGCACACAGCTCTAATATAATCTTAATTTTGTGTTTGTGCTGTACTGAGAGGACTTCCAGATGTTGTTTGGACTATAAAAGGCACAGATTATTTTTTCTAAAGTCATTGTATGATCATTTTTTCTCAAGACATTGTATGATCATTTTTTGCTAAAGACATTGTCTAATTAGATTGACTGAAATGTACACTTTAATTTTTTTCGGTCAAAGCTACATAACTCTGGATGTTGAGATTATCATTTGATATGATGTTACCTCCTCTTGAGACGAGACACGGTTCGGTCCATAGTTTTTTTTTTTTGAACGAAGTGTGACCATTCTCCTTATTTGGTAGTATCGGTCAACTGTTGTTGGAATGTCTGAAACCAGTGTTGAGGTCTCTGTTAATGTCCATATAAGGCTTGATCTAGTTAAATCTGTATCTCGAATGTTCCTAGATCGTCTTGTTTGATTGACTATTCAAGTGTATAGGTTCTGCGCATGTCCGGACGCGGGGCGTCTGGGAAGTTTCTTTATCTGGGAGTCGATGGAAAGTTGTGAAGCAGAGAAGACGCGTTTCGGCGTCTCTGTGATTTTGTTAGGGAATTAGGAGCCTTTTTGTGAGTTAGTTAGCTTGCAAGGTCCTTCCCTTGAGTATTCAAATCGCCTGGAGGCGTATGTTTTCTGTGGTGTGGATTTTCGAATGAAGGTAATGCCTCATTTACATCCAATCTGTAACTTAACTTTATGTTTGACAATGGTCGATCTCTGCTCACGTATGCTTACAGAAAGGGAGGTACTTTTACTAGAAGTCACGCCCCAGGTATCTTCATACCTGAGATCTATATCTACACGGGTCATACTCAGCCCGTAGAACAGCTTTATGTTCTATGAACGTCGCTGTGTGTCAACGATTACGTCTACGTCAAGGTTAGACCTAGGAATGCCTGTAAAGGTCAGTTCGACTTGCACTCCTGGAATGCCATCCTCGTACGTCTTATGATTTGACTCATTTAGCACTTATCATAACTAACTTGTGGTTTTTTGCTTACGCACTATTGTAGTGCAGTTGTGATAAATAACTGATGGTTATGCACTGATTTGTGTAGTGCCTTCATGATTAAGAAGTGACTTGTGATATTATTATACATTTGATAATACAAGTTGGTGTCAAAGACTTGTTCCCACGGAGATTGGGTTAAACATTGGGATTATACAAGTACTTTATTAAGTCTTGTTACTATTAAGGTTGAAATAAGATAATTAATTATTTCAGGTTTTGGACTCATATTTTAGACAACATGTCTACATTTGAGTACTTTATCGAGCAGGGTAAATCCCTTGGAAAGACTGGTGATAAATTAGAAGAATTTGCGACTGTTCAATATGCCAAGACATTGAAGTCGGAAGAAAAGAAAATGAAAGAACAAACTGAACAAAAGAGAATAGATGCTGAGAATTTAAAACTGCAGATGCAGGTGGAGGAAAAGAGATTCCAAATGGAAATGGAAAAACAAAAAAGAGAAGCAGAAGCAAAATCTGAAGAGAAAAGACTTCAGGCTGAGGCTGAAGAGAAAAAGTTACAAAGAGAGGCTAAGGGTGAAGAGAAAAAGTTACAAAGAGAGGCTGAAGAGAAAAGACTTGAAAAAGAGACTGAAAATAAAAGACTTCAGGCTGAGGCTGAAGAAAGAAGGTTACAAAGAGAGTCTGACGAGAGAAAAGCAAAAATGGAGCATGAAGAAAAACTCTTAGCTTTAGAGTTAGAAAAGATAAAATTGTTGAACACTGGTAATGCTAATAATGCAGATAAGGTGTCAGATAAGACTAATGCTAATAATTTCAAGCTTAATCTACCAGCATTTAATGCCTCCATTGATGACATAACATTTTATCTAGACAGGTTTGAAAGTGCATGCAAGGTGCATAACATAGATAAAACACTATATGTTTATCGTCTGTCCAAGATACTTAGAGGTGATGCTTTGACTATGTTGGGCATGGTAGATGTGCCTGACAAAAACAACTATGAGGTTGTCAGGGCAGTCTTGTTAAAGAAGTACCAACTTAACGAAGACGGCTATCGTCTTCAATTTAAAAATATATTGCCAGAAACTGGAGTGGAATTCTCTGAATTCATCTCAAGGATACGTCTTACTTTTTCACGATGGGTTGAGCTGTCTAAGACAGAAAATACATATGAAGCTCTTATGGACTTACTACTTAGAGACAAAGTTATGTCTTCTGTCAATGAATCTTTTCTTTCTTTTCTTCATGAGCGTAAGCCTAAAAACATAAAAGAAATGGAAGAATACTGTTACCAGTATGTAACTGCGCATCCCCACGTAACAGTTAGCAATGATAGGAAACTATTTACAGAGCGATACAACAGGAAGCAATCTGATCATCAGAAGAAGTCCCCCCATCCGACAAGTGTTTCGGCCCGATTACTCCTTTACACTCTAAGGGGGGCGGGCCCACTTGGGTCATGACTCCCAAGCGTCTCAGCTTCCTGTTGTCTTGTATCGAAAATGAACCCATTTCACTTATGGTAGCAACTTTTAAATCCACACCGCCAGCCGCGGGGGCAATTGTGAAAGTAACAAAGAGAAGACAAATTATTCCGTTCGTTCCGTCGCCCTTCACAACTAAGGACACACACGGAGACACTAGCGCGCGCAGTCGACGAGCCTTGGCCCCTGCGCGCCGCAAGCCACTGAAATTCTGTACCTGACACACTCCCTATAGTATACATCGCCTGTTGCCGCAGATCCGCAGTCCTTTCACTAGTACACCAAAAAAAACTCAGCGTTGTGGACTTAGAAAAATTTTGGTGTTTTCTGTACCGCAGCGTTTATTGTCACAATTTCCATTGCCCATTGCGGTTGTTCCACAGCCAGCCTGATGCCTTTTCGGCAGTTTCGCTAAGCCTCTTCAGTGCCCTTGTTCTAGACTGTCCATTCAGCCCCAACAGTTTTAATAAATCATACACTGATGCAGCCACAAGCCCTCTTGCGCCCACTTCAACCGCCATGACCCTTGCACTGAATCCATCGTGTCTCAGATCCGCAGCCAGATCGCTATACTTGGCCGCTTTGAATGAATGTTGCTCGTCTAATCTGGATTCAAATGGCACGGTCAGTTCAATCAGTATGACCTGAAGCGTTGCTGAAGAATGAAGCACTATATCCGGCCGTCTCCGCGATTTTCTGATACACTCTGGATATGTTCCCCGTCCAGGTAGGTCTACCGCCATCTCTCAGTCGTTTGCACAGTCAAGAAGAGATGGTAAACTGCTACCAGGTTTACTCGGTTTGGGGTGTGCTGACTTTCCTGCCCTCAGAAAGTATGTGTTTGTGGTGTCTGGCCGAACTTTGCTATTCGCTCTCATTCTTGCTTGATCTATTGTCGCAGCAAGCTCATTTAGCACTTTGTTATGGCGCCAAGTGTATCGTCCTTGCCCTAATGCTACCTTACACGCTGAGAGCACGTGTTCAAGTGTCTGCCTCCCCTGGCACAGGGGGCACTGCTCATCATCCGACTTTCTCCATTTCACAAGGTTGGTGGCCGACGGCAGCAGGTCATACATTGATCTAACCACGAAGCTGAGCCTAAGAGGTGCCATATGCCATATATCATTCCATGTCAAGGACCTCTGCAGGGCTCCTTCCCATGTAGTCCATTGGCCTTGTTGGACCTGCTGCACTGCTTTTTGCAACCTCTTATCATTCTCAGCTCCTCGTATCTCCTGAACTACCATGTCTCTGCGCTCCCTGCTTGATGCCTTGGACCACCAGCGGATGTCACCATGCCCAAATCCCCGTCTATTCGTTTGTGTGTATCCGATTACCTCTCTCAGTTTGAGTGACTCTTCAGCAGCATCAACAGCTTCTTCCACTCTCCACTTCCTTCCCGTTTTCAGTGTGGGCTGAATGGACTTAACCACGTCATCAGCTGACTCACGTAGCATCATTGCAAGCCTTGCTAAAGTAAAAGAAGGTCTGCCAGTTGCTTCGGCAGCACCTTATGGCCCAAATTTCATGCGTAAATTTCAGGGTAGCCAACAAAATTTTAATAAGAAGAGTAACCGTAATTATGCTCAGAATCATAGCGATCAATTTCAGGGTGATTCTTCTTCGCATAACTGGAGACAACCTGATACTCCCCGGTATACTACTCCCTGTAATTTTAGACATTTTCACAAAGGTAATCAGTATAGAGGCAAATCTTTTTCTCGGAGACCTCAAAACCAATATAATAGAGGTTCTCAACAGTATAGAAATGGTAATGACAGTTATGGAAACTGTAATTCAAACCATAATAACAATTACAGTAGGGACTTTAATGATAACTGCAGAGGCAATAATGGTCGCGGTAGATCGCAACATAAAAGAAAAAGATATCAACAGACAAACTCTGTACAACAAGAATCTCAGGGAGCAGATAAACAGGTTAATGATAATAAAGACCAAAATGCTATCGGATGTTCATCTTTTGATTTTGGTAGAGCAAATAAATGTATCCAATGCAGTACTTTATTTGACCCGGCTACCATAACTACTTTAAGCTGTGGTCATCCTCTTCCCGCTCTTCCTGCTAATGTTGTGCATGACGGGAGAGGTTCTCTGCTACATTCGTACGCATGATGCGGCGAATTCTCGCATATTGTACAGATGTCATAGCATACTTAGACGATATCTGTCTGTTTAGTGATTCCTGGGAAGATCACTATTTGGGTTTATACGAATTGCTGTCTACCCTTCGCGAGTATAACTTGACTGCAAAACCCTCTAAAGCCTTTATAGGATTTAGTGAGATCTCTTTCCTGGGTCATCGTGTTGGTCATGGTCTTTTAAAGACAGAGGACCACAATGTTTCAAAAATACTTAACATTTTTGTACCTAAGACAAAGAAACAAGTACGGAGTCTCTTAGGTTTGATCCAATTTTACGGACGATTCATTCCGAATCTGTCCTCCATTATGGCACCGCTTTCTACTTTATTGAAGAAAGGATCGCCTAATCTGATCCGCTGGTCTCAAGAATGTCAATCCTCCTTGGACCAGGTTAAAACTCTATTTTCATCTCCACCTATCCTTAGGTTACCTACTATTGAGAAGACTTTTGTTCTTCGAAGTGACGCCTCGTCAACTGGGATTGGGGCAGCACTTATGCAGGAGTATTCTGATACTCTGCATCCGGTGATGTATATCTCTAGGAAATTAAATGCTGCAGAAAGAAATTACTCGGTTTTAGACCGTGAATTATTGGCTATGGTATGGTCTATTCTGAAGTTACAAAGATTTCTTCTAGGCGCACATTTCATTGTGGAAACCGACCAGAAAGCTCTAACTGCTATTCAGAGCAAAAACTTGAAGAGCTCGAGGTCCACTCGATATGCCATAGCTCTTCAACCATTTCATTTCATGGTGCGAGCTATCCGTGGTTCGGATAATGTGATGACAGACATTCTGTCCAGGTGACCACACAATTCCACATAATTCTTCTGTCATATATATTTCCTGATATACAGTCCAATACTATAATGACATATTAGCATATATTTTCTCACTTTTAGGAACTTATAACATTGTACCATGTAATTTCCTTTTTTTTCTGTTACCGATTTGATCATAACAGAAGAAGGGTTAGTTAGCGATATACGGGCCAAAAGATCACATGGCCACATTTAGATATTGTATTTTAATGATTGTGTTAAGTGATTTAACAGTTGTGTTAAAGATTTGTGTTATTGATATTTTCGCAGCACATCATTGAAGCCTGTGAGATTATATACATTGTGGAACTTTGAAGTTGTCAAGTCCTGTCCTAGATTGGAGAGGATGATGTCCACATCTTCATGTATCGATTATATTTATGTCTACGAAGAACAGAGCATGTATTTGTAATAATTGAAAATGCATTTTATAATGTACTCTTTGTTTGAATATGTGTTATATTATAGTGCGGTATATTAGTATATTACGCCGCTGTTTGCACAACACTTCATTGTATAATACTATGATAATATATTTAATTTCATAGATTTGTATGAGTATAATTTGACTTTCATTATGATGTTGCCATCACTATGGCGTGTGTTGGTGGCACCTTCCTGGAATATATACGCATATACTTAGATAAATTTTTTTCTCTAAGGATCTGAGATATAATCTCAGTTTCGCTCCATGCGTCGAGCTAGCCTCATTTTTAGGCAATATATCCGCGCATCATACGTGCGTTAGGAGCCTACGGTTTTTTCCGGCTCCGGGATTTTTTTTTTTAAAAATGTTTCATTTTTTTTTCCCGGGAGGGTGCGGTAATGTTACGCACAGATCATTTTTTCTAAAGTCATTGTATGATCATTTTTTCTCAAGACATTGTATGATCATTTTTTGCTAAAGACATTGTATAATTAGATTGACTGAAATGTACACTTTAATTTTTTTCGGTCAAAGCTACATAATTCTGGATGTTGAGATTATCATTTGATATGATGTTACCTCCTCTTGAGACGAGACACGGTTCGGTCCATAGTTTTTTTTGAACGAAGTGTGACCATTCTCCTTATTTGGTAGTATCGGTCAACTGTTGTTGGAATGTCTGAAACCAGTGTTGAGGTCTCTGTTAATGTCCATATAAGGCTTGATCTAGTTAAATCTGTATCTCGAATGTTCCTAGATCGTCTTGTTTGATTGACTATTCAAGTGTATAGGTTCTGCGCATGTCCGGACGTGGGGCGTCTGGGAAGTTTCTTTATCTGGGAGTTGATGGAAAGTTGTGAAGCAGAGAAGACGCGTTCCGGCGTCTCTGTGATTTTGTTAGGGAATTAGGAGCCTTTTTGTGAGTTAGTTAGCTTGCAAGGTCCTTCCCTTGAGTATTCAAATCGCCTGGAGGCGTATGTTTTCTGTGGTGTGGATTTTCGAATGAAGGTAATGCCTCATTTACATCCAATCTGTAACTTAACTTTATGTTTGACAATGGTCGATCTCTGCTCACGTATGCTTACAGAAAGGGAGGTAATTTTACTAGAAGTCACGCCCCAGGTATCTTCATACCTGAGATCTATATCTACACGGGTCATACTCAGCCCGTAGAACAGCTTTATGTTCTATGAACGTCGCTGTGTGTCAACGATTAGTCTACGTCAAGGTTAGACCTAGGAATGCCTGTAAAGGTCAGTTCGACCTGCACTCCTGGAATGCCATCCTCGTGCGTCTTATGATTTGACTCATTTAGCACATCTGAACAGTAGGAGGATTTTTGATGTCATTTTGTATTTGGAGCCAACAATATAATCCCTTGGCGCCATATCATCATTTTGAGAATATGCCTAATGCATTGATGAACTATGTATGCTGATATTCGTGAATGTCATGACTTTGCTCTATTGTGAACTGGATGTAACGTACCTGTGCTTGTGGCGTCAGAAATAAATGATGAAAAAACGTCAAGAGCAGTTTGCCCATTTATGACTTCACATGTTGTACCCTATATGCTGTAACTCTGTGAACTACATCACTATTATACACAGCAACAACAACAACACAAAAACCAGATAAGACACCTTCCATCTTGAACTATAATACCAGGTGTCGATAGGGGAGGTACTGTGACGGGGCTAAAGATTTCCCAACGAAATTGGACTTATACCTATGACGTCCATAGTGGTCAGTTCTGCCATTATCATTTAAGAAGCAACACGATAGCGGCCTTACCACCAAAGAGGAGCAAGCCCTAAGTCCACCCTTATCAATGTACTCTTGCTTGTTCTGAGTAAGCAGATTTTGGTTGGTGATGGTATTTGGCCAAAAGATTTGGTGAATTTTTCTTAGGCATGTTGTGTGAAAAGAGAACAATTTCGACATTTCCTTCTCTGTTACTCTCCAACATTCCACGCCATAGAGATGAACAGAAAGCACACAGCTCTAATATAATCTTAATTTTGTGTTTGTGCTGAACTGAGAGGACTTCCAGATGTTGTTTGGACTATAAAAGGCTGTTCTTGATTTGTTCATTCTGTTGTTGATGTCTTTGCTTGCTCCACCATCTGTTGTTACTATGCATCCTAGGTATGTGAAGGTGTCTTGTCTGTTTCAGTTGTTGATTCCTTACTGATATGGGCTCGGGGTTGTTCACATTGAGTGTCATGACCTCTGTATTCTTTAGATTGATGTTCAGGCCCATCTGCTGGCTATTCTTATTAAGTCTATCCATGTTTTCCTGGATGTGCTGATGTGAATGTGCTACTAGTGTAATGTCTGCATATTCCAGATCTTCTAATGTAGAAAATGTAGTTCATCTTATTCCTCTTGGACTGCCCTCTGTTGTCTGTCGCATCACCCAGTCTATGACTGTTAAAAATAGTGATTAGGGGCATCCCTGTCGTACTTCTGTCTTCACCTCAAAGAAGTTAGAGGTTAGGTTGCTCTGCCCTACGCTAAATGTAAAGTTAGTATACAGGCTTTTTTTATGATTGACGCTATGCAGCTTGGAATCCCATTAGCCCTCAGTATTTTCCGTAAACTGTCACTATGTATACTGTCAAAAGCCTTTTGACATGTGAGTAACCACAGACAGAAGGCACCCCCTGCATGAGAACGTAGCTGACATTAAGGGAGTGAGAATAAAGAGGTTATAAATGGATGGCACAGGCAATGATTAAGCAGGTAACCATAGACAGTTAAAAACATATTCAAAGGGGAAGAGTGGAGTAAGTCAGATGAGAACTTGATGAACTACAAGCAAGTCATCATTAGCCTTCGCAGAGCGAGAACAACTTGATGAACTACAAGCAAGTCATTATTAGCCTTGACAGAGATAGCAGAACTTGATGAACTACAAGCAAGTCATTATTAGCCTTGACAGAGAGAGCAGAACTTGATGAACTACAAGCAAGTCATTATTAGCCTTGACAGAGAGAGCAGAACTTGATGAACTACAAGCAAGTCATTATTAGCCTTGACAGAGAGAGCAGAACTTGATTAACTACAAGCAAGTCATTATTAGCCTTGACAGAGAGCAGAACTTGATTAACTACAAGCAAGTCATTATTAGCCTTGACAGAGAGAGCAGAACTTGATGAACTACAAGCAAGTCATTATTAGCCTTGACAGAGAGAGCAGAACTTGATTAACTACAAGCAAGTCATTATTAGCCTTGACAGAGAGAGCAGAACTTGATGAACTACAAGCAAGTCATTATTAGCCTTGACAGAGAGAGCAGAACTTGATGAACTACAAGCAAGCCATTATTAGCCTTGACAGAGAGAGAGCAGAACTTGATGAACTACAAGCAAGTCATTATTAGCCTTGACAGAGAGAGCAAAACTTGATGAACTACAAGCAAGTCATTATTAGCCTTGACAGAGAGAGCAGAACTTGATGAACTACAAGCAAGTCATTATTAGCCTTGACAGAGAGAGCAGAACTTGATGAACTACAAGCAAGTCATTATTAGCCTTGACAGAGAGAGCAAAACTTGATGAACTACAAGCAAGTCATTATTAGCCTTAGCAGAACTTGACAAACTACAAGCAAGTCATTATTAGCCTTGACAGAGAGAGCAGAACTTGATGAACTACAAGCAAGTCATTATTAGCTTTGACAGAGAGAGCAGAACTTGATACAAGCAAGTCATTATTAGCCTTGACAGAGAGAGCAGAACTTGATGAACTACAAGCAAGTCATTATTAGCTTTGACAGAGAGAGCAGAACTTGATACAAGCAAGTCATTATTAGCCTTGACAGAGAGAGCAGAACTTGATGGACTACAAGCAAGTCATTATTAGCTTTGACAGAGAGAGCAGAACTTGATACAAGCAAGTCATTATTAGCCTTGACAGAGAGAGCAGAACTTGATACAAGCAAGTCATTATTAGCCTTGACAGAGAGAGCAGAACTTGATGAACTACAAGCAAGTCATTATTAGCCTTGACAGAGAGAGCAGAACTTGGGGCAATGGGACAGCAGAGCTGGAAATTAATCAACGTTTGACAATGCGGGAGATGATGATGCCATTGTGTACACTGATGGATCTGTAATCCATGATGAGAAATCAAGATGGGGCTTCTCAGCTAGAGTAAAGGGCAGAGTAGTCGCTGAACATAAGAGTTTCCATAAAAGCCTCAAATCTTCAGGAATTGGCATGGATCCACTGTCCTGGTCATGTAGGGACATGCGGCCATGAAAAAGCTGACAGCATAGCTTCAAGAGCACCAATAGTGGGCACAGTGAATTTGGATAAGGGGGAGACAATAAAGACAATTATTGATCATCTTAGAGAATGACACAACAATCGATGGACAATCAAGGCTAAGATTGCTGGAATTTTGTATCAAACATAAGACCAGCAGAGATGGATGTATGACAGGAAGCATCAGTGTGTATATACAGTATACACATAACCAGGAACAAATAGCATTCATATCTGTCAACATTTGCTAAGGGAAACTGAGCACCTATGGGTTTGCCCTGAGTGCAGTAATGTTGATTCTTATTTACAATAACATGTGTTTTTCTAATGGTAAGGACAGTGACGAGATCAGATAAATGGGCCTATTGTTACCAAAGCTACTGAGAGAGAGAGAGAGAGAGAGAGAGAGAGAGAGAGAGAGGACTGTGAGATTAGTGAGAAAGTGAGAGAGAAAAAGAGAGAGAGAGAGAGAGAGAGAGAGAGAGAGAGAGAGGACTGTGAGATTAGTGAGAAGTTTGAGAGAGAGAGAGGACTGTGAAAAATTAATGAGAAAGAGATGAGAGAGAGAGAGAGAGAGAGAGAGAGAGAGAGAGAAGAGAGAGAGAGAGAGAGAGAGAGAGAGAGAGAGAGAGAGAGAGAGAGAGAGAGAGAGAGAGAGAGAGAGAGAGAGAGAGAGAGAGAGAGAAGAGAGAGAGAGAGAGAGAGAGAGAGAGAGAGAGAGAGAGAGAGAGAGAGAGAGAGAGAGAGAGAGAGAGAAACTGTTAGATTAGTGAGAACTTGAGAGAGAAAGAGGTGAGATTATTGAGACAGTTTGAGAGAGAAAGAGGACTGTGTGAGTACTGAGAAAGTTTGAGAGAGAGAAGAATGAGTGGTTAATAAGAATGTTTGAGATAGAGGACTGTGAGATTAGTGTGACAGTTTGAGAGAGAGGAGGGACTGTGAGATTAGTGTGACAGTTTGAGAGAGAGGACTGTGAGATTAGTGTGACAGTTTGAGAGAGAGGACTGTGAGATTAGTGTGACAGTTTGAGAGAGAGGAGGGACTGTGAGATTAGCGAGAAATTTTGAGAGAGAATGAACGAACGAACTTTATTTTCAAAGGGTTAAGAATTGGGCACGCAGGCCCATCTGACATTTTGCCCTTCCTCTCTCTCTCATCATGTATATACTATATCCTTTCATCCTCACATTTACTTTAAGCATTATTAAGGCATTTATCATTATAAAAGTAATATTACATTTGCAATAATCATCATAATTAAAGTATGTTTTTAAAATAAAAAAACAAAAATGAAAATAAAAAAATAAAGAATTACAACAACAAAATTAACGAAAAATAATAATAATAAATTAAAAAAGAGCAGAGACTCCGACGCCTAGCTGAGCCACAATTGGATGAGGTCCAGTGCAGATTCTGAGCAAACTGAAGTACTCAAGACCTAATCTTCACACTCAGACAGCTGACTGAAAAGGCCCTTGAGTATAAGAGTGAGATCCATCTTTGTTTCATAGATCTGGAAAAGGCGTTTGATAGGGTCCCCTGGAGCAAAATCTTTGGAACTGTTTGGCAAGGAAGAACATTCCAGCACCTCTGATTCATGCTATACAGAGCTTCTACAAGTCTTGCAGAAATTATGTGAGGACAGCAAACCATAAGTCAGAAGAGTTCAGGACCACCACTGGTGTAAGACAAGGTGATATCCTGTCACCTTATCTTTTCATACTCCTCATGGACGATGTCATCAAAGCATGTAAGGAGAGAACAAGAAAGTATTCAGTGGGGTACTGGAAGATGAGACAGCTTTGTATTTCAGAGCTGGCATTTGCTGATGATGTTGCCCTGATTGCTAAATCAGAGGCACATCTCCAATCCAACCTGCAAGTCTGGAAGGAAGAGCTGGAGAAGAGAGGGATGGTCAAAAGTAGCTCTAAAACAAAATCCATGGTGATATCACGAGAAGAAAGAAGACATCAGATTAAGCTGGGAGAACAGGTCCTGGAGCAGGTCGACCACTTTAAATATCTCGGAGCTATTATAGACCGAAAGGGAGGCATCAAAGAAAAGTTGGCCACTCAAAAAGCAGCAGCTGGGAGACTTTTTCAGGCCATAAATTGAGGATTCCTCAGCAAGAGAGAGGTTGGTAAGAAAACGAAGATGGCTGTATACCGCTCCACCTATGTCCCAGTCTTGACATATGGATGCGAGTCATGGGCAATGACTACAACCCACAAAAGCCAGATCCAAACCTCAGAAATGAGGTATTTGAGGAAGGTGGTTGAAGTAACAAGAAGAGACATGGTCCACAACCAGATGATACGTCAAGGCCTAAAATGCCACCCCCTGCAGACCCAAGTAGAACAGTCCCAACTAAGATGGTTTGGCCATGTCTGCAGAATGGGAGAAGATCGGCTACCACGATAAGCATGGGAAACAAAGAGCCAGGGATCCAGACCCCCAGGATGACCCAGAGTCCGCTGGGAGGACAACATTAGACAATCTTTGAAGGACTGAGGACTAGAATGGAACCAGGCCAGGAGGAAGACAGCCGATAGGATAGTCTGGCGCTCTCTCTTACAAACCTCTACACCTCACGGTAGAAGAGGAAAGACTAAGTAAGTAAGTAAGTAACAACAAAATTAACGGAAAAAAAAAAATTATAATAATAAATTTAAAAAAAACAAACAAACAAACAACAAGACATAAAAATTGAATTCTTCATACAGTAAATTGGTAATTTGAGACATATTGAGAGGTGTGTTATAAGAACTCGTGAAATAGTCAAACGGTCTGCTACTGAATGCCTCAGGGACTCCGTGTTTTTTCCAGTGCGCGCGAACAACTTTACGAGGGGTGAGCAGCTTTGAGTCTCATAGCAGATACTGCTGCAATGATAGGTTCATCAAGATGAGGTGGGGTATACAGTTACTTTCCTCGCTGTCTTTGCCTCCCAAACTCAAGACCAGAATCAGACTAGATAGGTAGATAGTTAGATAGACATATATGAAAGCAATTAAGTTGCCAAGGGTTGAAAATCGGGCACAGTCCCCTCTTGCATTCTTCCTTCATCTTGCTCATCTTTTATTACTGTTATTCAAACATTCTCCAGCGTACTTAAAGTATTTATTAAGGGCAGTGCAACATTACAAGGAAGTATAACAGCATACATTAACAGTACCTGATCATAAAATTAAGAATATATGTTATTAAGAATATAATATTAAGAATAAGTATATTGTAATGAAAACTAGATCATCAGAGCCTCCATACAATATATTAGATAAAAGTACAACACAATCAGTTAGGGTGGCATATAATTAACACTCATAAAGTATTTGAACAGTATACGATTGTATGAGTAAGGACTGTGTGTGTTTTTCAGGTCATTGGGAAGATTGAGTAAGCCAAACTAGTCTTAAATAGGTCTAGCCTGGGCTTGGGTACCTGTAACTTGTTTAAGCGCTGACTACGTCTTTCATTATATTTTAAAAGCGGCCAAAGATACTTTGGAGCATTCTGTAACAGGATTTTGTGAATAAATTTCCTTTTGTTAAATATGAAGCGCTTCCTGAGGGGTAATATTTGAAGATAATTATATAAATCTATACAATGTGATTGGTGTTTATCGGCAACAAGGCGCATTGCGAATTTTTGAAGCGAGTGGAGCCTTTTTGTGTTGGAGACAGAACAACCATCCCAGATTGTGGAACAATAGTCTAGATGCGTTTGTACAAGTATATGAGATATGTAGAACATTTTCCTTGCCTCCTCATCAAGGAAATGTTTAATTTTGGCTAATTGGTAAACTTTTTGCTGTTTGCTTTGTGAGTGCATGTACATGTGAGTTCCAACTTAGGTGTTGGTCAACAGTGAGACCTAGAGTTCTATGTTCATTTACGTTTTCAATTAGTGATATTCCAATTTAGAGCTGAAGTGTTGTTTTCTGCAAGTTTTGTAGTTTTTGTCTGGATGATATTAACATACATTTTGTTTTACTAATATTTATTTGCATGCGATTCTCATTGCTCCACTTAATAAGATTATGTGTATCGTTTTGTAAAGATTGTTCTAGTGTAATGCAACTTTTATCACTTGTATAGACAGTACAGTCATAGGCAAACAGGTCACATGATGAGTGTTTGAAGTATAAAGGAAGATCATTAATGTATACGGTAAAGAGAAGAGGGCTGAGAATAGAGCCCTGAGGAACACCTGTATTGACAACGGTTGGGTTCGACAAGGAATTATTGTAAGAGACTATTTGTTGTCTGTCTGACAGGAACGATTTAATTAACTTTACCAGCTTAATATTTACTTTCATTGTTTCTAATTTTCTGATTAAAATAAAGTGATCTATCATATCAAATGCTTTTTTGAGGTCTACAAATATTGCTCCACATATATTATCGTTATTGATGTTTAGGTGCCAATTGTCTATCATCTTTGTTAAGGCTGTGTGGCATGCATGCTTTGGTCTAAACCAAGACTGACTGCCGATTAGCAGGTCATTATTGACTAGGTTAGGGTGGCCATATTGTTCAACACAAAAAGGAGGGCACATGATATTTTTTGGTCCAAAAAATGAGGACAAGGGAGGACAATATTTGTAAAAAGTAGGACAAAAAGTCGGACACTTTTATTCAATAACTACAAGACGCTGAAACATATTTTTTTTTACATCCAAACAATAAGCTGATAAAATCACATTGATTTTGTGCCTACTTATATTTTTCTGATGAAAAAATCTTCTTCAACAACGTTAGGCTACGTTTTAAATATGCATATAAATCAGAGCATGAAAGCCCCTTAACATTGTACTGCACAAGTAGAGTGCCTTTAATGGATTCTTCTTCTTCTTCTTCCGTCCTTAGCCAACGACCGGCAAAGCAGTCAGTGGCCATTACACCTAGTGGCGTCTTAAGGGCAACAGCGAATAGATTTTCTTTGCCGCTGTTCCCATCACGCCTAATGGCGTCTTTAGGGCAACGACAAATCAATCCGTTTGTTGTTGTTTCCGTAATCAAAGTGACTGGCAAACGGGTGATCAGCCCGTTGGGTTTAATGGATTCTACACTCAACATATTCTTTTCTGTTGTCCATTGACCCTGCATAAGTGAAAAAAGTCTCTCAACATTGGCGTTGTGCCCAGGAATTGTAAAAATAAATTGTGCAAGTCTTAAGAATTCTGAAATGCAGAAATGAGAGAGAGAGAGAGAGAGAGAGAGAGAGAGAGAGAGAGAGAGAGAGAGAGAGAGAGAGAGAGAGAGAGAGAGAGAGAGAGAGAGAGAGAGAGAGAGAGAGAGAGAGAGAGAGAGAGAGAGAGAGAGAGAGAGAGAGAGAGAGAGAGAGAGAGAGAGAGAGAGAGAGAGAGAGTGAGAGAGAGAGAGAGAGAGAGAGAGAGAGAGAGAGAGAGAGAGAGAGAGAGAGAGAGAGAGAGAGAGAGAGAGAGAGAGAGAGAGAGAGAGGACTGTGAGATTAGTGAGAAAGTTTGAAAGAGAAACAGGACTGTGAAATTAATGAGAAAGAGAGAGAGAGAAAGAGAGAGAGAGAGAGAGAGAGAGAGAGAGAGAGAGAGAGAGAGAGAGAGAGAGAGAGAGAGAGAGAGAGAGAGAGAGAGAGAGAGAGAGAGAGAGAGAGAGAGAGAGAGAGAGAGAGAGAATTCTGAAGTTAGTGATAATATTGGAGATAGATAGAGACAACTGGGAGGTTAGTGTGATAGTTTGAAAGAGAGTGGACTGAGATTAATGAGAATGTTTCTGTAGGCTATCTGTATGAATAAATACACAACCATAACACTACACTTGTGGGGCAAACATCCTGCATGTGTTCTTTCTTGTTCTTTGTGCACATGCTGTACCACAAACATCACACTTGTAAGGATTCTCTCCTTTATGTGAACTTTTACGTACTTCTAGATCACGTATTTGAGTAAATGCTGCACCACAAACATCACAATTGTAAGGCATCTCCCCTGTATGTAATCTTTTATGTATATGTAAGCTATATTTCATTTTAAATGCTGCACCACAAACATCACACTTGTAAGGTGTTTCGCCTTTATGCACTACAAACATCACACTTCTAAGGCTTCTCTCCTGTATCTTTTACTTTATGTTGTTGTAGGCTACCTTTCTGAGTAAATGCTGTACTACAAACATCACACTTGTAAGGCTTCTCTCCTGTATGTATTCTTTTATGTCCTTGTAAGCTACTCTTGCCCACTGAAATGCTATGATGGAAAGTCAACTCAGTAATAATTTGCCGGATCGGCCGATGCCCGGATTAACAACGACCGCGCTCTCATTGCCCCTTGAGAGTGATAAGTCAGCGAATGGGGTACAAACACCTGTTTTGAAACTTCCAAGAGAAAATTTTGTTGTTGGAACTTGGAATGTACGCACGCTATATGCGTGTGGAAAAGTCAAAGAACTAACAAAACAATCCTCCAGGGAACAGTCGAAGGTAAACGGAGAAGAGGAAGGCAAAGAAAATCCTGGGCTGATAACATCAAAGAATGGGCAGGACATGGTTTTTTCCACACTTGTACGCATTGCTGAGGATAGAGAGCAGTGGAGGACCCTGTCTGCTGATGCTTCCACCATGGCACCCCTACGACCCATGACGGGTTAAGGGTTGAGATGAGATGATGAAGCTACTTTTCATAGTAAACACCATGACACTTGTAAGGCTTCTCTCCTGTATGTATTCTTTTATGTCCTTGTAAGCTACTTTTCATAGTAAATGCTGCTCCACAAACATCACACTTGTAAGGCTTCTCTCCTGTATGTTTTATTTTATGTTGTTGTAGATGACATTTCTGAGTAAATACCGCACTACAAACATCACACTTGTAAGGCTTCTCTCCTGTATGTTTTACTTTATGTTGTTGTAGGCTACCTTTCTGAGTAAATGCTGTACTACAAACATCACACTTGTAAGGCTTCTCTCCTGTATGTATTCTTATATGTCGTTGTAGGTGATGTTTCTGAGTAAATGCTGCACTACAAACATCACACTTGTAACGCTTCTCTCCTGTATGTTTTACTTTATGTTGTTGTAGGCTACGTTTCTGAGTAAATGCTGTACTACAAACATCACACTTGTAAGGCTTCTCTCCTGTATGTATTCTTATATGTCGTTGTAGGTGATGTTTCTGAGTAAATGCTGCACTACAAACATCACACTTGTAAGGCTTCTCTCCTGCATGTATTCTTTTATGTCCTTGTAAGCTACTTTTCATAGTAAATGCTGCTCCACAAACATCACACTTGTAAGGCTTCTCTCCTGTTTTGTTTTATTTTATGTTGTTGTAGATGACATTTCTCTAAGTAAATACCGCACTACAAACATCACACTTGTAAGGCAACTTCTCTTCTCTATGTGTTTTACTTTATGTTGTTGTAGGCTACTTTTCTGAGTAAATGCTGCACCACAAACATCACACTTGTAAGGCTTCTCTCCTGTATGTATTCTTTTATGTCTTTGTAACCTACTTTTCATAGTAAATTCTGCACCACAAACATCACACTTGTAGGGCTTCTCTCCTGTATGTTTTACTTTATGTTGTTTACTAACTTTATGAGTAAATTGCACTACAAACATCCACTTGTAAGGCTTCTCTCCTGTATATATCTTTTATGTCCTTGTAAGCTACTTTTCATAGTAAATGCTGCACCACAAACATCACACTTGTAAGGCTTCTCTCCTGTATGTATTCTTTTATGTCTTTGTAACCTACTTTTCATAGTAAATGCCACACCACAAACATCACACTTCTAGGGCTTCTCTCCTGTATGTAATCTTTTATGTATATGTAAGCTATATTTCATTTTAAATGCTGCACCACAAACATCACACTTGTAAGGTGTTTCGCCTTTATGCACTACAAACATCACACTTCTAAGGCTTCTCTTCTGTATGTTTTACTTTATGTTGTTGTTGTAGGCTACATTTCTGAGTAAATGCTGCACTACAAACATGACACTTGTAAGGTTTCTCTCCTGTATGTATTCTTATATGTCATTGTAGGTGACTTTTCTGAGTAAATAATGCACTACAAACATCACACTTGTAAGGCTTCTCTCCTGTATGTTTTACTTTATGTTGTTGTAGGCTACTTTTCTGAGTAAATGCTGCACTACAAACATCACACTTGTAAAGCTTCTCTCCTGTATGTATTCTTTTATGTTGTTGTAGGTGACCTTTCTGAGTAAATGCTGCACTACAAACATCACACTTGTAAGGCTTCTCTCCTGTATGTATTCTTTTATGTCCTTGTAAGCTACTTTTCATAGTAAATGCTGCACCACGAACATCACATTGTAAGGCTTCTCTCCTGTATGTTTTATTTTATGTTGTTGTAGGTGACATTTCTGAGTAAATACCGCACTACAAACATCACACTTCTAAGGCTTCTCTCCTGTATGTTTTACTTTATGTTGTTGTAGGCTACCTTTCTGAGTAAATGCTGTACTACAAACATCACACTTGTAAGGCTTCTCTCCTGTATGTATTCTTATATGTCGTTGTAGGTGACTTTTCTGAGTAAATGCTGCACTACAAACATCACACTTGTAAGACTTCTCTCCTGTATGTTTTACTTTATGTTGTTGTAGGCTAACTTTATGAATAAATGCTGCACTACAAACATCACACTTGTAAGGCTTCTCTCCTGTATGTATTCTTTTATGTCCTTGTAAGTTCTTTTTCATAGTTAATGCCATACCACAAACATCACACTTGTAAGGCTTCTCTCCTGTATGTATTCTTGTATGTACTTGTAAGTTACTTTTCATAGTAAATGCTGCTCCACAAACATCACACTTGTAAGGCTTCTCTCCTGTATGTATTCTTGTATGTCCTTGTAAGTTACTTTTAAGAGTAAATGCTGCACCACAAACATCACACTTGTAAGGCTTCTCTCCTTTATGTATTCTTGTATGTCCTTGTAAGTTACTTTTCATAGTAAATGCTGCACCACAAACATCACACTTGTAAGGCTTCTCTCCTGTGTGTAGTATTTTATGTTGTTGTAGGTAACTTTTCTGAGTAAATGCTGCACTACAAACATCACACTTGTAAGGCTTCTCTCCTGTATGTATTCTTTTATGTCCTTGTAGGTGACTTTTCCAAATAAATGCAGCCCCACAAACATCACACTTATAACGCTTCTCTCCTGTATGTATTCTTTTATGTCTTTGTAAGCTACTTTTCATAGTAAATGCCACACCACAAACATCACACTTGTAAGGCTTCTCTCCTGTATGTTTTATTTTATGTTGTTGTAGGTGACTTTTCTGAGTAAATGCTGCACCACAAACATCACACTTGTAAGGCTTCTCTCCTGTATGTTTTACTTTATGTTGTTGTAGGCTAAATTTATGAGTAAATGCTGCACCACAAACATCACACTTGTAAGGCTTCTCTCCTGTATGTATTCTTGTATGTCCTTGTAAGTTACTTTTCATAGTAAATGCTGCACCACAAACATCACACTTGTAAGGCTTCTCTCCTGTGTGTAGTATTTTATGTTGTTGTAGGTGACCTTTCTGAGTAAATGCTGCTTTACAATCATCACACTTGTAAGGCTTCTCTCCTGTATGTATTCTTTTATGTTGTTGTAGGTGACTTTTCTGAGTAAATGCTGCACTACAAACATCACACACTTGTAAGGATTCTCTCCTGTATGTATTCTTTTATGTCCTTGTACGTGACTTTTCCAAATAAATGCAGCACCACAAACATCACACTTGTAAGGCTTCTCTCCTGTATGTTTTATTATATGTTGTTGTAGGTGACTTTTCTGAGTAAATGCTGCACCACAAACATCACACTTGTAACGCTTCTCTCCTGTGTGTAGTATTTTATGTTGTTGTAGGCTACTTTTCTGACTAAAACTTATGTAACAGACTTTAGTTTTTAAAGCTGACGTATTTAGGTTGTCACAAATTTTAGTTGGCTTTTCCTGACTATAGATCAAGTTCAGTAGTGGTTCATTGTCTTTGAGTCTCACTTTGAGGTTATCTTCTCTTACTGCATCAGTAGAGGTATCATCTATTTTACTTAATGTTTCATTCATTTTATTTCCACTGCCCTGTGGTAACACATCCTGAAGATCATCATGTTTATTATCAAACTCCCAGAGTCCAGTGTTGTGTACTGTTTTCATATGCTCATCCAAGATATCAAATTGGTGGAAACCAGTGTTGCACAGGGTATAGGAACATATGTCTGAAATGTTGAAAACAATGAGCACAGATAAATTATGAAATGTATGTTCTATATGTAAGCAAAATGTAATAACATTAATTTAACCACAATGCCATGGTAATTATATAATATGTATATATCATACATATTTAATGAGAATTTTCAAACAATTTGAAGTCTCTGTGAAAGGCCTAATGACTGCTGGGTATTACATGTTATATAGTACAAATAGTTAAATCACTTAAACTTATAGAATTTAAAACAATAATAAACATAAATTAAAATACATAATTACACTGTTATTATCCATACCTTCCACATCTCCAAATGAGCCTGTATGTTGTTTACTTTCTGTCACTTCCAATAAGTCTGTATAATGACTCTCAAGTTTAACACCACTGTTGTCACAATCAGCCTGACATAAATTTTCATCAATCAGACATTTATGACACACATGGTGCATGAAAATGTCAAGGAATTGTGTTTTTCTGTAATCTTTTTCTCACTACTACCATCATTTATGTATGCATACAAGCACAAACACATGCATGGGTACACATATATGCACATAGACACACAAACGTACATAGCACTCAGGTTTTTCATACAGTGTTACTATGTAAGGGTCCATTCTATCAAAGTTTTTGACAAAATTGGTCATGTTATATATATGTGGACATTGCACTACTAGCACATTCACATCAACACATCCAGGAAAAAATGGACAGACTTAATAAGTTTAGCCAGCAGGTGGGCTTGAACATCAATTTAAAGAAGTCAGAGGTCATGACGCTCAATGTGAGCAACCCTGAGCCCATATCAGTAAGGAATCAGCAACTGGTACAGACAGACACCTTCACATACCTAGGATGCATAGTAACACCAGACGGTGGGGCAGGCAAAGACATCAACATCAGAATGAATAAGGCAAGAACAGCCTTTTTTAGCCTAAACAACATCTGGAAGTCCTCTCAATACAGCACAAGCACAAAATTAAGATTATATCAGAGCTGTGTGCTTTCTGTGCTTCTCTATGGTGCAGAATGCTGGAGAGTTACAGAGAAGGAAATGTCGAAATTGTCCTCTTTTCACACAACATGCCTAAGAAAAATTCACCGAATCTTTTGGCCGAATACCATCACCAACCAAGATCTGCTTACTCAGAGCAAGCAAGAGGACATGCACACCATCATAGCTGGCAGACGCTGGAGCTGGGTTGGCCATGTCCTCAGAAGAGACCCCGATGCCATCACAAGAACAGCTATACTTTGGACCCCTGAAGGAAAACGAAAGAGAGGCCGACCAAAAACAACATGGTGGAGGACTGTGGAGGCTGAGATGCAAGAATGAACCAGAGTTGGGGCACTGTACAAAGGATGGCCGCCGACCGAGCAAAGTGGAATCAATTTGTTGTTGCCCTACAAGACGCCACTAGGCATGATGGCCACTGACTGCTTTGACGGTCGGCAGCTAAGGATCAAAGAAGAAGAAGAATATATATGTGGAAAGGAAATTGAATAAGGATTCTATACTCAAGACCAAAAGAAATGCGCATATTAATTGTTCTGATTTTCAGACAAATAAAATAACAAAATCAAGTTTAAATCGTCTTTAAACACAACTTTAGCAATGCAAGACGATACTGCACGTGGAAAGTTTGTGCTGTGGTGAGTTGTTTATGGTGTAGATGAGCAAAGGCTCAGAATAAAAATTCATTACAGTTCGTGCATTTCATGATTTTTCATGCACGACTTTTGGTTGTTCATCCAATTCTCTATAAAATTCGCACAGAACCCATAAAAATTTCACACAGCAAAACGATGCCTAGACTGAATATTGATGAGTGTAATCAAGCAGTGGGAATGCGCAGAGGTGGAGCATCAGTTAGAGAGTTGTCCCAGGCATTTCAAGTTCACCATACCTCGATTTATTGTCTATTGCATCGAAACCAAACAACAACAGGGACCATCGCTGACCAACCACGGTCTGGCACTCCACGCGTTATGACATACAGGCAAGACAGGGCTATTCGGCGCACTCATGAGCGAGACCGCTTCATGCCCGCTGTAGCCACAGCCAGAATAACCATTGGAACTCATGGCAACGCCATCAGTGGTCAAACTGTGCGCAGGAGGTTGTGGTGGGTTGATATTAATGTAGTAAGTATTATGTGTAGCAGGTGTGAAATCAGCTATGCAAGCCCCTGAGAAAGTATAAATATAGAATATATGTCAGGGAACCTGTCTTGCTTCCACCAATGACTACCACCCGCTATGTATATTATCCCCAATTATATGTACTGATGTATGGGTGTTGTGTAGCTAGATGTCTAGGGTATATGCAATATATGTGAAGAAAATAACAACAACCACACTTTAAAGTTAAGTAACAAGTAAGTAAACAACTCACTATTGAATTTTGGTCTGATCAATTTTTTACAATGTATTAAGTATAATTGAGTTGATTCATAAAAGATTAAATGTCAAAATATATTTACACAAATACAAGTTTAACTAATAGAGTCTATTATTTCTTGAACTTGGAAGGGTTCTTAGTGTATTACTCTCCTCTGAAATTAAGCACATATTTGAGGGATCAATAATGTCATCATATTTTATAAATCTTGTTGATATAATCGGTGGAGGATCAGTCAGTGAATTAACAAGGCCCCAAAACATAAGGGCTTAGCTTTAGATATGTGTAGAAAATTCTGCGATGTCCTGTTCATAAGTCTGCATGCACACAGCACTGCACAGCTTTCAGGATTCGTGATAATGTAAGGCACTCAATTTATATTGCCTCAAACTGGTACTTTTGTTGAATAAAAACGTGACTGGCTCACTTCAGTTTCTCACACAGAAACCCTGGAAGTAGAGGATTAATTTCCCTAAAAAATAATATTCTGACCTATCTCCGTTCTTAACAGGTTTACATGTATCAACAGATCAAGAAAATAATACATAAATAATTATTGTCCCCATCTGGTAGAGTGCTCTATTCATTATCAAGTATCTCAAACATATGTTTTACACCTTCCTAGTCATAATACAATATTATAATTTCGTAAATACATTCAGGTAATAACCAGTATTATATAAAGATATCCAGTGATTTTCTGGCTATAACTCAAACATTATTCAGTAAAGTCTTTTCTCTTATTAATTTCTTTTATACCAACTTTTAAGTAAAACTGTAAGGATTTTATTATGTTCTTTCCCCACAATGTCAGAAAGCCTGTCTGGCTTTTCTACAAAAGGATAATATCTTTCTTAGCAACTCGGTGAAACAACACAAAGTTTGA
Organism: Oreohelix idahoensis; assembly: GCA_024509875.1. Lineage (NCBI taxonomy): Eukaryota > Metazoa > Mollusca > Gastropoda > Stylommatophora > Oreohelicidae > Oreohelix > Oreohelix idahoensis. Next base: position 71,238 of record JAMPIV010012463.1, read on the forward strand.
TGTTGGCTTCCCTCTTTATATATTTTCTTTTATCTCCCAAAGTACAAGTAAAGCTGTAGGGCTTTTACATGAAGCTATAAGATTATAATCTAACCCCATTTAATTATATTTCATAACATGTTGAAGTGGCACTTGTATGACTGGAACTCTACCCTTCAAATATTCATACATAATCAATATTGCAAACACATTTTCAAATACAATAATAATTTTATAAATGTTGGTCTTACCGTAATATTGAATTATTTCACTATGCAAGTTAAATACAGGCCATAAATGGTCCCACAAATCTCCTGCTGACATCAGAACCGTGAAGGCATAGGAGCACAACTTGTCTGAATTCGTCAATAACTAAACAAGTGATTATCTGATTTGAAAGTGGCGAGGAAATCTGGGGCTTCCGTGTTTTTATTCATCCTCCTTAGTTATTCTAAGCAACCAATCAGGGGACTTCCGTTCCTACGCGTCTTTTTTTGAAAAGTTAACCTAATAATTTTCAAATCAGGAGACACCCCTTAATATGGCCAGCATCAGTAAAGGAGCCCTATACACGTCTATATATGTCTTCATTCTACCATATCGCTAGTATTCTCTAAGTCATTTCAATATAGAATGATAATATTTATTTCATCTCCCGTCTGTCATCTAATGCATAAGGTTTCACGCTTCTGTCTATTATTTTTACCATTTTCGTTTTTCCTTTATATTTATGCAAATAACATATCTTTAATATCTTATCTTACTGTAGAAAGAAAGATATATTATTTGCATAAATATAAAGGAAAAACGAAAATGGTAAAAATAAAGAATATGATATGTCTAACAACAACTTTTATCATTTTAATCGTCCCTTATTCTTTAATTTTACCTATCATTCGATTTGGACAGTTAATTTCAGTTTTGAAATGCAGACGATAGTTTAAAAAGCTCCTTACCATTTCCCCCCTGTCCAATTTTTTCTCTCTTGCCTTTTCTAAGAAATAAACAATTTCTAATGATAACTAACATTCAAACGTGCTTGACTACAGTAACCATGGCCTTTGACCTAATATGCAAATTTCTCTAACCTTCATCATACGTGTCAGTATGGCTTGCAAGTTTGTGACGACATATTGGCATTTAGTCTAATGATCGTTTTCTGCTTTAACCCTTTAGAGACCGAGTTATAAAAGCTAGTCTTTTGGTGGCGCGGTGATTCCTATGTTATTTTATACCTACAAACAACTATATGCCATATTTTGATCGGTGAAATCTCGGATATCATCACAGAGGTTAAGGGAAGCTCAGCTCATATGCCATAGACCCTACACCGGACAGATCCTCACAGCTCAACACCGGAAGGCACGATTGGACTGGGCTCTCAACCGTGGCAAAGTTGGTGAGACATGGTCTTTTCCAATGAAAGTTGGTTCTGCATCCACCACAACGATGGCCGAATTCGAATTTACAGATGACCAGGAGAACGATTTGAAGACAACTGTGTCATTGAACAAGATCGCTATGGTATGGGCTGCCATCAATTACAGATTCAGGTCCAGACTCATCTTTATCGACGGCACCTTAACTGCCCAGCGGTATGTGGATGAAGTACTCAGACCCCACCTGCTTCTGCTGTTGGCAGCAAATGGAGGCACCGCCAGAATGGTGTTTCAACAAGACAATGCAAGGCCACACTCCGCTTATGTTACTCAGGGATTTTTGCAGCAGAATGGAGATTGAGTTATGCAGTGGCCTGCCGTTTCACCTGACCTAAACTGTATCGAACATCTTTGGGACGTGTTGGGATGACATGTGCAACAACAGGCCCCTCACAATCAACAGCAGCTGAGAGACGCTCTACAGAGAACTTGGAATGTCATCCTGATGGAAACCATTCAACACTTGGTGAGGTCGATGCCTAATCGTCTTCAAGAATGTGCCAGAGCTATGGGGACACACACCCAATATTAAGACATTCACGCTGTGGTATGAACAAACGTTAGTGCAGTTGGATATTTTGTTGATACTTCAGAATATGCAGACGTGCGATCTCATGGGGGGCGATAATTGTGAGTATTGATTTGAAAACGTTAATAAACATTAAGACACTTCATGTGTGCAAATTTCATTATTTTAAGTTTGTTGCTTATATTTGAAAATAACATTTTACGCCATGTATGTTTCTTTTGGTCTTGAGTATATATATGTTTAGTTTTTAAATTTCCAATTTTTGTATGAGTATAAAATAGTTGGAGACTAGGAAGAAAACAATTTGACAAAAAAAAAAAAAAAAAATCAGAATTACCTATTGAAAACATCTAATCCATCATTTGTTTTATCCTAGATCCAAATTTTGTAAACTTCATCCATTTTGGAAATTAAAAAAAATATGGTTCAAGTTTATACTCTAACTACCCGTACTTTTCATTTGGCATCAAGAAAATGAAATACATTCGATTGTCACAAATTTTATGCAACTCTGGATTTTCATTGTGTTATCATGTAAGTGTCAATTCTTTCAAAGTTTTAAATAAGTATAGTCATGTTATATATATTTGAAAAGGAAACTGAATGAGGATTTTTAAGTTTATAAATTACCATTTTTTAATGAGTATAAAGTAGTTACAGACAAGGTAGAAACAATTTTACTAAACAAAAAACAAAACAAACACATATCAGACTTACAAACTGAAGAAATCAGTTGTAGTATCCAAGATACAAATCATTGTAAACTACATCCATTTTGGAAATAAATCACACATCAAGTTTATACTTCTATTACAGCAACACTACTACCAACTTTAACCATGTGTGCCCCATATGTGGCAGGACTTGAAGGGCCAAAATAGGACTAATTAGCCACATGAGATCACAACACAGATGTGTCACAACTCAAGTCTGAAGATGTCGCCATCTTCACTTGTGATGGGCAACTATTATTATTATTATGCTGAACTGCTCTCACAAAGAACACTACTTACACAAAAAATTAAGAGATATTTACAACTTAACTTTAGTGTGCCATTTTAGGAAACATTCATCTATGTGCAGATGGGGGTGGCCAGTGCATCTTGCACAACAAAAATTTGTCCTTTTCCTGTCATCAGGTTTACTGCAAACTTTACACCTCCTGAAATTAGTGCTTCTTTGCATTATGTATTTTGCGCCCTCCAGTATTTTCAATTGGTTATCTGATAATTTACTTGGCCTCGGAGGATTTAGCTTGCTGATTTCAGGCATTGAGGATGCCACCAAAGCAGATAATTCTCTGATCAGCGTTTGTTTGACGTAAGCTGCAATATTCCAACTCCAACTGGTCTTGTCAATTTGTAAAAAAATATAAGCATTACAGGTGGCTATTTCTAACGTCTGAAATAAAGTCTTCTTCTACCACTTCAAGAATTTTCTGTTGACAAAGCCATAATACCCTATCATCTGATCTGCCTTGTCACAATCATTCATTTTATGGTTATTTTCATGAATGATAAAAGATTTCTCCTTTCTATTCACCTTGACAGGCACAGCAGACCCATTTATGGTAATAATTGTGACAGGTTTTTTAGCTTTTTGTCCTTCCAAGCAGCAACTAGCATCCCTTGCCCCCGAATTGATATAAAACTTAGTCTCCATATGCTTTAGGTTCAAAGACTTCAGCTGCTGTGGGAATCTGACTCTGTTCACTTGAAGTGTTCCAGTGTAATACTGCTTCCATTTAAGCATTTTATTTACTAACAGTTTTGTAGTATGCCACCTGTCAGCGTAACTGTAATAGCCAGTTCCCAGACAAAACAAGTGTTCCAAAAGTGTTTACGGAATTGGCACCAGAAGAGTCCCTTTCAACTGTGTCTGATCCAAAATATGTAAGCAAGTTTAGCACACAACCTGTTTCACTGTCAACAAGACTCAAACTTTTAATGTGGTATTTGTGTGGCTTTTTTTACATTATATTGCTTATATTTCCAACAACCTTCCAACAAATTTAGAGCATAACATTTAAACGAAGGGTTCTATATTGTTTTTCCTTTCTGTGAGAGGTTCACAAATATGCAACATAGTTTGCAGTATAGTCAAAAATCTGTCTCTCTCAATCATTTGGGAATTAAATGGAGTGTGAAATATAGGCTCTCGTGAGAAAAGATCTTTTATACCTGGCCTTTTGTTGATACCTATTGCTTGAAGCAGAGCAAGCAATTTTAGAAGCTCATAATCACTTACTGGGTTCTCCCTATTATTCCTTGATTGTTTCAATGAAGGTGTATGTTAAGTCGCTGGTACTACAACTGTTAACTCAAGATTATGGGTGGTACAATGCTAATGTGACTTGAACGACTTGGTCTTAAGGTTGACCAACAATATAAATCAGGCTGGACCCTTTCAAAAAGTACATAGACGTTTTTATTACGTAGAACGATAATGACGATCATCAATAAGGCATGTCAGATAAAGTACATCAATTGCAAAAGTCAATGTCTAATTTGACAGACCTCCACGACTGACTACCTAAGTCCCAAGGATGTCGGGAGTATTATAATAAATATTTCTTGAAAGTTTCTTATTCGAATTTGATCAATATTCAATGAAGTTGGATATCTTAATAATTCAATAGATATTCCAGTAGTGGACCTGGTCTCACTAGCGGCAGGCCTTGAAGAGGCATGCCGAAGCCTTACCACAGTCTTGCTGGAGATTCATAACTGGTATCCTATCAATATAATGGATACAAACGAAACGAGCCAGAATTGGCAATGGCTAACAGTTCATATAGGAAGGTAGCATCATAAAAACAATATGAAGTCTTCCCACGACATGGGGGTCAAGACTTTCAATCAACTTTGCTGGAAGTTAACCGTCTTTGATCACCGGCTATTTTCATCTCTCAGCGTCAGCGCTGTTAGGCGACAATCAATACTGATCGCACCAAGTTGTGCTCTTTAGTGCAACAATTGATACGTAATTAATTAAACATATATTTACTCAGATGCGCACACATAGTGCATCTAACCTAGTTAGACTGGCATCTAGCTATGTTAAGTCTCGCACACTTAACACCTAAGTGGAAAACGACTTAACAGTGTATGCTTCTGCACTTCAATTCCTGCAAAGCAGTTTATGCTTTTTTAAAATTTCCTCCCTTACAGCTGATGATACAAGGCTTTCAAAACACTGGATTGGGGTAGATGATTCATTTAAATTTGCTGACACACCCACTGCTCTTCCATCTTTGGGTTGGAATCTAAAGCTGTTCCTTGTTAGTGCACCCACATTTGCCTCCTGCCATTCTATATTTCTGACACAATTCTGTTGTCACTTTTCCCCTTCTTGTAAAACTAAATTAGGTCTTACTGAGTCTGATGTTGAAGAATCAATGTTATTTGATGGAACCACACACACTCTTCCTGACATAACACCTTCGTTCTCTGAATCCACATTGCTGGAAGATGAACTAGACCAAGAATTATTAACAATAAAATCACTACTGCTGTACCCGTCTTCATCTTCACTGAAATTTTCTATCAAACTAACAGCCTGCTGAGCACTAAGACAAGTAGGTCACTTGCGAGAAGATTAACTAGACACCATCAAAAATAGGTAACACAAATTTTATAAAACTTACACAAGATGGCTGATGTAAACGTGTTGAAAGAACTCGAAAGAGTGAAGCTAGAACTTTCCCGTGTTAGAAATAATAATAAAAAAGGCTATACTTCCGCTTCCCAGTCATTTAAAACTTCTAACTGGGATGAAACGAAACAAAAACTTATTTCAGTGAGCACGACCCTGAAAACCCATCTTCTGAGCCTAGATTTATCAACCATAAAAACTCGCCGCTTGTCCATTAAGAGTTAATCCAGTATAACAAACAGCAGTATGCAAGAGTAAATTAGTAACAATTACTTCAGTTTAGCTTCAGTGAGATGGATGGGCCTGGTGTAGTGATATCAGTTCTCAACATCAGGCTGAAAGTTACTCAGAAAGAGTCTCAGATTCCCACATTCAGTAATTTGCAGTCTGTTTCTCTGCTTCAAAAAAAGTTGGACAACCATGCTGAAACCAGGCTCTACTAAATATGAAGTTTGAAAGTCAATACAGAACATCTTAACCTTCCCAACACTGTAGAATAGCGATCAGAGATTTCTTTCTGCAACCAAAAGTCTTGATAAGATTTTTTGAACATTGGCTTAAGCTCAACGTCATTTTGTAGCGAAATCAGTTCCTCTTCTACCCTTCCTAGTTCCTCACAGCACGTGTCCAGGAATGGATTTATTATCCAGTCTGGTATAGTAATCAAAAAAAGATTCTGAAACCTCTGAGACATTTCTTTAAGCAGCATATCTAGGTGTGCACAATATACTTGAAGATTATCCTCTGGTATTTTGTCTTTCTCTTCCAACTCTAAGAGGCTGGGAAATTGGATTAACTCGCGATGGCCAATATTGCGTTTGAATAGTGTTAATTTGGCTAGAAACGTGGAGACAGCAGATTTGACTTTTATAAGATTAATATCATGTCCTTGCAGTCATAGATTTATTTAATTAAACTTTGCGAATAAATCTGCCAAATATGCAATGTCATGCATGATATTCGTTATTTCTGTACTGAGCAAGCATGTGAGTCTTTGAAGACTTTTACCACAATTTCAAAAAGAGCATAAAAGTAAGCACCACATACTGCTTGGATATTTCACTGGAAAAATATCCTTCGCGGGGCAGAAAGGGGAAACTAGGTCTTCTTTATTGTTTTGCTGTTCTTGCATCTTGTATGTAATGTAATAAAATTTATATAAGATAATTCTGTGTTCTTTTCCATCTCAAAATATGTAAACTTGAAAACAAAATGTATTTTGTAAATGATAGAAAAATTGCAATGAGAAACATCAGTATTTCAGGGTTTTCAATGTGCCAGTGAACTCCGGAGTTACCCATTTGTCATTCAAACACACGTTGCTAAATCAAAACAAGAGCTCTTCTCTCCAAGTTTATGACCAATGGAAAGAAGAGTTATTGAGCCTCAGTTTCGTATAACACAAGCCCCAAGTGGTGTTGAATTAGTTGCAGAAATTTCAAAGTAATGACAAAGTTGTCTTTTTAAGTGTGCTTCCAAGAAACAGATCCCTGCTTGTGTTACATCCATAGATTTGCCATCTATTCGCCTATCAGTGTGTAAATTCTTATCATTTTCTGAGATTTGTTGAAAGAGCAAGCTTTCAGGAATGACGAGCAACACAACAAGTTTTTTGCGCTTGTTGTCTGGTCATGGAGGCTGTTCCACCCGGGAAAGATCAACATACCCTGAACATGATGCGAATGAGAGAGACTATCATTCTGATTCTACTGAGGACACAAATGAGAGAAACTATCATTCTGATTCTACTGAGCACACAAATGAGAGAAACTATCATTCTGATTCTACTGAGGACGCAAATGAGAGAAACTATCATTCTGATTCTACTGAGCACACAAATGAGAGAAACTATCATTCTGATTCTACTGAGCACACAAATGAGAGAAACTATCATTCTGATTCTACTGAGGACACAAATGAGAGAAACTATCATTCTGATTCTACTGAGCACACAAATGAGAGAAACTATCATTCTGATTCTACTGAGCACACAAATGAGAGAAACAATCATTCTGATTCTACTGAGCACACAAATGAGAGAAACTATCATTCTGATTCTACTGAGCACACAAATGAGAGAAACTATCATTCTGATTCTACTGAGCACACAAATGAGAGAAACTATCATTCTGATTCTACTGAGCACACAAATGAGAGAAACTATCATTCTGATTCTACTGAGGACACAAATGAGAGAGACTATCATTCTGATTCTACTGAGCACACAAATGAGAGAAACTACCTGCGTAAGTTAATATATATTTTTGAAAAGTGATAACATTTAATTTATACTGAAGTAAGTACGACTGTGATAACTAAAGTAAAACCAAGGGAATTGGCAAGGGAAGTGCAGGTAGAAGATTTAAGGTTGGAACCGCGAAAATGTCATTCACTCGATTTAGCTTTTGTTTTGGCAATTTATTTATTGATGGTGATTTTAATATCATTGGCAGCATTTGAAAAGCATCGTGCACATTGAATGTGGTATTTAGGTACTTTTTAATCATGATTAATGCCCCACTCACTCAAAAACTCAGTCAGTTTGGTGACCTCATTCAATGTAAACAATCACAGCAGTTGCACATGATTGGTTGTCTGCGAGACTGGATGGTAGGATTCTTTCTTAATTAGATTGGGAATAATTAGACATTTCTAAAAGGTGCCACATATGTCACCGGAACAAATAATTAAAGCAATTCTGTTCAGCAATACCTCTGTTCAAAGAAGAATAGATGAAATGGCTGAGAATGTTGAAAACACATTGTGAGCATACATAGGACATTGCAGAATATGTCATATAAACATGGTTTATTTGAATTCCATTGCAAAGTGGCACCTTTGGGCCTAAACTGTGTATAACAAGTCAAAGTAAATGTGCTTATTTTCTATACTGTTGAAAAGTGGGTGAAAAAAGCATAAACATATGCTTGGATAATTCTGTTCTGTGTAGTCATGTAGAAATCTTGACGAATTGCGCGGTTTCTGTGGAAATTGGTTTTTTTGGCTTTCTTGTCATTTTCAACTCATAATATCCTTGTTCAACATAATGTGACATGTTTAGAAAAAATTGGGCTTGCTTAGTATGACTATGACATTGGATATCATAGATATTGGGTGTCTACAGTGCATAGATTTTGAGCATTGACACTTTAAAAATGTGTGTCGAGCTGATTTTGTAAGCAAACACACACGACTAACCAGATTTTCTTTAAATTTGAAAAGAGCATATCGACCTATTTATGCCGTCCATGCCTTACATTTTAAAATGTTTTAGTTACAAGTAGTTTTTAACACAAACATGACCTTATATGTACTTTTACATGTTATTTGTGATCCTTTGGTCACGTCAAAGATGGCTCATTTTCACTTTCAGACGGAGCGATAACATTTATAAGACAAAAAATAAATTAAAAATTCACAACTATTTTATTTATTGACCGATTTTGCAAATGTTTTTTTTTTTTTTTTTTTGGTTAATTTTGTTTTTTTTATGTACTTTCTAAATATCTTATTGAATTGTCAATTTAACAAATATGAAAAATCAGTTCATGGTACCTAATAAAAGCATCTCAGACAATTTCCTTTTGAGAGCCACCTGACTTCTGTGTGCATCAGCAAACATTCATACTGTTCATCATTCTCAGCACAAAGCTCTCGAAATAGTAGAGAATTGAGAGCATGGGACTTAATTTGGTTAATTGCTGTAATAACAGGATTTAATGATTTGTGAAGCCAATCACTTAGATTTTTTTGCAACAAGATGTCTGTGAATTACACAGTGTATTGAAAATATACCAGGTACGGCTTCTTTAAGAAAGCGATAAACAATCTATCATTGATGGTGTCCCATCTGTTGCACAAGCAAGAATGTTAGTAAGTGGAATGTCCTTCTCTTTGATAAATTTCTCTGCTATACGAAATAATGACTCCCCTTTTGTATCAGTTACTAGTTGCTTAGCAAATAACAACTCTTGAACCAAGCTTTCATCTTTAATAAAGCGAATATAGGCAAGAAGCACAGCTTCGTTGCCCAGCAACGTTGACTCATCCAACTGCAATGTCCTATGTATGCTCACAATGTGTTTTCAACATTCTCAGCCAATTCATCTATTCTTTTTGAACAAAGGTATTGCTAAGTAGAATTGCTTTAATTATTTCTTCTGGTGACTTATGCTTAACTATACTCACAAACTCCTTTATAGCTGGCAAAATTAATTACATTTTCTTCAATTGTGTGAAGCTTTCATTTAGCTATCAGCAATGAAATGTTGTATGAAGCTCACAAACCATCACAGCTTTGTTGTGAAGTGTTGGCAAACATGTCAGGTCACCTGATGCTCCCATGTACTTAACCATTTTTGGTGTTATACCATCATGCCCTGCTGCTTTGCCCATCTTGATTTTCTCCAGTGCTGCCTTCAGTTCTTCCATCTTTATGTCATCTTCACCATCATTGGTTTTCTCTTCTGTGCAAGTTGTTATCATTTCTGATGCTTGACCTTGCTCACCATCAAGAAGTTCTGAGAAATATTCTTTCCATCTTTCCATTACTTCCTTTGGGGCAGTAAGAAATTTTCCTTGCTTGTCCTTTATAAATTTGAGAGGGCATTGTTTTTCCTTCCCCATGTTCTTTAGGGTCTTATAGAACAATTTCTGGTTTTCTTGCGCATCGCTTTCTAGCTTTTCTCCAAATTCTTCCTAGGACTTCTGTTTTGCTGCTAGCACCTTGTTCTTTGCTTCTGTTCTGAGTATCACATATTCTCTATATTTCTCCATTTGTCCTGTTGTGTTTTTAGCTTCTAAGTATTGTTTCCATGCCATTTTCTTTTCTCTTATTTTTTCTTTGACTTCCTCTGTCCATCAAGGTGTCCTCTTTCTCTTGTTCACAAGTCGGACTTACACCACATGCTTCTGCAGCAGCTGTCTTTATGATGTCCTTGAATTTAAGCCAGAGGGTTTCCAAGTCATCAGGTTGTTCTGTGTTTCTCACTGCTGCAGCAATAAGCCCCTGATATATGGTCTTAATTTCTGGCTCTCTCATCTTGTAGGTCTTAATGCTCATTTCTCCCATTTGTTAACTTAGTTTCTTGCGTGATGTTGGGCAGTTCCTAGGCTGAGCAACTCTTTCAGTTGTTCTTTTGATTGTTAGCAGATAGTGACCACTTCCAATCTCTGGCCCCCTCCAGACTCTAGCATCCCAGACATACTTGAATGAGCTCCTTTTAACTATGGCATAGTTGATCACTGACTTCTCATTACTTGTTGGTTCAAATTTAGTGTATGCATGAATGCACTTATGGGGGAACTTTGTGTTGGTAATGATCAGATTCTGCTCACTGCAGAAACTAAGGAGTTGCTTTCCATTGTCATTGAGAGTATCTTCTCCATAACTTCCAAAAACTCCACCCCATCTAGCATGGTCATTTCCAACTCTGGCATTGAAATCTCCGAGCATGATAATTTCATCTAGGCAGTCATCCACTGTCTTTTGAAGCAGCTTGAAGAATTCCTCCTTGACCTCTGCTCTCATTCTCATTTGGCCCAAACACTACAAGGTTGACTACGGTTTCTCCTTCTTTTACTTTTACAACCATAATGCGCTTTGAGACAAAGTTCCATCCCTTGATACTATCTTTTGGTTTTTGGCCACAACGCAACCCACGCCCCCTTTAGCTCTTTCAGATGTGGGTACACCACTGTAGAGCAGCGTGCTACCATCAAGATCCATGACTTTTTGACCCTTTTTCATTTGCATTACAGCCTGGATTTCTAGTTTTGCTTTCCTCATCTCTTCCACCAGCTCCTCTTCTTTTCCATTTATACTTCTTGTGTTCCAAGTTCCATAAGTTGTAGTCCGTAGTCCGCTCCAGTTCGTCACCTTTAGAATGTCCATTTTTCTCTCTTGTATTACTTGTAATCATGATTTAAAGCAAACAGGTGATTGGCCTGTTGTGCCTTTGCATGATGGATGGGCTGCCTCCTTAAGGCCTCTATGCAGGCCATCCTCCTCCTTTTTCAGCCGGGCTTGGGACCAGCCTGGGCAGAGTTCCTCGTAAATACTGAGACAATAAAATCTGCAACAAAGCAAAGTTGTTACTTTATGCAACAGCAGCAGGTATCTAATTTCATCCATGCCATCAAACAGTACACTTGGACACACCTGACCAGAGCCAAACCTCATATTAAACACTATTTAGGAATGGTTTTCACCTTCTGTTTAAATCTTAGTGAACCAACCACAGATCGTTTCTCTTTCTTCAGGAGTCAATGAATGGACAATATGTGTTTAGTTAACCCCCTTTCCCAGCAGTTCCTAATTACAATTTATGGTTAGCGATGGTCACCTGAGTTCAGAATGGCACGTATAGATGACACTATGCCTTGCTTAATGATCCTAGTTATACAACCATCCACATTGTCCCCGCCTCACTGATGTTGTCTCTCAAATCCACAATTCCTTTCTCCCCAACTGAATATCCAACATCCTACCTTCAATTTTAGCATTCAAGAGGTGGACAAGTTCTGGTTTTATAGTTGGTTTATTTGTCTCAACCCAACTGGATAATACTATATTCTTACACATCAATATTTGCATCAGGCGAGTTGACAAGTTCCAGGTTCATGATTGGAATAGTTTGTCTCAACAAACTGATATTACAAAATCTTACTTCATATTAGCTTCAGGGGTGACAAGTACAGGTTCAGTTGGTATAGTTTGTCTTCAACAAACGATTATAAAACATCTTAGCTATATTAGCTCAGGTGGTGACAAGTTCAGGTTTCATGATTGGTATAGTTTGCTCACACTGGATATACAACATCTTACTTCAATATAGCATTAATCGGTTGACAAGTTCGGTTTATGGATTGGTATAGTTTGTTTCAACCATGGACATTTAACATCTACCTCAAATTTTTAGCATGAGGGGTGACAAGTTCAGGTTTTGGCAATCTCCAGTATACTTGGGTTTAATTCCTCACAACCTGGGTGATGATTACAGTACTATACATTTTAAAGATTGACATAATTCTGGCCTATTCTCTAATGTATTTCTACAATCAGTTCGACTTTTATGATTGGGCAAGATTGCTGAATACAAATAAGCTGCACTATATACATTCAGTATGATTATTGACATCATCATGTGGCCCTAATGACAATTAAAGATCTATCATTACAAAAAACTGGCAGTTGTCTAGTTTCAGACAAAACCCTCCAACAGTGTGTATACCATTACATCTTTCCCATATAAAACGAATAGAAAAGAGTTTCTCTTCAAACGCAAAATTTATTCCAAAATATATCCAGATTTGCTCAACATATCGAGGCTTTTTTCATACAGAGAAGATGCGTCAGTGCGCTAAATCACTAACATGCAAGCCTAGGCTGATTATTAGAAAGTTTGTTTTTCTGTGTATTGTGGGAATACTCAGCCATGATCTTAAAAAACATGCTTGTTCATATTCCATTCCAATACTTCATGATGCAGATTATATGCACACTATTTAGTTAAGTTTTACAATAAGTTTCTATCCCCTATATGCAGGAAGATACTTTGCCTGTTTAGTATTAATTAGATAAGTTAATTGAAACCCACTACAACAGATGTAGATCTTAACATTACTTGGTTGTCATAAATGACAAAGTAGGCGGGAAGGACATGATTCACAAATAGAATTACAAAACGCAAGCG